>VZTZ01040976.1:390095-534008 GCA_013400955.1 Drymodes brunneopygia | reverse complement strand
CGGGGCCGCGCCGTCGTTCCCGGGTCGCCGCTGCACGTTCTGAAACCTTCTGTCCCAGGGCTCGGAGTGCTACGGGGCGCCCGGACCGTGACGGGGTTAACCCGGGGTGCGGAGCCGCCCGGCGTCCGGCGGGGAAGGGCTTTGGAAGGGGCGGCCGCCGGGCTGCGGGCTTTGCTCGGGGCTTGGGGTAGCGCTGAGCTCCCTCCCGCAGTGAGGGTGGGTGTATACCGCAACACGCTGCTAATGGGGACGGGGCGAGCCCCGGTGAGGGCGGAGGGAAGGCTCGGCAGGGTCAAGGTACCCGGTGGCTGCGCCCCGGCGCTGCCGAGCGGGGCCTGCTGCGGGGCCCCGGGCTTTGGCTGCGCCTCAAACGCGTGCGAGCGACGGGCTGCTGCAAGCCCTTGTTTCCTACAGGGAAAGCGGGGAGATGTCCTTGCGTCTCATCTAAGGAGGGATGTACATTGCGAGAGCGTTTTAACTCGCTTTTATTTTGGCCCTAAGGGCGAGGAGGGTGCAGGGAGGAGATTTGGGCTTACGCAAGCGGATCGACCGCTGTATCACAGTTGTAGGCGCGGATGCTGTTTGCTTTTGCTGCTTGCTGGACTGTGAAGTCTAATTCCAACTTTCAGTCCTCTCCTTTTTTCCTTTTTTTACCTTCCTCCACAGTCCCATTCCACTCACCGTTTCCTAGTCCTTCTCTAACATATGTCCAAGTTTATATCTAAATCAAAGACTGAGCTTTTCTATCAAAACAGCATATGAATAGGCCATATGGCTGTTGGCTAATTGATTGTATTTCCCCAGTATAATATTTTTAATACATACTTTATGTAATGCAGGCATGCAGTCACAAGCAATGACTGTGGGCAGACCCATCCAAGTGCTGTCTTCATTACACTTAGAAATACAGTGGTTTTGCTCAGAAATCCTTACAAGTCACTCCTGGGCATCACTCTGAAGTTCAGCTTCTGAAAGGATGTGCGTCTGGGTTCCTGTGTGTTTCAGAGTTTGCAACCACATTGGCTTCACTTTCCATGAGAAAAATGGACTGTCAGTGGTTTTTGAAGCCATTTCCAACAAACTCTTTTCAAGTTCTCTACCCTACATTGCTGATGTGATTTTTTTTTAAACTGGATTATCATTCTTTTTCTAATTACTTACCAGAACTAGAAATGAGCCAACAGGTGACATGTATTTTGCTTATGTTCTGTTTTAAAAGGACTTATGTGCCTAGATTTATTCTGGGTTTGCTTTATAGTTTCATTTTATGCTGCTGTGTTGAACTTTTACTCATTGGGACACGTTTGCAGACAGAAGGATCTGCCTGCATGAGTTCTTGAGTATTTTGAATTTAAATTGCTTTGTGCTATCAAAGTTCATTCAAAACTTCCTCATGTGTGAATTATCAGAGTTAAACTTCTGTGAAGTTGTTTGTTGTCTGTTGAGATCCTTTTAGCTCTCTGAGTTATCACAGAGGCCACTTTCCAGGGGTTCACAAACAGGAACAACCTCAAAGCACGTTATCTGCTCGGGGGCTCTTTGGTCCATCCCCGGGAGAGCAGATGTGTGTGCCCAGGGAGGGCCATGCAGGTGGCTTTGGCTGCAGTCTGCTCTGCAAGCAGAACACCTGTGTCTGGATCCGGCTCCTCAGGAAGCTCAACATCCCATCTGTGTTTGGTCAAATTACCTACTGATCTTATTGCCTCTGTTGAGAAAACAAAGCTCGCTGTGTGTGTTGTGGTGTGTGGCTGGTTTGTTTCTTTCCTTGCCTCCTGTGGCTACACATGTGGACTTTCAGGACTGATCCTGGGGAAAGCTTCAACATCACCACAAGGGTTTTGCAGGGAGATGTTACAAGAGGCTCCTTTATTGGCAGATGGTCTGCTGCACTTAATTAGCTGTCTTTGGGTAAATGGCTTAATTATCAGGGTGAAGGGATTTTTTTATTCTGCCATTCATAAAAGTATAGATGGCAAAATGAGTGCAGTGCTCAGGGGATATACTAACTTATACCAGTTAGAATTTTTCAGTCATAGCTACTCGAGCATCTAAGAGTGCTAACAAGCTCTTCAGTGATTCCTGAGAGGAGAGGAGCCCTCTTGTGGGAATACCACACGGAGAGGCTTCTGAGGCACCTCATTTGATGGCTGCCCATCCATAAACACAGGCATGCCTCTGCCTGTGAGAGTTCCCTACGCGTGCTCTGGGCTGCCTTGGCCAGCTCTGTGCACAGGTAACAATTTGTTTAAGCTTGGGATACCAGAGAGAGCAATGTGTTTGTAATGTTGCAAAGAAGCTTTAATGCCATGTTTTTGTGTACTGTTGTAGTTAGTGCTCTCTTCTAAGTGAGCTCAGTGTTATTCTGTACTTTTTGCAGCAAAACAAATCTGCACTTTAAATTATGTCAGTGCCAGGTGACTTGTGAAAGCTAAACAACTGAGGTGTTCACTCTTGAACTGCTGATGGGCCTTTATATCTGTTGCTTGCTTATCCTGGTATTTTCTCCATCTGAGAATAAATCAAATTTCATCTTGCTGTGTTTAATTTTTTTCTAACAAATAGAAAAATCATTAGGGAAAACACAAAAGTACAGAAAGCATCCAGTGGCTGGGAGCTGAAGGTGTGCTCTGGTTCCCATGGCTCTTTCCCAGCGGTGCCAGCGTGTTTTGCTGGGGAGGATTTACACGGCGGTGTTGTGACACACGGGTTTTGTCTCTCTGGCCGGCTCAGGCGATTCACGTTCTTTCCCAGGGGAGCTGCCGGGTGCAGCTGGTCACTGTGGCCAGGAGAGGGGATGGACTATGCCCGTGCCCAGCCACCGGGGGGGATGTCCCGGTGCTCCAGCACAGGCTGCGGTGCCGCCCCAGGGTCAGCCCGGCCCCGGCTCCTTGCACTCAGCCGTGCCGTGATCAGCGACTGTGGGAGCGCCAGGGGCGAGGGAGCGGGGACTGCAGCCAAACGCACACTGCTGCGAGGGTGTGTGCTCACAAACGCTGCAGGTCTTGGAGCTCCTGTGTGGTGGGCGTGCTCTAATTCCCGTCCGTGGTGATCTGAACGTTGGTACCTCGCGAATCCTTTCTGTCTTTTGATATATAAATTGTGGGTCTGCAATTCTTCTATTGCTGCCTCCCCCCTCTGATTCAAACTTATTCAAACTTCGAAATTGTGTATCAGAACTTATGATTATATCTTTGGTCCCACATCAACGATTTTTGAGGCAGTACTGAATGCACTGAGAATCGAATTTTTCAGTACCTTGTAGAATGAAAATGATACAACTAAGTTAAATTTAGGTTAAAATCCTCATAGAAGGCATCCATCAGCTTTAGAGAGCTGTTCAAGTATTGTGTCTTCATCTCTCTCATTGGTCAAGTAATGCCTGTGCAAGGACTGCACACTGTGGAGAAGTTTGAACAAGCCTTTTTGTGTGCTTATTGTGTAATGGGAGTCAGGCTGTCTTTCTCCACCCACCTACGCCCAGCATTACTAGTGTAAAAAAAAAAAAGTGTGTGAAACAAACCACAAGAAACACAAACTCAACAACAAAAATACAACCCTGTCCAAAAAAAAATCCCTCCTCAAAACCAAAGTAAGTCCACATACACAGACATATAAAACCCACAAAGCCAAACACTGCCACAAAAAAAAAATCTGAAGATCAGGAAAATGATGAAGAATCAGGCCTGTTAAGTGATGGTCAAACAGTTGGCTTATGTGATGCTTCCAGTACAGAAAGAGAACTTTTACTAGTTTAGTTAAAGTAATGTGCATTGCTGTTTTCCTTGGGCTTAATTTTGAAAAGAGATGTACTTGTGTATGTGCTGTTTCAAACTGCAAAAAGTTGTAAATTTACAGTACTCTGAGATGGTTAATATTTTATTTGCATGATTTATTATTATCCCAGATAAACAAATTTAATACTTTAGAGCTGAAAATTATTTGTGGTGTTAAAGGTAATTAAATGATCAGAGCAATAATTGCCTCAATTATGTAAATACTGTGTAATCTTGCAACAACATATTTTCTTTTCCACTTGAAAAAAGTATGTGTAAGTCTACATGCACAATACAAGCCACAGTGTGCTGCTGCTGTTGTTGTGGTAATTCTTTGTGTATCTATCCTTCAAGAAGGGGATCCCCTCCATGTGACTTCTACTAGAGAAATGCAGTGGCCTGCCAGGAACTATGGGAGGACAGGTTATGTGTATACTATATTCTTTTTTTTACCTTACACATGCATGAGAAATGGTGTATTTGTGAAACTGGTTCAGGTTTAATTCTGCAGCTCTCCCTTAGAGTTGGTTCCAGAGTCATGCCATATTTGCTTTCATGAAAACAAGTACAAGGTACATTTATACCCTTCTCTGGCTTTCGGGAGAAAGCTTGAAAACAGATTCTAGGAGATCTGTCAGAGTTCAAGGGAAACAACTGTAAGTTGTTTGCTAAGATGACATGCAGAACTAGGCTCCCTCACTGTTCAAATAAATGGAGTTAGAAGCCCTGACTCTTGTTGACCATGAGATTCTTCAGAGAGGTGATGAGATAATTTGTGCTCCAGGAAGAGAGTCACTGTGAGACTAGAGAGGGGAGAAATAAAGTACTGATGTCCAAATATTCCTCATCTCTCTATCTGTAACTCTGTGTTCTCCCTTATCCAGAAGTCCAGATATCTTGGTCATCCTCTAAGAAACATGTTGGGAACTAAGATGTCAGGAAAGCACTGGTAATTAACAGAGTTCACAGGATTCCATCCTGTGATACTGTCAGTAATACAACAATGGAAAAAATTTTAATTTGGTCTCAGCATATTGCCTTTTCTTTCATGTCCGTGTTTCTGTGAAAAGGCTTGGAGCCTTTGCTTTGAAGTATTCATTTCTACTGAAAAGCTTAGTATGTACATAAGAGCTCTTAATTTTGAGTGCTATACAAATGCTTGGTTCTCTTGACACATATAAAACCCAGGCATTTTAAAAATAAGCTGTTTTTTTTTTCTTTTCAGAGCAAAGCAGTGGCAACATTGCCCTGGCTATTAGTTATAGGGCAGTTAGAATTAATAACTTCTGTCTTCTACCAAATTCCCGTTTCCTACTGTCCTGTGAACTCTCAGCTCCTTGCTGCCTTTCCTTATTTAACTGACCATTGGTTGAAGTTACATGTGTTCTACTATAGGGCCTGATCCTGTATCATTCTGTTATACATAAATAAAGAGTGTTGACTAAGAATGATCAAATATGTTTTTGATTCATCATAGTGTGCCTTGTGCAATGTTTATAATTAGTCATACTATGCAAATCAATTTAATTAAAAAATGGGACAGACTTGTTAATGTAAGTCTTGTGTTTGATTGTTTTACTGGTGTGTATGTGTAGAAAGTGTTTGTGAATTATGAGACTCTTGATTAAGTTCTTGATGAGTTGTTGATGAACTCCTCCTGCTCATGTGCCTTTTTGTGCTAATGAATGAGTTTGGCTCTAACAGGGCAGGGCTTCCAGCCTTCTAATTTTTTTCTGTGCATGGAAATGCACACAGGTTTAGTTTGCTTTGACAGAAGGGAAAGCAGTTAACACTTACCTTCTGTCTAGTCACTTCTGAGGAGCTCTTAACAGCCCTTGGTCCAGTGTGTGGCACTGTGCATGTCAGAGGTACAGCAAACTGAGAAGAGGGTTTCCCTTCTTATTCTCTAGCATTTTATATTCTTACTGGTTAATTCAAGGGACATTTTTTCCTTCCAAGAAGGTGAAAAGAAGAAATCAGTTATTATATTAGATGTTTATATATTGAAGTTGTTCAAAAACAGTTCAGTTACTGCAGTAAAAATAATTGGCTGGTCCTTTATTATCTTGTATATAAAAGCGAGGCCTTAGAGATATCTTGGAAGTGAAACTTAGAAACCTCTGTAAAGACAAGGTTATTATGTGTCAGCTTTGGAAAAGGAGAGGTAGAAGTAAGAGAAAATAGCAGCAGTGGAAAAAATTAGGTGTTTGAGATAGTGGTTGACTTAATGGAAGCAAGTGTTTTTTCTGATACAGTAAATAGCTATTTTTGCTATTTCCAGGTTAACTGTAAAAAGCCACACCACCAGGTGCGGGGAGGAATTCTGCCTGTCTTTTTAAGGCTAGTTTGTTTTCTCCTAGATTTATATGCCATAGAAAAGGAGGTTTCCAGTCCTTTGATGCTGGGCAAATAGCTGTTTTCTCATATGAGGAGGGGAAAAAAAAGGCCCTACTTTCTCCATCTTTTAGGCCTGATTTGATACCTAGTGAGGCAGAAAGTAAACAGACTTATGACTCCTGAAGAAAACTAGGAATAGACTGAGTTTGGAGATTAGTTATTGTATGTATATTCCAACATAGTCCTGTGAGGGATAGGGCATTGGAGTTAATGACCTTTAAGGATCCCTTCAAATTTGAGATACTGTATGATCTAGCATGCCTGTGTTACATATTTTCAAATGAGTTCTTAGAAAAATCTTTTGACACCGATAAGTAATGTTGAAAATATGAAAATCTATACAAAATATGACTGTGTGTTTTGATGAGTAGGTATGCTGAAATTTTTTTGTTGTAATGTTTTTGCAGAACAGGATGGGAGATTTTAACTGAATTTTCCTGATCTTTTTTTCCCAAGAAAGAAACATTTGAAACCTATTTCCCAATGGAACCCTATTGTCTCATGCAGGGAAAACATGAATAGAAAAGCAAAATTCCATATCCTTTCTTCTCATAAATATATGAGATACATACCTACCTTGCCCTGAACCTCTCAGTTATAAGAAAATCAGGAATGACAACGAAATAGTGGCAATCTGTAAAGGAGTATATGCCAAAATAATATATTTACTTGATCTATTTCTTAATACAAAATACATGTGAGTTGAGGGGAAGCTTTCACAAGGCAGTGGCTGTGGAACATAAAGTTATGTGCAATTCATTATACTCTAAATCACAGCCATGAGCTTCATATACAGCTTAGATAGTTTAGAGGGAATGAAACAATCCTGTTAATGAAAGAAGATAGCAAATCTAGAGTTCAGCCATGGTGACTGGCTTCAAGTTCCTTTTTATAGGTAAAGATACCAAGTCTTAATAGCTGATGGTAAAGCAGAAACATCACTCAGCATGTTGTCATAAATATTTATGTCTCCCATATCCTGATATAATTGTCCTGATAGTCCTTGTTCAAGCTGCTGTTTAAGACTGTTGCATATCAGATAATGTTTTGTGCAGGTAATTATACCTATAGAATCCAGTGGGTGAAAATGGGTGTGTTTAAGTGTAATGGTTTGTCTGATAATCAGTTTGCAGGTGTTGTAAAAAGGAAAACCCACAAATGACCCACTGCCCTCAAGATACACAGTTGCCCTCACTCCATCTCTTGACAGTCCCACTCCATCAGTAAGAGAACTTAGCTGTGATTGTTTTAATACACAGGATGACTAATGGTTAGAGGGGGAAAAATCAATAAGGATTATGTAAGAAAATTGTTCCTTTTCTATTGTCCTTTTTTTTTTTTTTAATAGTTTAACAGCCTTGTTACTAAAATTATCCACTCCTTTGTTCCCTCAGGGGAATGTTGCTTTCATCTCAGTTTTCATATAGAAGCTCCCACACAGATGAGACAAGGCTGAAATAAGAAAAGCTTTCCTGCTAGGGATACCTCAGGAACTTTTTTCTATCCTAAACCAGTGGATTGAGGAAGCGGGGTAGGGGTTGTCAGTACAGTCTTTTATGCAGTGGTGGTACCTTTAATGTATGTTTAATAGTATTTTTAGGAATTTTTTTACCAACAAAAATTCCCCAAGTGCCTAAAGTTATGGGGTATTTTTTATTATAATAGGTGTTTTTAAATGTAATAGGTTGCATTTCATTAGGCATTTGGAAACATGAGCTGGCATAGTTTTTGACCATAGGGACCTTGAAACAAAATCTTGCTGTGTAAGCTGAATGTGCTGTTGATACTTCTCCTCTGTCACCTCTGCATTAGTAAGTCAACAGGAAGAAATATGTACCAACACCTCAGCTGCCTGTGTGTCATTGCCCAAATCCATCTGCACCAGCCCCTGGAGTATCGAACTTGGTTATTACTGCATTTTGTACGGAGGGCAAGTCACTCTTATGGGTGCGGGAGATCCTGCAAGGACCAAGGAAGTCATTCTCAGTCCTGTAGCTGTTCTGCACGACTCCTTCAAAAATAAGGAAGTGGAGATGCTGAAACAGCCAACATACCTGTAAGCTGGGAAGCTTGCTCCAGTCAGGTGTATTTTTGTGTGTTATATACTTACATAATTTTGAAATGCCTTTTTAAGGAGTTTAGCAATCAAAGGCATTTAAACATAATTTTTAAAAGGGTAGGAATCCTTACTTAATGACTTAAAGCAGTGAAATGGGGTGGAGTGATATTTAATGAAGCTGTCATATAAATACTGTTTTCTGTTACTTTTGTTCTGTTGGCAAGTTTTGGCATGTATGAAAAATTGTGATGGTACTAACTACTGTCCACTGTCTGTGGCAAAGTGTGTACTGTTATGTAGTGTTTGTGGGAGACATTAGGTGGATGGGATTTGAGGAGTGAAGCTGTTTCTCTCCATGGAATGAAGTAGTAGTGCCTGTATAAACGCCAGAAGGCAAATTGCTGAGCCAAAGAACAGCTTATGTTAGAGCTTTTTTTCCTTACTGCTTTGTCCACACCCTGTAGTGCAAAGCGTCTCCAACTGCAGACAGATGTCATCGTGTACAGCTTCCGTGTACGCCCAGAGTTCAAGGTGTAGCCAAGAGGCAGGATGTAGCCAGGAGGAAATACATGCTAGAGTGGGGCTCTGGGCTTGCTTCAGAAATGGTGTCCTCCTGCAAAATGCCTCTGTTTTGGTTGGCTGTTTTGTGCCTGTGCTGGAGAAGGAAGAGCGGTGCAGCTGAGCCTTCAGGTGGTGCTGTGTTCTTCTCCATCTGCTGTGAGCCTGGCTCACGAGCCTGAGATGTGCAAGAACAGAGCTGTTCTGCCAGCTGAGCATGATCCAGGACTCCTCTGTAAAGAGCATCCCAGGCCACTGTGACAGTCAACACAGTCCGTGTCATAAACTCTGACCCTTGTTCAGTATTGTTACCCAAGTCGCTGAGGTGATCACACACATCTGCGTAACTCGCAGTTTTCAATGAGCCACCTACAGACTTGTCAGCAAAAGTCTGTGCCATCTTGTGGTGGCTGACCAAGTTACATCAGGATTCTCCTAAAAAAACAAAAACCCAACCAAAACAAAACAACCCTGAAGTGACGAAAAATTATGCGCTTTTAACATTATAGAGTGGTTTTAGCTGGCAGTTTTTCTTTGGTAGCATTTTGAAATGGTGAGCACGCACTGAATTGAGGTGGAAGTGGATGAGGATTAAGGAGTCTCAGGTGAAACATCCGACATGTTGCATAGTGGCATTTGCAGGTGTGAAGGATGGAACATTCAGACTGCGAAACTTGTGAGCAAGCATTCTGTCGTAAATGGCTGAAGAAAATCCAGAATGACAGCATATGAGGGAAATCACTTAACTAAAACTACCAGGGTTATTTGGACTTTGCTCATTCTGCAAAGTGTGTGTTAATGGTTGGTGCTGTAAAACTAATGGTGCAGTACAGAATATTCAGAATTTTGTTGTCCCATGTTGTCCACAAAAGCTAGAAATTCTCATTTTTCCATTTTCACATGTGAAAAAGAATGTCCCAACACCTGCCTGTAATTGTGGGTGTATGCATTCCTAATGCAAAAGGTATGTACTGCATAGGAAGGTGATTAAGTGGGGTGGGGGGGCGGTGGCACACACGACACCCAACACATGCAAATATAGAAGAGAACTCACCCTCATTGTTTTAGGTTAGGCTAAAATTTCTAAACATGAATAAGCAGAGCAGCTGAGCGAAAAGCAGGTTCATGCCTGGAGCCTTCCAGGCTTCTTTTCACTCAGTGCTCATCTGCTTGTGCAACCGCAGCTCCATTCTCCGGCTGCCTTGGGAGGAGGAAGGAGCAGCCCCTGCTGCCGAGGTGCTCCCGGCTCTCCACAAGCGCGCAGGAGACAGCGTTCCCAGGGCCGGCTTGCTGCAGCTGAGGAGACAGCACTCATAGACCCTCCTTTGATTAGGATGTGTCAGTGTTGTCAGGGCAACTGTTAACAGCGGCGTATCATATTTTCTCCTCTTGTACTGCGTGCTGAATATTTTAGTGTGCCGTAGCTGGAAGAAGATTGTAGGGAAGAAGGTGCTGCCACAAGGAACCTGGAGCTGTGGGCTGGGATCTGATTGATCAGGTTAAGACAGCAAAGAGCAGCATCCAAACCAATGTGCCTTTAATTAGGGCTTTTTCTTCGAGGGGGGGAACAACTGCAAGCCTTTCGCTGCCGGCTGGATGTTGGTATTTGTCAGCTGTTTGCATCCTGCTTATCCATAGGGGATCTGTTACAAGTGCTCAAATGAACAGACAGTGTTGCAGCTAGCGGCTAATCAGGTGCTGGAGTTCCTTACTTTTTTTTTTTAATAAACAAGAGGCAGCAGCAACATGCCTGGTTCAACTGCTGCCCTCCGACAAGAGAGACTGAAGAAAAGTGCCAGGCCAAGTCCCCCAGGTTTATTCACCATTAATGAAGAGGATGAGCAGCAAAAAAATGGGAATTCCAAAGGACCGAAAGGTACGTTGCTGTTCTGCAGTGCGATCAGGGCTGTCTGTGGGATATGATGCACAGCAGGTACAGTAGTGTTTTATTAGCTCTTCTGTGTGCTACAGAGAGTCTGTAAGTGACTGGTGCAGTTTGGCAGTTCATGTTGGCACTCACAAATCTGCTATGCATGATAGGTGTATTTAAATCCCCTGGCTTGTTATGCAATCAGCTGCTTTGGCTATGAAGAAAAAAAATACTTTTTAGTTATTAGTCACATTTCTTCTGGTAGGGATAAGGGTCCTGCATCAGAAATATATCAGTGAGTTTGTGTGTTTGATTTCTGTTTACAGTCTGGGTAAATAACTATTAAAAACAAGGTGGAGAGTACAGAATGCCTGTTATAGAAGACAGCTTTGCCTAAGACAATGTGAAACTGTCTATACTTCCATTTGTGTGCAGGAGGGGCAGCTTTGGCAGAATATAGAAAAATACACATTGTTCAAATATGCTGACTTCTATAAGTCTGACAACAAAACAAAACAGAAAACCCAAACCCAACAAACTGTTACAGAAAAATATTTATGGTGCTTAAGGTAGGCAAGTAGTGGTGGCAGAGGGATGCTGATGGCCATTGATTTATAGAGGGTCTGTGAAGCCTGTGTAGCCACTGTCTGTCTTGTATGATGTAAATCCTGTTTCCCACATGGATCCTAGTGTTTAAATTCTCTTGGTCTGGCAGGGATTCTGCTGCTTACAATTGTGACTGTAATTTTTATTCTTATTTTTTGAGCTCAAGTGATTCTGTGTGTATGAGCACTCCTTTGAGGGGAGCGGGATGGATTGTATTAGTTTTTGTTTACAAAACAAATGTTAGTTTGTAGCCTCAAGACACTGTTTTAAATTTCAGTTGTTGCCATTCTACCATGTAACAGGAGAGGCTAGAAAGCATTTAAATAGCAAATTTATAGTATGTGTATTTATTAGAGCTGAATAATTTACAGATAACTGATTATTTTCTTTTTCTGAAGGAAAAAGGTAGCTTGGTAGCTTTTACAAACAAATTCAGAACTCAAGTTTTGTTTGTTAGGGTTTTTTTGAGTTTGCAGCTTGTACTTTTTTTTCCCCTCAGAATGGTAAAGAACGTAACTGGTTAGAGCTTCTTGATAAAATATATATTGCTAGTCATTGTTAATGTGCCTATTGTGTTAGGGTCTTGTGTACATAGTTACCTGCTCTTCTGTGTATTTGAAGCTGCCCATATAAAACGGAGATCCAAACTCTAGTGTAGGTTATTGAGTTCTTAATGTTTTAAGAAGCATATTACTTTCCTTTATCACCCACTGGATAGCTTCCAGAGTCAACAGTCCATAAAGCTAAAAATCAATAATTTTCCTGGTTTTGGTCAATGGCACTGCTAGTTTCCCAACAGTTTGTTGACTTAGCTACTCTTTTCTACTTGCAGGAGCTATACAGATGTGCTTATCATTTGTCTCTCTTGTTTTAACTGAGATCTGATTTTTGATTATTCCTTTATTTTCTCTTGTTTCTGTGAAATGTAAGCAGATGCATGTGCACAGTAGCAGAGATAGCAAACAAACAAGTTAAGGTGGTTTTAAGAACATAAAAATTTGTCAGCTTGCCTTGACTGCCCCTGGTGAAAAATAATATAGGAAATGGTACAAAATATTCTGGAATTGTACTAATTTGCTTTTCATTTTACTAATTACTTAAAATAGCTCCTAGTGTCTCTAGAATGCTACAGCATCTGCACAGTGATATGTGTGGGTAAATACCTGCTTTTGTACATTTGAATGTTATCAGACACTAGGTGGGTTAGGCTGGAATGCCTGGTAATGCAGAATGCATGTACTCAGGGTGCTGTTCTTCTCACCTGGTACCAAGTAAGGTCACTCCAGTGCAGCTCTGACTGGGAGATGGACCCACGTGGGGCTTTTGTGGATCTTTAGTGTCTGTTGTTCTCTTGCTTCTTTACAGGGTTTGCCCTGTCATTTTTGCTCAGCAAGCACCTGCAGCTGCTGAGATGTTTATTTTTTATTTTTTTTTTTCTCTCTAGCACATTCTAAGCCAGTGTCATCTTTGTGGGAGATAGGCTAAATGTTGTCTTCCTCTGCAGTTTCTGTTGTCATGCTGGACCCATCTTTGTACAACAGTTCAAAACCCAAGAGGCCTTTAATGGATCTGACACTCCAAAGTAAAGAAGTTCCTTCCTTCATTAAGAGTATTTGAATATCATCACAAGGTTTAAAATCAATATTTTCATAGTTCAGGTCTTCTCAGAGTACTAAGGCTTGATTAGACTTTTTATGAGAGTTGTTTTTGTCATCTGGGAAACAAATATTTATTTGGATCTGAAAGTGGCTGGCATTTGTGAGGTTTTCTGTAAATTGATTTTGGTATCGGCCATTCCTTTGCTTGTCTGGCTGTCTGCATTGTAATTAGAGAAGTCTGGTAGGTAATGAGTTTGTTTCTCCAGTGTAAACAAATAATGCCAGTGTTAAGTATTTTTCTGTTCAGTCTGGTGATATTAAAAGCCTGCAGTGACCTTTTGCTCCTGATACTTACTTTCCTTTGATATGAACTGTATTTACTGCTTTTTCAACAAATATTTTAGCTTCCTTTCCTGCTCTTGGCTTTGGCACAAGGCCTGCATATTTGCTATGTATGTGTATGGCATTCACTCTTGCAGGGTCTTGAGATCCTGTTGTAAAGTAGGAGAATGCAAATAAAAATCACTTTGAATATCGTTTTTTACCTTTATTGACAGTATTGATTCTCCTTTCCTGTTATAACATACAGGAATTTTTCTACATAGTGCTCTCTTCAAATACAATTTCTATGGGTTTAGAGAAGCTTATTTTGCACTTGAACTGGTTTTTTGTTTAGTTACCAGCTTTCCCGCAGTTCTGCAGCTACATTCACAAAGAAACCAGACAAAACAGGAAGAGTACCACACACTTAACAGCCTCAATGTTTCCTTAAAGCTTTTGTAGTAAAAAAAAAAAAAGCTTGTTTCTGTGGCTGAAGAGAATGTGTGTATGTGGTTCTGTATGTAAATCACAAAGATATGACTGAGATTAGTGTTTAATTACAGGTATCCATCCTGTATGTGTGAATTTCGGCCTCAGCTATTCCTTGAATTCAGGCACAAACAATTCAATTTGCCTTAGGATTTCCCTCTTCTGCTCTGTTAATTTTGTGTGCTTTGGATGTAGTCTTAAAACCTTACTCAATTTTATGAAATTTTAAGGGATACCTCCTCTCCTTCCCGTTAGAAGGCAGACCTTCTCAGCTGTTGATAATGTGTTTCTAAAACTACCATTTGACAAGGCTGGAAAAGTAATGCTCATGCTTCTGGGTTATGGATTTGAACACTTAATAACTGAATTTTTCTGAATTATGGCATTTGTGACAAATTAATGAAAAGTCTCAACTTAAAAATGGAATCCTTCACCATCCTGCTTTTTTAAAACTGATCAAGGCAGGATACCTCTAATCTGCTGAGTGAATCTTGCTAATACAGAGCTAGACATACATGCCTTAACTTTCTGAACAGTAGCACTGATTCTTTGTCATCTTGAAAACAAGAGAAGGGCTTTTTTCAGTCCTTTGGTGAATGACAGTGATATCAGTGATCACCAGCAGATTTTGCCACTGTTGTGTGACTGGTAATGTTTGTGCATACTGCTGATTTCAGAGGAAATATTTGTTCTTCCAGAGAGATGGAGATTTCTTCTATCATGATTATTTGGGTGCTTACTCGCCATGTTCTGCATGTATTAGTGAAATATACATTTCTTTTTAAACTCAGATTGTCTAACCTTTAGTTCAGTTGCCGTCTCTTACTGTTTGCCTATACCCAAAACAAACTTAAGATATCTGAAAGAAAAGGGAACTTGGCATCTTCAAGGGCATTAAACTGATAGTCCTGGAAACTGAAACTGTATACTTACAAAACAGGTATTGCATGGGGTGTGGAAGTGTAATTTTATCCCACGCTGCAGAGTCTGTGCCTCAGGCAGGATTCAGAATGACAGCTGAGTCTTTGGCTTTCACCCCATTTTAAACCAGCAAAACTGCCTGGGATGGTGGTTCTCAATGGGGCCTCTTGATGCTGGTCAGGCCGACCTCCAGTTTGTTTGGGGCAAAACAGTGAGCAGTTGTTAAAGACTGATGAACTGGCTTACCAAAATCAGGTACTGGAGGTTTTTCTGGCAATATGTAGCCTTATCTTGCCCATCTGCATTTGAAGCAAAGTGAGTGGAAAGAGTGGATGGAAGGAAAGGAACCAGTTCTCATTACGATGCTGGTTGTGTAAAGGGGTAGGGCTGAGAACCTGGACAGCGTGGTTTGGCATCCTGCACCTTCCAGTGAGTTCTGCTAATGTTTCTGTGCACTTCCTTTCTTTCTGCTAGCCAAGGCCAGGAGAAGGGGGGGGGTCCAAAAGTATCTGATTCTTCTGGACATTTATTTAAAGTATTGTCCAAACGTTTCTTGAGCTCTGTCAGACTTGGTGCTGTGACCACTTCCCTGGGGAGCCTGTTCCAGTGCCCAACCACCCTCTGGGTGAAGAACATTTTTCTGAATCTAACCTAAACCTCCCCTGACACAACGTCTGGCTGTTCCCTCAGGTCCTGTAACTGATCACCACAGAAATCAGTGTCTGTCCCTCCTCTTCCCCCCACAAGGCAGTTGTAGACTGCAATGAGGTCTTTTAAAACAACTCTCAAAGTATCTGGGAGGTACATTCCTTAAAAAGCCCTACATTAATTGCTTGCAGTGCAGCTTTGGAGGTACAAAAGGAAGTTGTATTTTTTTTTTTTTAGGAAGCTGCTGTCTCTACTGTAGAGAGTCCCCATTCATAGCTGTAGGTGCCAGGTAGCAGGAAACATCCCATTTGTAACCATGACAAAGAGATCCTCACATGAAGTAATTTATTAGCAGTAAAGCAACGAGACTATGCTGGAAGTCTGGGGGGATAGCTGGGAATATGTCTGCAGACCAGTAGAGGAAATCTGATTTTTTCAGTCCCTCTGGCTTTCAGAGTGAAAGTCCAAGGTCTGAGGACTTGGCTTATGTTGTAACACAGCCTGTTCATCAAAGTGTGTGCTGGGATTACTGACAGTGCTTATCTGTGCTGGGTAAGAATCATCTTACACTTCTAACTCGGCTGTATGAGAAGAGGCTTCCACTGCTGATTCTGGAGGATTCTGTCCAGTTCTTTTGATAACTCCTTTTTTGGGAGGAAACAGCCTGTGGTCTATTCATGTGCTTAGGGAGCGTATTTGACTTTGAGTACATCAATGGCAAAAGAAAAAAAAGTACGATGTTTACAGTCTTGAAAGTCTAAGTTTTTTGTTAAAGGTGCATTCAGTTTAACTTGGCATGTGAACTGAGGATAATTCAGTCTTCCTTTTAAGGGAAGACTGAATTTTGCAAAATAACTTTTGTAAGTAAACGCGGTTATTTCAACCAAGATCTAAATGATAACACAGTGTCCAGCAGAACTGTCCTGCTGAGAGCAAGATGCAACATTTGACTACTCTACTTGCAGGACAGGATGCTTGTTCAAGTTGCAAAAGTATTGGTGTTCAGTTTACTTTAGATAACTCTCAAGAAAGCTTTGTAGAAGAAACACTACTCGTGAAAGATTGATAGCAAGCAGTGGAGTTTTTTCCTTCTTCACTATTGCCTCTATAAAACCTGTGACTTTAGAAACCTGGAATTTGGTATGTGATTCTGTGTGGAATGTGGGTTCATGGCCGTTTCTTATGGGAAAAAAGAGAAACCTGGAAAGTGATAGATCTGTCCAAGAATCCTGAAATTCTCTGAGGTCTTGTTGCATTATTTTTTCCCTGATAATATGCAAATAATACTCTTTCAAGGACTTTAACAGTAACATGCCTTTGGAATAAGTTGTCACCAGAAAGAAATGGATTTCTGTGTCCTCTTGTACTGCATTACACATGCCTATGTAGTACCATGGTATTACTTTGCAGTGAAAAATTGAGGCAATAGCTAAACTCGTGTGTTTAAAAGAAATATGTTGCAGTTCAATTCCCTAATGTTTTTGTGGTTGTGTTCTTATCAAGAGTCTTGGTGCCCTTGACAAAAGCAAGACAAGGCTTTTTGTTTGCAAAGCTTGCTCAGAAATTCCTGTATCTGTTCACTCCTAAGTTGGCTTTGTACCTGGGTGCGTAGCAGTCTGGAGTTATTTTTAAGGGAAAAGCTTTTGCTTTTAGAGGAATTAATGAGTATTTGCCCAAAGCATTGCTTCTGGCTATGAGTGGTGATGGAGCTCTATGTTATTACTAGGATCAGCTGATTCAGTGGGAGTACATAATTTTTCTTCCTACACAAGCTCACATGTGTGCATTCTTTGCTTTCTCATCTACCTACAGCGTAATTTTTGTGCCTTTTAATTTTTTTTCTTGCTTCTTTAGATTCAGTCTGTACTTTACAACTGGAGATCTTGTTTTTCTGTTATTTGAGAATTGAGAGTTCTGAATGAAAACATCTCAGAAGAGTCTTATGGTATTATCAGAAGTCTCTTCAAAAGTGATTTGTGGCTGTGGGATTTTTTGTTTGTTTGGTGAGACATGCCATGTTATTATTTAATCTAGTCTACCCAACCTCCGGCCACAACAGTAATATGCTAGAACAAATGCCACAATGATTGATGCAGTTTGCTCTGTTTTAATGAACTGCCTTCAGTCACTGAAGGTGCATCTCACAGTGCACTGTGTTTGCAGCCAAGTACTACTTGAAACTCACAGGTTATAGATGCACTGAGTTGAAGCATGGTATGACTGGACACTGATGTCAGTGGGTCAGATTTGTGTAATGAATGTAAGAGAGACTAAGGGGCAATGTTTAATAAGCAAATAAAAATGCAGATGAAATATCAGAAATGAAATTAGGGAGTACTCTAAAACTTGGATTTTGAAATCTTATTGCTTGAAGTAAATGATTTTTTCTTTTTCAGAGGAGTGGAATCACATTTACCAAATTCGGCATGAAACTCTCACTGATGTTTAGGTCTGACTATGAGAGCCAATAAATAACTAAATTGTCCCAAGCTCCATGTTAGTGTAGAGATGTAGCCATAACTGCTTAGTCAAGTTCAAGGGAGGGATGACTAGGATAGCATGCAGATGGTATAAATTTTCTTTTTATGCTGGCAGTTTCAGAGGAGAACTACTTGAATGCTAGCTTCACTTTCTCCTTCAAATGATTAACTTGCTGATAATGGCTAGAGTAAACAAAGTTCCAGAAGGCAGGTCACTGCAGCTTAACCTGGATGCAGGTTTCTCCAGAAAGCAGAATTGTGTCCCTGTAGTAGTGGGAGATGAGAGGTTTGGAGCAGGTTATGCCAGTGGAAAGCTGAACTGCTCAGTCAGTACTGACACAGGCCTGTAGCTGTACTCTGTGTGTTTGTGCTGGGGATCTCTTGGGTTGTTTTAAATTAGATTAATACCTTCTGTAGCTTCAACAGGATGATAGTACAAGATGGCCTTTTAATGTCTGTTGTAGTTTTTGTTCCCTTTTATTCTGGACAAATAGATTTTCATCTGGTTGTTTCAGATCTGTTGAAGCCTAGGTTTGTTCTTCAGCTCTCTGGAGGAAACATAGTTTGTCTCAGGGATTAGCTATATTTGTGCACATTTTTATGCAGTTTATCCATGCAGTTGTCAACAAGAAGAAACTGGGTTTGGAATTAAGAGTTGGAACAAATCAAGCACAGGTATCTGCTGAGATGTAAAATGTGGCAAGTAGCAGATTCCTAATTATAGATATCTTCCAGCTGATGCCTATCACACAGGAATACAAATTCAGTTAGATGAAGCACTCTTCTGGTACTAGTGTCTGTAGAGATGGCTTCAGGGAGAGCAGGAGTTTCCCATTAGAAGTCACAGTTGTGGATTTTTCAACTGGTCTCTGATCTCGGTAAGTGGTCTTCAATAGTGGGTGTTGGATGCCAGATCTACAGTCAATTTCTAAGCAAACTGACTCTTTGCCTCCTGTTCTGAGAGTTTTTCAAAACCCTCAAGAGTCCAGGAGAAATGGTCAAGGTACTGGAGTTCCCAGAAGGAAGGCAATGTACTTACAAATTGAATTTGTAGTTTGGTTGCTGGCCACCTGCTCATCAGTCTTTTTTTTTTGTTTGTTTGTTTGTTTTTTTTTGTTTAACACCAGTACAGTCTGAGCCTCCAGTCATGCCTACTAAGTGACCTCACACAGAGGTTGATTGATTTATTTATTGATTTATTTTCACTGTCAGCATTCTTCTGGGTCTTCCTCCTACATCTGAAGCTGACATAGGACCAACTGTCCTTCTACAATCTGGCACACCAGGCACAACTGCTCACGAATCTGCTCTATGATCTGCTGCTGGCTTTTTGTTTAGCATTGGAGGGCTATGGAATGAGGCTGGTGCCACTGCACACCCCTGCAGGAAATACTTCTGCTGGTGGAATTTTGTCTTCAGAAGAGCTTTGCTGCAGCATAGTGCCATACCCCCCTCCTACTGCACGGTATGCTGTGCTAAAAATGTGCTCTTTCCTAATCAAGAACAGGGATGTTCCCTGAAAGATCTGACAATAATCAATGACACAGAAAACGTCAGGAAGAATTTTTATTGTCTTTCTCCTGGGAGTCAATAAGGAAAAGGATTGAGGAATACTTTCAAAACTTAGTTTTGTGTAGGATGCCTGAGCTCTGATTTGATTGCTGGGGATAAGATTGTAGTGTTGCTGATGTCCGAGGCAGGCAAGCTGACTGGCTGAAAGTCCTGTGCAACATCCTTGACCTAAAATCCTGTAACGCTCTAAAACATTTTGTTAATTGTGCTGAAGAGGCTTGGGTGGGGTTTTTTTTATTCTTGAATTCCTGATCTTTTTCAGCTTCATTTTAAACTCCTGCACAGGCAAGGCTTATTACAAAAGTGCTGACAGAACTTGATTCATACTGTTGTATCTTAGTGTACAAAGCTATCTTGTTTCTCAATTCTGCTTCAGGAAGCTTTTCTGAAAGCTGTTTTGGAAATGCAGGTTTATCCAGTTACCCACCCTTGACATGAGAAGTTGTTCTTCTACACAGCCAGTTCTAGCTTTGGTTTTTTTCCTTTTTTTGAAGTCAATGTCCTCATTGCCTGCATGCTGACTAAATGCACTGGTGAAAAGTACAGTACTGAATTTTGGCTTGTATGCTAAGACACCACAAATCACACCAAACACATCTGAGCTGTTTCTGAAGACAGAGATGTCATGTCAATTGAGTTTGCACTAGTTTATATTGCAGTAGTGGCAGCATGGTGGAAAACAATCTGATGAACCTTCTTGCCTGTCATTCCTTCTTCATTGTAACAGTGCTTTCATTGAGGAACATCTTGGGCATGCAGTCCATACAAATCTAGATAATGCTACTTTCATTTTTTGTGTGCATTCCCTTTCACTAGAAAAATGAAAACATGTTTACCTCACTTTTATTCCCCACAGCAAAGAAGAAAAAGTAGGTTTTGTTTTGTTGAGTTTTTCTAAACACAAACAAGCTTCTCTAGGCACCTAACTACAGTAGGGATGTATTTACTTGCAGTCTGAACTGCAAAATAAGATGTAAAGAAAAAAGCAGATGGCAGTTGCCATCTGTAAACCAGAAAAGGATAGCAACAACCAGCTGAGTGAGGTATTGGCAATAAAACCAGGCTCTGCAGACCAAGTAGTTTGTGTTTGTGCCTGGGTATTTTGATATGTTCTTACACTTCCAGTCTGTTTTTATGAATTATTCTGTAACGTACTGATCTATTTCTGTGCCAGTATTTTTCTCTACCAGGTTATTTTCAATTTTAGGAAACACGATTGTCATAGTTTGTGTCCAGGGAGTTTCTGTGAGCCTCACCATCCCTATAAGTTAGGTGGAGTTATGCTGCTGTAAATTGTACCTCACATGCTCAGTGTCACTGAAGGCTGCATACAGCGTAGCCTGGCTTTTCACTACAGTATGTTCAACTTAAATCTTTATAGTCAATAACTGATGCAGAGCAAAGGAAAGCAGTACTGTGCAGACTGTGCTGCTTACAGCACAGAGATGCTTGTGGATGCATCCTTTTTTGTTAGTCTTTTTAAAAGTCCTTTCAGATTTCATGTGTTTGTGGCATCTGCATGATGAGCAACCTTCCAGGACTGAAATATTTAAAGTGGTAGTATGATGGTTTGGTCATCCTGTCCTGAGAAGTGAAGACAGCTTCTCCATGTTAATTGTGTTGCCATTCTGAAAAGGCTCCTGACCCCAAGGTTTGCAGAGGTGATTTCTGCTCATTTCAGTTCTGCAAACAGGCCCTGCTATTGCCTGACTGTAAACAGTTCAGTGTGTTTTGCTGCTACTGGCAGTTTCCTTTAAGGGAACTCTTAACTAATCTCCATGAAGATTTACCTTACACTTTGAGAAAGTGCTGCTGTTTGGTCTTTCTTTATATGCCAGGCTTGGATTATGGAGTTTTCTTAAACTTGTCCTAGGATTTCTTTTCAAAAATATCCAGAGAATTGCCAGTAGCTCTTGTCACTGAAATCTAGTCTCAGATGGTCAGACTGAAGTTTGGGCGGTTTTTGTCTATACATCAGTGCAAGGTTTGCTGATGTTGAAGTCTGCTGGCCGGTTTTCAGTAGAGTTCTTGGGCAGGGATACTTTTAAGAGGTCACTCTTCTGTGTTTCTGGCTTTTATGTGGGGGAAATATGGGGGCTCTTGTTGGTTTTGTTTTGTTTTGTTTTATTATTTAAGTAGGGGAAATGGCAATGTGGGTTTGTAAACATGACCTGGTAAGTTCCCAGGAGCTTTCAGAAGGAAGGGAGTCTGTGTTAGGGAGAGAGGTTATGCTGCCTATTACCATTCACTGTTGTGTGCCCTTTCCATGGTTCCAAGGAGTGTGATTTGACACACTTCATCCAATGAGTCACATAAGCAGACTTCTGCTCTTGAAATTATATAAGCTTACATAGCTACAGAAAGAAATAAGGTAGGGAGCAACTTCATAAGAAGGTCCACTTTGGCATTTCTGGTGTTGGTAACATATTATACCTGTCCTTAAAATGAGCCAAGATTATTCTTAAAACAAACAATATCTTTAGGAAGAGTAAGATTTTGAATTTTTCTCTGTGGTTATAAAACCTGTTGTAATGTGTGTCTGAGGAGAGGGGGAGGCATTTGCTTAGTTTTGAAAGACTTTTGCCATCCTCATTCTCAGCCAATTCTCTGCACAGGATATCCAACCTCACCTCACTTTGGACTGATGTAGTGTGGAAGTACAACTGGCTGGGAGTGAGTGAGAATTACAAAAGTTGAGAGAATGACAGAATGGTTTGGGTTGGAATGAACTTTAAAGACCATGTAGTTCTAAACCTCCTGCTGTGGGCAGGACACCTTCCATTAGACCAGGTTGCTCAGAGCCCCCTCTAACCTGGCCTTAAGCACTTCGAGGCATGGGGCATCTACAACTTCCATGGGCAACCTGTTGTAGTGCCTTGCCACCCTCACAGTGGGGAATGCCTTTCTAACACATAATCTAAACCTACCCTCCTCCAGTTTGAAATCATCCTTCCTTGTCCTGTCACTGCATGTCCTCATGAAAATTTTTTCTCCAGATGGCATAACAGTATATTTATGAAAACGGAGGCATGCTCTTCACTTGAGGAAAGCTTGTTTTTTAGTTTTAAAGCTGCTGTCTTCTGAGACTGGTTATTGGAATATAACCAGTTACTGATTAACAGTCCTTCTGAGACCTGTGTTGCAAAGACTGCCTTTTCACATGAAAATTCTTGTGACTTACAGAAAAAATATAATGTCTAGTAGCATTTACAGGAACAATATCTGTTTCCCTCTCTGGGGAGAGGGAACTTGTTTTTGCAGAACATCCTGACAATAGTGATTATAATGAGAGCTTTCCCATCTGACTCAGATATTTCATGCTGTGTAGGGATTATTGAGTATTACTCTGTGGAAAAACAGTCAGCCAAAGAGGTTCTAATTACTTGTGTCTGAGCAACAGTGCACCTACTTCCCATTCTCTGCACAGGGTTTTCTCCCTTTCTTTTGTCAGACTCTCCTTTTGCTGGAATGTTCTTTAAATAAAAACTGCATTTACTGTATCCTGCAGAAGGATTTAATATGTAATATAATATATATATATGTTCGTGAGATATGTATCACAAATGCTTTTTCAACAAAATGTTTTGCCTGTAAATTTTTGAGAAGACTGCTACTTTGCAGGTATTAAAAGATGTTGTGAAATCACTGTGTGCATGGGTGTAAACCTTTGCTCTCTCTTGCACTCTTGGATCTTTAAATGGGAAAATCCAATGAGATCTGGCTTTTCTGTTATATAACACACTGCTGTGCAATTATAAATGCTAAAGCCACATTCCAAATACCTTTATTTTGTGCTGCTGCAAAGTAGTGCAATGTTGGATTATGTTTTATGCTTTGCTTTTTAAAGGGAGAAAAATAAAATGAGGAAAATCAGGAGTCTGTTGGTATCCTGCATGCCTTTAAGATTAATTGGGACTTTGTACTGAAAGAGAAGCTAATTTGTGTTGAATACAACTCGCTGCTGAGTAAGTGGAGCGTTGAGGCTTATGTTAATTGGCAGTTGTGCCTTTTCTGCTGTTTCCTGGTGCTGCACTCGGTGACCTGGTTGGGCTGGGCTGGCACGGCTGGCTCTGGCCAGAGCTGCTCACACACTGCTGCTTGCAGAGCGGGGCTGTTTTAATGGGACACTTGCAGAGCTTGGTGGTCATGGTGCACTGAGCTCTGCCCATCATGTGCCAGCACAGCCAAGAGCTGTGTGGGCTGAGGTGCTGGTGGCCAAGCAGAAAGAAGTGGAGATTGCCTACCAGGCTCGTTTGCTGGCTCTGCTGCCACTGCATTGGATTGCTTATTCATGGATTTGATCAGATGTAGATATGTACAACAGTTATAATCTTCTAGACAGTTTGACTATCTTTTGCTAAATTTTGTAGATACAGGGCTGCCCAGTCAGCCTGAAGAAATAATAAATTTTAAAGTATTTCCATTCCCTCTCCCACCCAGGTAAGACATTCTAACATACAGTGTGGTTCGTGATTTTGGTGAAGTTTATTGGCTAAACATTTTTCATCAGTGGCATTTGCATTTCCACTGTCTGTGGGTACCTTTTGGAGGATATCTTAGTGTTAGCTGATCCTCAGAGCTTCCCAAGCAAGGATTGGTACTGACTGTTGTGGCAAAGTACAGAGCAGTGCTGTGATTAAGTGCTTAGTGCTTTTGATATGAAGACAAGCTGCTGTCCCTGTATCTGCCCTTATGCAAGCAGGGTACTCCCTGTCACCCAAACACTATGACATAGGTGTATTGTGAGGCATCATTGACAACTCTTCCAATACTTGAAATAGATTATTTGAGAAAGAATGATAGGTAAGTATTGCCAAGGCATTTCTCTACCCCAAGGTAAACAAAGTAGGAGCAGTTATCTGTGGAGGAGATGGGATGTGGTTTATTTTGAGGTTTGTTTTTTTTTTTTTTTTTTTAAATCCTTAAACAAATACAGACATAGGCAGGTTATTAAAGCCAGTGGAGTGTGGAAAGAGGTTACACTATAGATTGCATCACAGGCTTTGGAAAAATGAAGCACAAAGCTTGTAGACAGTGATTCTAGATCCTGTTCCTGCTCTATTGTGTCAAGTACTTTCCTTCTAGGACAGTGGGGAAAAAGCTCTGCTAGGTTATTACCTGCTGTAGTTAACTGGAACGATGCCCCATGGTATCGGTTGAAGTCTCCCTATTAAAGGACTTAGTTACTTCTGTTTATGAGCTTTGAAAATCAAGACTTCATGTGTGCTCCTTCCCCATGGTTTTTAAAACCTTTTCCAAAGGTCTTTCAATAAATTGTCTAAATAGGAGTTGAAACTAAGAATTAAAAAAGTGTATGAGGTAAAAACAAGGTTTGCTGACCTTGAAGTATTTAAAATATTGCATGGGATAGTTGCAGCTGAATGGTTTACTCTTTCCAGAGCTGCAAATGTTTTGCACAACTGTAATTCTGCCCTACATAATTGTAACTCATGGGTAGTGTACAGCTCAGTTTGTCCTAAGAAGAGGTGCTATGTGTGGGGAATTTTAAAGATGTCTGGCAAGAAGATGCATGCTTAGACTTGTGCAACAGTATTGAAAAGGTTGGGCCAACTTTGTCCCTATTGTCATTCTTCTGAAGCAAAGTAAATGGAAAAAGTAGTGAATCTGACCACGCTTAAAACACTTATATTCTTTTCTTGATAATGGACTGAAAGCACTTATTGCCCTGTCTGGATCTCTCTGGCTTTACTGAACTGAACTGCATTTTGCAAGTAAACAATTAGTGGTCTAATTCTTGCTTGAAAGAAAAATCCCCATGCAATATCCATTTCAAAGAATGAGAAAGCTCCCAAGGACAGGTGTAGCTACAGTAACTTTAAGTTGTCTTGAAGAAATTGGTACAAGTATCTCATCAGCCTTTGAATCCCAGATCTGTTTATCTTCTGAATGATTGGTGGGTCGGTACATCCTGCTGTCTCATCTAGTCATATCTCAAAATAGTAGAACTACAAAAAGTTGCAGTAGAATTTGTTGCTTCTAAAATTTTTTTCTGCCAAGTGTGGAACTATTAGGCTATTAGGCAACTTGCAGAAAGGGAGTTTAGAGCAAGGGACTTATAAAATGAATGGTCTGAATCATCCCTCTCATCAGTCAGGGCTGAGGCATTCTGGCAGGACTGCAGGCAGTGCTGCTCCAGCGCAGCCTGATATTACTTGTATGGAGAAACAAAGGGCTTCAGTCCTGAAATACCCAGCCTGCTACTCATCAGAGAACAGGGCTCCATAGGATTTGATGGGAAGAGAGGTCAAGAGTGTTTGGCACAGGGAAGAGAGGTATTGTAAAGAAGAGGTTCTTCTGCTTTAATTGTAATTTTTGTTCCTGAAATCTTGTTTTTTCACACTTCATGTTGTTCTATTGAAATGTTTACTTACCTGGGCTTCCCAGAAGCCTGCACTGCCTGTTTACTTGGAATAGTGTTTATTTGTGTGCCAGTAGCTCATCTGACTTGTGCTCCAGAGCTTCCCAGAGATCAAAGTTGCATTTACAAGAACTGGAGAGAAGCTGTGCTGGACTGGGTCCAGATTCCTTGGGTCTATTCTTATGCTATTGGCAGTAAATGTCTAGATTGTTTTGCAGCCATACCATCAATTTGCTGCACTGCTTACGCTGGGGGGGCCTGGCACTGAATTCGACTCTGCTGCGTTTATTTTACTGCAAATGAAGCATCATGAGTCAGAGAGAGAGAGGTGTTAAAATGATGGATTGTGGATGTCATCCAGGATGTACAAAGTCAGCATTTTCAAACACAAAAGCTAGAAGTGACTGTACTGATACAGTTAGCCTGTGCCTGAGAGAGACTATGACAAAAATACTTAAGTGGTACACTCAGTTCTTTGGTATGTGATCTCTGAAGTTTGCATTATTTAATAGTGAACTGATCCCAAAAGTTACTGGCTAGTTTTGAAGGCTTGAAAGGCTTTTTCAGCTTGTTATTTTGGTTGGTTTTTTGTTGTTGTTGTTTGGTTTTGTTTTGTTTTGGTTGGGGATTTTTTTTTTGTTTGTTTGTTTTTGTTTTATCTTTGTTTGGGTTTTAGGGTTTTTTTTGTGACAAGTACTTTAACATGGGCTAACAAGGCTGCTGCCTTAAGACTAGGATTTGGCTGCAGCTTATGAACTGCCTGAAATAACACTTCGGGGAGTAATGAGGCTGCCTACTCTGCTACTGAATCAAATCTTTAACTGCTGCATGGTTCAGGCTCTATTCACTGTTCAGTAATTGCTGTGTTTGATAGTGTGGCTCTGTTTTTTAAATCTGTTCCCCAAATTCCTTAGTCCAGAGCAGTTTCTTCAAAGAGTTGCCAGGCATACAGCTTAACTAAATGCAGAAGAGACTGTTCTTTCCATAGAATTTTGTCTGCTAGGAGAAAGGAGTACAGGTGGGAGGAAAGGTGCACCAGCACGTCAAGGCAAGGTGCGATTCCTGGCTGTTCTCACAGAAAAGATGTGTAGGTGTGTAGTCACATCTGGATACAGATGTGCTTATTAAAACAGTGAATTGATAGTGTTTCTAAAGGGTATGTGCATCCCATGGATACTGTACGGTAGATACATGTATAGCACTTTGACTGTACACTGAAGCATTTGTGAAAAAGTCATGTGCTTCCTAAGGAAAACTGTTGGACTGGAACTGTTAGTTGAAGTTCCCATGTCTTTCCAGTAATAACATCCTAGTGAAACTAACTTTAGCTGCTTTAGCCTGCATTTCTAGGAGCTCCAAAATGATGGTAAAAACCAGAACTATTTTTCTTTCTTTAATGCTACTTAACTGCAAATTATGGCACTTCAAGCTTCTGGATTCTACCTCTCTTTTCTTATTAAGCAGGCCTACATACACTGCTGCTTAATGTTAACTTCTCGTGTCTGAAACTTGCCTATTTTTGCTCAACAGTGGAAGCCGTGACTCTCCTGACAGCCTCCTACTGAAGAGTGTATCAGACATCATGGCTTAGGTACATAACTGTGTGGAATAACCCTTAAGTTCTCTCCTCTTCTAGGATACTGGTATGAGGGAAACAAATCTCACCCTCGAGTAAATTCCCTCATTACCATATTATTAATCAAAACAGCTGATTTTTCTTTAAAATGTGGATTCTGTGCATATAGGCCTACCTGAAGTCCAAACATGTATAGTGGCATAAACAACACTTCAAAAAACCTGAAATCAAATTGGCATCCTAAGACTCATACAACATAGTTAAAGAAAGTTCCTTTGCTAAAACTGTGTAATCAAATGTGTAATTATGGGTTAAGAATAAAAATTATTCTGCGCATTTGGATCACATTGTTGGGCAAAAAGAGGGCTTTTTTCAGCATCTAATGAATTGTCTCAGACTACCTGGATTGCCTACAGGTCTTGTTCCTGGCAAATGGCTCATGAGGACTCAAAGAGAGAGGTGTGTTTCTCTCCCCTTCCTGGAATGGGAGCTGCAGAACACTTCTGGTGTCTGTCAGCTGCCAACCAGTTTCCCCCTTTCTGGCCATGCTTTGCCTTACACAGGTTGTTTCAGGACAGCCATAGAAGTGACTGAACTTTCAAAAGGGATCTTTACATTGTTGTTCTTGGTCTCAAGCCAAGGCACTCAATTGTTTTCAGTTAATGTGCTTTGGAGTTTGGGGAGTGTTTTCAACATGAGATCTGCTCTCAATACCAATGCTTTTGTTTAATTGTTCTTTTTGATGTTTATATGCTAGCTTGCTCTTGAATATGGGGGCATGGCGCTTTGTGTGCAGTTGGAAGGACAGGGCTCACACAGTGGGCCACGAGCAAACCCAACAGAACAGTGAAGGAGCCTCAAATGATGCTTAATCTCATGCCACAGTGACTGTTGACTTACCCAGAAAAAAAAAATTCGATTGTGTTATTACTACTAGGGGAGAAGGAAGTGACTGCTTGTTCAGATTTTCAGAAGCTTTTTCTGTTAATGTGCTAAAATAATTTTGTGAGGACATTGAAACTGTAGTGAAAGCATGTCTTGCCAGGAGACTGTTCAGCCCCATAATTGTGATTGTTTCCTGTCTACCAGAAAGTAAGTAGTTAAAATATCCACTTTGTGGTTTAACATGCAAAGAATAGGAAAAAAATTGAATAAATCTAAACATGTATGATAAATAACTGATAGGCTAATTTATTATGGAGACACAAAGGAAGAGCAATTTCACAGACAATTTAACAAGGCCCACCTGGAGAGTCAAGTCAGTAAGTGGGGCAGGGCATGTGTGGAGATGCCTCTTGTCTTCCTACTGCTCATCTGCCTAAAGGTGAAGCCTTGCCTGCCAGTGTAGGGCAATCCTCTGCTAATCTGGGGAAATCCATTTTGTCTCAGTCAGTTGATATAGGCAATGATCTCTTCACTCAGACTGAGCTTCCTTCCTCAGAGGCAACTTGGAGGATAGCATTAGAAATACAGAACACTGCTCTCTCCACTGCAGAGATTAGCTCTGGTCACACTCAGTATTTGGCTGAGAAACACACACTTTGTCAGTGCATCCAAAATCTGTTGAAATGAAATGGCTAAAGTTTATGAAGATGACTCTCTGATCACACTTTATTCTTTATTCATCCATGGAGGTCTCTTGCCCTATTGGCCCCATTTCCTGCTCATTGGAATGCATTGTTCTTGAGCCTGGCAGAAGTGATCTCAGCTCTCATGGATCCTTCTTCCCTTCAGGACCTGTTCCTATGGGTTTCTTCAAAGAAGATCCCTGAAGGTCCTAAAGTTAGCTCTCCTAAAGTCCATGGTTATAATCTCACTTGCTGCCCTGCTTCCTCCTCACCTAATAATGAACTCCACAATCTCATAGTTGCTGCGGCCAAGGCTGCTCCCAACCTTTCACATCTCCAACAAGGCCTTCCCTGTTTGTAGCATGAAGTCAAGCACCACACCATTCCTTGTGGGATCCTCCACTACCTGTGACAGGAAGTTGTCATCAGTGCTTTCCAGGAACCTTCTCTGCTGTTAGTCTCTTCTTCGCTGTGTTGCTTCTTCAGCAGGTGTCAGGGTTGTTCCAGTCCCCCACAGGAACCAGTGCCTGTGACTTTGAGGCTGCTAGAAGCTGCTGCTTCCTTGTACTGATCAAACAGCCTGTAGAAAACACTCACAACGTCTCTCTTACTGGTCTGTCCTTTTATCCTGACCAATAAGTCATCACCCATCCCAAGAGAGAGCTTGAGGCATGCTAGGTGCTGTCTCACATAAAGGGCAACTCCACCACTCTGTCTTCCTGGTCTGTTTCTCCTAAGCAGCACATGGTCCTGCATGGCAACATTCCAGTAATCCCATCCCATGGGAGCTATCCCATCCCATGGGAGCTACCCCATTATGTCTCCATGACTGCAATGAGGTCAAAGCCCTGTGACTGCGTACAGATCTCCAGTTCCTCCTGTTTGTTCCCCATACTGTGTGCCCTGGTGTACAGGCACCTTACAGAACTTTTTGATGGTGCCAATATCCCCGTGGGGATGCAAAGGGATGCCCCATAATCCTGTCTTGTGGTTATGTCTTTGACTGCTTGTGCTGGCTTGAGGTATCCCCTCTTTAGCCTCCTTTTCCTACCAGGGTGCTTGCTATGGTTCTCCTCTTCCCACACCCAATCTCTGTTCAGCCTGTGTCCTCACCCCCCTTCAAATCTAGTTTAAAGTTCTTTAAATGAGCTCTGCTAACTCCTGAGACAGACAGGGACCTGCTTGTTGCCAGTAGGCCCAGTGCAATAGAAACTGATCTATAACACTTATCATGCTGTTCTTTACTTGTTTAGCTCTTTCACCTTATAGTATTCTATGTGATCTAGAAAAAAACCTGCTAAGTTTTCCTATTCTTTTCAGAAGAAGAGTAGGAAGTAATCCCATTTTAAAAACAATTCAGAAACTGATAAGGAGAAACATCTACCAGAGCACTGGACCGTAATCTTGTAAAGTCAATTCTATAAACTGTTTTCTTAACCCATGTTTTTCTTTTAGCTGGTATTTCCATAAAAAAGCCTCTACCAAATGTTTTAATACATTCTTTTTCTGTAATGTTTTGTGTATATACACGTTCCAGCTCTTCATGGAAACAGCTTTCTCCCTTTTAACCTGAGCTAAAATAACATCTATTAAAAATTAACTTCAAGGATGGAAATTCATGTTCTTCCCTCTTTTCAGCCCTGGCCTGTTATGAACCTTAGTGCCTAAGTTTTCCTTGCATTAGTGCTGCTCAATCTTTATGGCCTAAATGTATCTAGGGCATTCTGCAGCTACTCCAGCACACTCTGTGGCTATTTTTGGCAATGTAGCTTTTGTCTAGCAGTGCTAGAGAGGGATGGCATATGCTCACTGCTGTGCATATGACTTGATTTAAAGGTGAATGATGTGGTTTTGTTTATATATAAGTATTTATCGGAATTTAAAAAAACCCCAACTCTGTATAATGTAGAAACCCATACAAATTTAATATGCTTGACTGCGTGAGTTTTTATTCTCCTTTTTTATGTAATTGTATGCTTAGTGAACTGTGCATTAGAAAGTGAATTAGCAAGTTAATTTACCCTACATGTCAGTGATAGAATAGCTTTTGCCTCCTTGGGCCATGTGATCTGAACTGTGTGTGAATGTATCAGAATACACAAATACTGCTTTTAGGACCATTGCTGGGAAGGGTGTTGTTAGTTTAACCTGTTCTCTCCCTAGGTTTTTAATTCTGGTTTGCAGTCACTATCAGTGAGGTGTTTTTGGACATGCTCTGAGTGAGCTGGGATTTGGTTTTTGTTTGTGTGCTTTCCGTACTTCGTGTGCTGTACCTCAAGGGGACCTCTTGCAGAGCAAATTACCTGCTCATCATCTAAACAAAGATAATAAAATCAGTGATAATTAATCTTTAGTATTCCTAATTGAAGGAAATTGATACTTACACTCTATTTTGAGTTTGCAACTCAAACTACATCATGTTTAGCAATCTACTTCCCTAATATTCCATGAAACCGTCGGGCTCAATTTCATGGGAACAGCTCTGAGCCTTAGTTACAGTTCCTATGACAGGGTACCTAGTCCACCAGCAAAATTCAGTTTCAGTTGTATCAGCTGTAGGACTGAAGGGAGAATGTTTCCATCAGAACCAATAATTTAAATAAGTGAATGATAAAAAAGTAGATAATAGGAATGTTTTCATCTAAAGATGTAAATCCAAGTTGTGAGAGGTTAAGTGCTGGTAAGTGCTCTTGGGATTTTAATTGCTGAGGGTGTATGGGAAGGCTCTGACAGGACTACATGTGCAGTCCCACTGTGACAGGCTGCCTGGTTATATCATAGCCACATGGCTGCTTTTCACATTGCAGGACAGGACTTTGACTGCTGTGTGCCTTTTTAAGCTCGTGTGCATGGGCCAGCACACAGAGTGGGTGGGAGAAGCCCTTGTGCCACACAAGTGCAGGAGTTTATTATGGTTTAGCAAATGGTTAGTGTAGAACCAGCGGGTTTATTAGCTGTTGGTGCTGAAATGGGAGGTACAACGATGCCATGATTCTGTTGGTGTGACAAATCTGATTTTAATTGTTTTGTAACAAAATGTACAATGAGGGAATTGCAGGAGAGAATTATGTTTGGTCATATTACATAGACGTGTGTTACGTCTTAGTATAAAGTTAAACATGGCATAGAGAAGGTGGCCCCGTAGCACAGGTATTTCTTAAAATCTGGATTAAATATGCTATTTGCCTTTTTTTTTGACAATGAGGGAAGTTGTAGAGCAGTTGCTGTTAATTTGCTGGTTTTCCATAATACTGAGAAAAGCGTTGACATTAGTTGACTGCATTATGATTGTTGAAAAGGCCAATAGAAACACATCAAGAATTACCTGATGTCCAAGAAATGCCAAATAATGTACTTAATGCTAAAATCTTGGAAATGCCTAAGTAAACAATTTCCTTATGTGGACATGCAAAAATTCCTCTTTAAAATTGAGGCCCCATCTCAATTCAGTTTTTGATCGTGAAATGCTTGTTGGATTTTTTTAATATTGCTGTAACTGATCTTTGCATTAAGGTGTTTGAAAAGGGAGGTGAGGGTGTGTTTTAAACAACTGAAGGGCTGTTCAAGGCAAACATGGGGGCTCCACTGTCTGACTCCTCCATTTTATCTGGGAGCAGGTTGGAGCTGGCTGACCAAGGCGTCCTTCCCAAGCAGCGTGTTTTGAAATAGGAAGTGGGGCAGTGTGGTAGACAGCTGCCAGCACCAATAACTGGTGGCTTGAGCTGCTTAACAGAGGCTAAGCCCAAATCTATTGACGCAGAGCACGGGGAAGTGCTCCGCAGACCTCTCCCCCCTCCCTGTCCTTGCATATAATCTCATGGTGCTGTGGATGTGACAAACTCCATTTTGATCAGATGTTGGGCCAGAAATGGTGAGAGCGGGTCAGCTTTGACCTCCAAAGGATATCTTGATGGCATGCATTCTCCACACTTCCTGAAATTGCACCTTTTTCTTCCGTGATACCACCTCCTTTCTACTTCAGGTCTGCAAAATTGCTGGCCTGAATTTTTTAAATGTAGGCTGGGAGACTGAGGCCATGCATGTGGGGTGATATGGATCATGCTATGGATGCACAGTAGAACTCTGAAGTGCAAATGAGTGTTCAATACTGAATATAATGGATGAAATAGGTAAGCACCTTGCTTTTCGTGTTTCCAGAAAAAGACCTTTTAATAGCTTTCCAATTAAAAACTGTAAATGGAAAACATTATCTCTAGTTGTAGGATGCATGTAGTGGTTTTCCTTTGAATTTTCACTTTATTATTAACTGTAAGGAGTCTAACATGATGCAAGGGGTTGCAGAAGAGCAATCTGCTAATACATTGATATTCTGATTTTCTTTTTTTCAAGATAGATAGTGAAAGTGAAGGTTTTGTCTTTCTGCAGTATCTGTTGTTAATATTGAAGTAATTCATTACTAATTGTTTTCTAAAACACCAGATTATTTATTAAAATTGACTTCTTGGTTGTAAGTAGCCATCCTCTTGATCTATAGTGCAGTTATGTACTTGTTCACAACATCATTCAGTCTAATTAGTTTTAACTTCAAATCTGTGAAACAGGAAGGGACCTGTTTGTCTGTAATGAAGCCTTTTATATAAGCCAGAGCCTGCAGTTGCTAAAACAGCTGCAGTGCAACATCCCAATTCCAAAAGTACTAACAACTTTGGTATCAGAATATTTCCTTTCCTTCATGCACTTTAGTGGCAGAAAACTGGCAAAAGATGTACTATGGTATGGAAGCACTGCCGGAGTTATTCCCCAAAGGGTGAATTAATGGTGCTTTTTTGTAACTTTTAATCTCTTTAGCTATTCAGCTTTGTACAGGCACAGCATGAAAACAAAAGTATTATTTTGTGTTTTCCCTTCTATCTCCATTTAGGTGATTTTCTGGAGACTAAACACAGCAAAAATATTTTTAAAAAACAAAACCACACAATAAACCATTTTTTGATGAAGGTGCTTTTTTTGCTGTCTCATTTTGTCATTCAGTACGTCTGTTTGACTTTTTGGTAGTTGCCTGCTGTGTTTACTCTGTAAACTTTGAGTTATGTTACAAGGGTGTCCTTTTTGTTTACTATTAAGTGTCTCTGAAGTAATCACTTAATTGCTCTTTATTTCCTTTGCTCTAAGTGCTACTTAACGTGCCTGGAAGTAGCCTGAGATTGAATAGTAGCTTGATGCTATCATGCTTTCTATGTGCAACACCTTCACCTGACCCTTATTTCCCCTCATGGATTGACAGCTCACAGTCCCTGTACAGAGATGGTTCTTTCCTTCATCCTCTGTACCCCAGGTGCCAGCTGCAGCAGTATATATATATATATTTTTTTTTTCCCAGCAAGAGGTGTCTGGCATGTCAGGCTCTAGAGCTAACATGGAGGGGTGGAAGCCAACACAGATCCTGTGAACAGAGGAGTTCAACAACCTCCAGATGTTGCCTTCTGTTGTGGTGCCTGCCCCAGTACACAGCAGTGGTCAGTCAGCCCATCATGGTACCATTCCAGAGGGCACAGCCCCAGCACAGGATGCATTTGTGCTCATTGAACAATCAGAGCTCTGAGTAAATGTGGCCTGATTTCATGTCCTTCATTTGCTGAAATCATGGCTATCATATTGGGATTATTCTGAAAGTGAATTGACTATGAGGTTTTCTAATCTCCAGATAAGGTTGTGAAGTTATGACAGTAAATAATCTGGGGGGTTTTGAATTTATTAGTTAAATGGAGCAAGTGAAATTTAGTGCTTCTGGAAATAAAAGGCTGCTAGCACAATCTGATGGCTTATTACTGTTCATGCATGCTTAACTATTTTCCTTGATGCTTATAAGAATTTCTCCCTTTTTTCTTTTATTCCTGATCTTAGATTGCAGGCTTTTTCTCTTGGGAGTGGAGAGTTCAGGGAAGGGAAAAATGGGGATGCTGAGCTGTGGGGTAATTGTGAGGGAACAAGCAGAAAAAGCCAGCTGAGACAACCCACCTTACTTTAATTTGAAACTTAACTGGAAACTTCAGATGTGAAAAACTGTTGCTGTAATCTGTTGTATCATTGCCAAAATCTTTGGAAATGGAATTAATCTGAAATCTTAATTCTGGTTAAAAAAGCAGTGGAATTCTGCAGCTATCAGATAATGTTGGAAAGTAGAAATGAAAGTATAGTATAATATAATAAGAAAATCATTACTGGAGGATGTGAACAGAGACAACATTTTGTTACAAAGCCTTGATTGAATGAATTCATAGGAAACAAGGCCTTTAGGTCATTATAACTTAGGTTGATATAAGTTTTTACCTGGCTATTTTTGAAAATCAGCATAATAATAAAATTACCAAATTAAACAAGGAATTCTTGTATTTTGAGGCTGTGTTAGTAGAAAAGAAGAATATAAAGGTGGAATGGAATTTTACAGTACTTATAATAAGAAAATACTAGAAAGTGAGGGGTTTTTGATTTCTCTTGCAATTATTCAGTGCAGTGCTACAAAGTCAGAGCTGCTACAGCTCTTTAAATCTGTGTCTGGTGACCAACATTTGTATGGGAAACAAAAGCAGAGGCCAAGGCAGTGTAAAATGATGCAAGGGGGAGGGGTAGGGAGCATGGAGTAGCTCCTACATTCCCAGGCACATTTTATATATACTTGGTACTTGACTTGGTACTTGACTTCCCACCCCTCTGGCCGTGTTGGAAAGCAGATCTGTTTTAACAGAAAGTTGGCATTGAATGGGGACAACTCAAGGTGTCATTCCTATGAAATAAAAGGTTTGTCATGACTTTTCAAAACTAGGGTCATGTACTGAAGTATGACTTCACTTATGTTCTTCCTGCTTGTGGTTAGGGAGGTATGATATTACTGGGATGAGACCCCCTTCGTACATCTCCAATAACTGAACAACCTGTTTGATTGAATAGAAAGGAAAATGCTTCTTTCATTTGGTCTCTTTTTTCACTTACAAAGAACACTGCACAGGTTTCCTGGGCTAAAAAGAAAAAAAATCCATAGATCAGAGTATGTATGGAATGTTTGATTCTTCTGCCTAGGGAGATAGGATAGAAGCAGCTTTTTGTCATGTATGCAGAACAAGTCACAGCTCAGAGAGAAAGCAGATCAGTTCCAGCTATTTGAATCAAAGCAAAGAAAATTGCTGTGGGTTTTTTTTTTCTGGGCAGTAAAAGATTTGAAATACACATATTGCCCAGCAACAAAACATCTTGGAAAAAGACATTTATCCACCTGCCTGAAATGTATATGCTGTTTGTTCTCTGGAAGTGTGCAGTCAATGCATGAAGCAAAATGAGACTTTCACATTTGGTAACAAATGTTCTTTGGAAGTGTTCTCTTCCTAGTTTTGAAAACTTAGTGTTAAAGTTGTCAAAATAAAAATGAAGCAGTGTTTGAAGAACTGCCATATTTGAAATTATAATTATGCTATTAAATGAAAGCCTGAGGATAGCTGAGACAGACAGGGACTACACATGCTTCCTTTAGTCATGAATAATAAAAATGGAGATGCTAATAAATAGCTGTTGCTTGTACTACTACTTTTACAATATTTATGTCAGAGGACATCAATAGACACAGCAAATTTACAGGGTCATATAACTTTGAATTTCAAGCTTAAGTGATATTTTTAACACAAGGTAACTGAAAAAGCATTTGGAATGGCTCTCTGCTATTTTTAATGTGTCTAGCACTTTAAAAAAATCCATATAATCCTCTTGAAACAGATGGCTACAGTGAGTTAAAATCTCATGTTAGGATTTGGGTTTTTACCTGGTACTGAAACCAATGTCATGACACAGGGGTGCATCACTGAATTTGGAGGTGAAAATTTATTTCAAAGCTGTTAAAAAAAATATAGGCTGTGGGGGGAGCCATGGACTCCTTTTGGCTGTAGAGTTGGCTGTTAGATTTATTTCTTTTAGTTTTTGTTGTCTTTTCCAGACTATATTGGAATGTGCAAGTTGGTGACAGCTAACTTCACAACCTTTCCTTCTGTGAGAAAGGAAAAGTAGGAATCTAAAATCTTTAACTTCAAATCCTGGGAATACTTAGGATGCCTAACAAAAGACAGGATTTCTACTGAAATTTTTTGGTTTAGCTCTGTATCAGGATAACCCAGGAACACTTTGGGGAAGAGGATTGAGGTGTGAAGAGGAGGATGGTGGTATTAGTTTTACCTAGAACTAAAATGTGCATTTATCTTCTTTTTTTTAACAGGTCAGCTGCCTCTTTTAGCTACGGAACTACAGTGGTGTTTGTAGAGATGATGACAAAATGTTGGTGTTCTTATCCAGATAACTGGAAATAATTTAATATAGCTGGTGATTAATGAAAGGAGCACATACTATATTCGTGTGCTTATTTCCTGCACTCTTTTCATTGTAAAAGGAGGCAAATGAATGGAAGGGTAAAGTGTTGACACACATTTAAGTTTTTACAGTTAAGGCACTTAGTAGTTAAAATTTTTATCCCTGGTGCATTCCAGCAGTTAACCAGAGATTAATTTGAGCCAATGGACAGACAAGAAACAACCTTTCCTTGAATTAACATCTGAACTGCACTAAAATGTATTTAAACTTAATAAACACAACCCCCTGTTCTGACTGTTCAGTATGTATTTACCAGTTGCACACAGGACAATATGTTGTGTTCAGCAGGGACAGGAAGGGTGCAGCCCAAGTTAGAGCCTCAGCTGGGCAGTGCCCACAGCTCTGAGCTTGCACGTGTGCCCTGGTTGTTCCCTGCTGTCAGTTCCCCACAAGTGCTCAAGCACTTGCACCTGCCTTCTCAATCAGCTTTGTCACCAACTGCAGCACTCAATGGGCTGCAAGTATGTGAGTATCAACAGATAGAGAAGTATTAAGCAGCTTGATAGCAGGTAAGAAAGGACTTGACCGGTAGGGTAGTGAAGCCTGGTTTTGGGACCTATAATTTTAATGTGGTATCTTGAGATAAATTCAGAATTTCCTTATGGTCCCCTAGTTTTCAGTGTAGGTCATTCCTAGCAAGCTGAAGGGTAAAATGCATGCTAGAATATAGATTTTTCAAGACATGTCAGAGAGATTCTTTACTAAAAGCTGAATAAATCCTTCAATCCTGGTAGCTCACATTATCTGTTTTTTTTAAGTCTCTTACTGCAAAGCCTGCTTTAGTGTTCTTAGTTTATTGCTTTAATATGGGCAAATTGTCCTAGGAAAAGAGCAACTTTGGATCTTGGCAAGACCATACACATGTGAAAATGTCTTCGTATTCTGGGAGTGTTTCTGCTTCCTGGTAAAATTTAGGATAACTCTGGGTGATTCTTAAGAAGGCGTGTAGGAGGTGAGAGCTCATCTTGTAGGTGCAGTCAATCCAGAAGCTGAGTTTCTCTGGACTTCAGTGACAGGTTGCTGTCAGGCCCGCTGGAACATGCTAGATTTAATCTTTAAAAAGCTGGTGATGGACACAGATTTTTTTTTTCCCCTACTCTACTCACTTTACTGAGGGAGCTTTTCATCTTGACATACCTCTATTCTCAATTTCTTAATGCTCTTTTAGCTAGACTTGCATCAAACTGCAGAGCAAGCAAAGACTGTATGAAGAGGGATATTGGGACAGGGAGTAGGTGGTTTGAATGTGTTACATCCATTAGGAATGTCCTGAACAAGAAGTACTGCTGCTGGGCCTGCAGATGAGCAGTTCAGAAACTAGGTTATTGTGAAATAACTTGCTACTGTTGCAATCGCAGATTATTTGTGTGCTTTTAGCTGAGGAAAATATGGTGTATTTGTTCTAAAGCATGCCATTGTTTCACACCACGATAAATACATCTCTGCTGCTTTGATCTATACTTGTACAATGGCAGAGGGGTATGGTAGTCTTAGGAGGACAGATTTGGAGGAGGCACTCCAGTGACTTTGTTTAATTAAATCATAACCAAGTCCTTCCCTCTGCTGTGTGAAGTGCAAAGATAGCTCTTAATCATGCACACTTTATAGCCTGAATGCATACATGGAAGCAAAGGTGATATTCCATCGGACTACAGCAGACCTAAACATGACCTGTAAAGGAGGCTGAGGCACTCGAAGCAATCAATGAGTCTTTAGGCCCTTTCTGTACTTTCTGTAGTTTTCACAGTGGCCCAGTGAGACCTGGTCCCCCAAGCCTTGCAGTCAGCGTTGGCAAGCTCTTTTTGCTTAATGAAACTGTGTCCCCAGACTCCCAGGGGCCTGCAAACTTATGCATGATGCAGTGCCTTCTGTGCACTGGTTTGTCAGCCTGGAGTGGGTGATGTGCCCATTATTTATGAAGCTTGTTCATCTGCCCTGGAAAAAAACATTTTACGTATTCCGTCTAGTCCTGGTGAATTATGTATACTTGCAAAAACAGAAGCACCTGTAAAATAAAACCAAGGCAGGGAAATAGAGCTTAGATTTATAAGGTTCTTTCTTCACTGCTTCAGCCTTGAAGCTGTCTGACACACTGGCCACAGAGCCCCTTGGGAGCTGGTGTAGTGTAGAGTGTGTATTAGCATCAACATCTGCCCCTTTTATTGTTAGACTGCTACTTCTGTCCCCTGGGCATGCAGAAGGATGTGCAAAGGATGAGGACAAGAAACAGCACTAAGAAATTTGACCCTCTCTTTTCCCCTTCTGAAGCCTGAGCTTTACTTTCTACCTGTTTTTGCTTTAGAAAGGTCTTCCTCACCATGTAGCAACTGAGCCCAGGGCTCCACATGCTAATGCAGAGGAACTGTATGATTTCCTTTCCCTTCTATACCTTTCTTAATTAACATTTTCATTGCTTAATCTACATGGCTCAGCCTGTCTGCATGCCTTCTCTTGTTACAGTCTCTGAAGTAGGTGATGTAAGAATTTGATAATTATATACCTTGAAAAACTAATTTGTATAATCATCTTGCTAGATTCAAAACACCTGCTTGCTCTCTAGTTACTTTTTCTCTGATATTGTGGATAGCAAATTTAGGAGTGGACTCAGTGTTAGTTTTTGTGACTTTGAGGACTGTCAGGGATTGCTGAAACTTCTTCACAGTAAATTTTCTCTACCCCATCATTAAAATAGGAGGACCACTTTGAGTAGGAGAATGAAATATTTCTTGTTTGTTGAAATGCTTAAATTTTCTGACTTAACCCAGTGTTGCCTTGCTCTCATCTCTCTGGATTTCTTCTTCAGTCCTCAATCAATATAACATGAAGGGCTTCTGAAAATCATATGCTGTATGTTTGCCTGCATTTCAACACTCAAGTACAGCAATGATGTAACAAAGTCATGTCAGAGAAAGTGTTAAAATCAGCTCTAAAATGCAGTCTCAGATTAAAGCACTTTGGGATAAGGTTGCTGCTATTTGTTACATCTGTGTCCTCATACCTAGAAGAGTACTAATGATGTCTGTGGCACTTAGGAAGAGAAAATGCAGTTGTGAACACCTCTTCTACACAAACAAAGCTGTCAAAACAACCCTGTTGCAGATGGTTTTATGAAGAAAAAAATCAACCCAAACAAACAAAAAACCCCAACCCCAGATGAGAGAGCTGCCAACTGTTATGTAAATATAGAGAAATCCTTAGAAATCTGCACTAAGATGTCTACATATTTAATACGCCGTTAAGCGCTGAGCCTTGGGAGAGAGGCCCACATAAGGCTTTTTCTCCATCTTCAGAGCTTATAGTTCAGTAACTATTTCTCAGCTGGTCCATTTAAGCCTGGGTGCATGTAGTGAAAAGAACTCTTTCTTGGTTTGTGTGTGGTTCATTGAACAAGGTGGCTGCTTAAAAACAGGAGTGTTTAGTGTTATTCGTCATGTCACCCTTTGCTTTTACCCCAGCTGACCTTTCAGCTCTGCAGAAGGGAACGCATGCAGTAATTAATCAGCCCTTGCTTATTATTTCAGGTCACTTGCATGGTTTAGACAAAAGGAAGACGAGGAATACAAATGCAAAATATTTTCCACCATTTGCTTTTAAGGGCAGGGTGGAACCTGACAACGTGGACTGTCTGGTTTGTTACAGCGAGTTTAGGTGCCGTGCTGCCTTTGGTGGTGCAGAATTAATTATATGCAGTTGGATGGGTGGCCACCTCTTAATACAACAGCCAGAGCAGCCTCAGGCTGGTGCAGCTGTAGGGGAAGGGGCTGCTATATCTTCATTGGTAGGATTAAGGGCTTCGTGAGGTAGAGAAGGAATATCTTGAGCACTTCTTTGTATTCAGAATGTTTTGTGGTAGGAATTGTTAATAGCTAGTGGGCTGTGGGACACAGTAAGCTTCAGACCTCATCATGCACGCAGAGTATCTGTTAAAAAAAATACAGGATATCTCTGAAAGTAGTTTTATGAATAAATACAAAAAACATACATGTAACAGTGTAGTTTATTATTTGTCCAGTGTTTCATGTACTTAGGAAACTAAGCTCTCATAAGACTTGTTTTGAGAGATTTTCTGGGGGCAATGGTGACTTGTCCTATGATAGCAATTAGACACTGGTGAATCTGGGACATATTTAGGACTTTCTGGATTATCATATTTGTATTGGAGAGGCATTTTCTTTCCACTCAACTAGTATGGTTCCTTCTGATTTGTACTTAGCTCAGAGGAATCCAGTTGTTTTCTTTTCTTTCTGTCCCTGTAGCTTGCCTTATTTTCCCATTTTGTCATTCAGACCTAGAATAAGAGTCTGTTCTGTAGCAAGTAGGATTTGTCAGTCAGTTCAGATCCATCTCTGATGAAGAGTCTGAATGGGTTTAAATCTATGCATAACAGTCTCTTGGCTCAAGGAAGGGTTGTAGATCTTCTGCATAGGAGGAAGCGCTTATAGAGTAGGAGCTTTGAGTACTGCTACTGTGCAAAGAAGTTTTTAACATTTGCAAGTATGTTATTTAGCTTCCTACTGAAGATGTATAGCCTGACCCACAGTAGCCCACGTGATGCATGAGCTACTTGGAGTACAGTGTCCTTCTCCCAGGTTGCTTACAGTCTCTTAATCATTACAATATCTAATCCCAGATTAGTTGTTGAAGAAGAACAGTTTCCAAAGCCAGCCAGTGTTCTTTAGCTCCTGACCAGATGAGTCACTAGCATGTCTTTAAGAGATTTCCTTGGAACGTCCATAGAAGATTATTGTTCTAGCAGAGATCTGAGACCATCACAGAAAAATTCATGTCATCTAAATATAACATTAATTCTTCCAAGGGGAACATAATTTATAGCCGTATTTATTTTTTAATTTTTTTTACAATATTATCAGAATGATCTTCTCAAATAATCATATTCACTGCTACATGTAAGTTGGCATGTTACCTGAATTTCTTCCAAATAAGGAATTGACAGGTGGCCTGTCCCCTTCAATATAACGTCTATTCTTTTGAGGTAGAATGATAATTGTTTTGGTTTTAAAACCACGCTACTTTATTCCAGTACACATTGAACACAGCTATGAGGGGAAGAATGAAGTGATATGCATTCTGCAAGTGCAAACAAATTGCATGTTTAGCACAATCTAATTGCATAGGTCTAGTCTTCTACCAAAATAAAAATAATCTTCTCTTGGATTACCAGAAATTAATAAAAGCTGGAACTCCTTAATTAATATCATTGTTTTACATTATTTATTAACAGAATTCAGGAAAAAGGTTTTGAACTCCAACTCAGGACCAACTCTCATTGGTTTGTGAGACTGTTAGTGTCATCAAAATGAAGTAAAATGTAGACAAAATAAACCTCTGCAGAGGGAGGGTGCAAATTAATCTCTTTTCTTGTTGCTATCTCAAATTAACTTATATATATATAAGTATGTGCATACTTACAGTTGCTTCCCAGTCTAGATATAGCAATAGCAGGAGGTTTAACTTGTATAGCTGTATTTAGACTGCTCTTAATTTGCAGAAAGGTAGGAGGACATGACAGCTAGGACTACCTACTGCTAATTATGCAGGTATGAATATGAGTTCACTGTGACACTAATTACTGTTCATTTGTGTAGTTTGAAAATGTGTGGGTTTGGCATTGGTTTTTGTTAGTGAATTTTGGAACTTTAAAAATAGAGGGTAATTTTCTTTCTGGCTTTGCATAGTGGCACTGATGTGTTGCTCTCTTGAATCAGGTGCTCTTGTTCAGGGTGGTATAGAAATGCCAAGAAAAGATCTGTCCAAAGATCTGACAGATTTTTAAAGCTGTGTGAATGTTCAAAAATTGGCAAAGAATAGTGATTCTCTTGATAAATAGTTTAAAAAAACAGTCTGTTGAGGAGCTCTGGTGGTTAGGATGCTTTGTATGCTTTACAGGCAGCCTAATTCCCGTCCAAAATAGTCTGTATTGTGTGAGAACACTGAAAAGGATAATAATTTATCTTATTGTAATGGTTGCAATCAGTTCCCAATCACTCTGTTCCTGAGACCTCTCTGAAGATCACACGTCTGTTTTCAACATAAAAAAAATCATATTCAGCTTTATGGTGTTGTTAGACAGAAGATCTTGTTGCCTAATTTATTTTCAGAATCTATTTTTCTGCTTTCTGAGCCTTAAAATAAAACTGCTTTTGATACCCTTCAAGCATACTCCCAAACAAAGCTATTTAAAAGGTATGATACCATTTTTCCCACTTATCTGTTGTGATCTGTGCTGTAAAACAGACTATGGACAGCAGAGTAAACACTCAGCGTGTGAGAGAATCCACCCCCAGGCTTGTTGTCAGGCCACGCATAGCATGGGACTTGCCAGCTGAAGAGCCCTGAGAAGTATTTCAGGCCCTTTACTGGGTGAAAAGAGAAAAAAGGCAGGGGACAGGTCACAGATCACAGTATATTCTGAGTTGGAAAGGACCCACAAGGATCATCAAGTCCAACTTTTAAGTGAATGGTGCATACAGGGATTAGACCCACAACCTTGGTGTTTTTAGCACCGTGTACTCACTAACTGAGCTGGTCTCAGGACCTAAAGAGAAGGGATTGTGCTCTATATAAAGGAATGGTTTGAATGATTGGAGCTTGGCCTGGGGCAGGTGACAAGCCAATAGAAATGTTGGTGCTGCTGCCTTTAGATAGCTGGGGAGAGCATCAGTCACAGGCTGTAGTACTCAAGAGTGGCTCTTAAACACTGTTCTGGAAGGGAAATGCAGCTGGATGCTAGAAGCCAGGAGATGAGTTTAACACATTCCAAACCAATTCTTGATGCAGGTGATCAGTGAACTGACTGGGAGTCACACTCTGCTGGACCTGCTGCTCACAGAAGAGAACTGGTTGGTGATGAAAAGGTTGAGGGCACCTTTAAAGTCCTGTCTGGCAAACCTTGCTTTTGCAGAGTGTTTGTCTCTAGTTGCATCAGCTTTTGGCATTGATCTTCCATTAGAGGCATGAGAAGTGCTTGTTGGAAGTAAAAAGTGCTGACAAGTTTATTTTGTTTTTGTTTAATTGCAAAGCTGGCACAGCAATAGGTAAGCACTAACAAAAATAAATTAGTTGGCACTCCAGTTATTGGAAATAACGTTTTAAAGTGTTTTGGACAGAAACAGAGTGCATCTTGTTATTGTGTCCTCTGTTGTATAGTTGTGAAATGAATCCTAATTGTTCAGAGCCTGGTCAGTGATGTTCTGCTTAGCTGTGCTGATCCAGGGGCTGTGAAGCAAGGTGATCCCTTACACAGCCGCATCATGTTTCAAAGTGATTGACTTTGAAACATTCATTGTGTTGAATGCAGATAAACCAGTAAGGTGGACATGGATGATGTTATTTTAGTCACATTCCATAGAACTTCAGTAATTCTGTAGCCTGGGACTTCACTAGTGGTGAGCTACTCACTGCCCACAGAAATACTTTTATGAAGGATTGAAGCAGATTTGATGAGTTCTGTCACCCTGTGGAATGTCAACCTGTATGGGCAAGGCATAAAGAATTACCTTTTAGATAAGCCCATTTACATCTCCTAAAAATAATTTCCACAATCCAATACAGTGCCAGCAGTAATTGGTCTATGTGGCCCCAAGTTTTGTACAACAAAACCTGGTGTGCATCTCCCACCTAAGCGAAAATTCTATAGCTGCAATTTAGTCTAGCCAGGAAGGGGAGTGTGGGGATCCTGCAGGTAATTTGTGGGAACCATTGCATTGTTGGTGTGGAGCCAGTTCTGTTCAGTGGTTGCACACAAGAAAACTTAATGGCTCTGGCTACCAGCCTCCCAGCCACAGTCTCTGGGAGCAAAGGGAAGGGCAGGAGGACAATGCTTGAGTGAGTTGCCTGAAGATGAAGCACTTTTACATTCCCATTTCCCCTGTCAGCCTGTCTGAAGTTACTGGACCTGCTAACTCTGGCTATCAGTTGTCCAGCACAGACTGCCTGGGCTTTCAGAAATAGAACTCCAATATGGTGAGCAATGCATTTCTGCACAGAGTCAAATACTGTGATTGCAGCATTATGGTGCTCATCCATTTCCTCCTTTTTTACTATTTATGTAATGCATGTATTTTTGTGAGCCTTTGTTTTTTGTGCTGAAGTGGAATATTTGATGTGCATTATAGAGCATTAGGTTGACTTTGAAGTATTGCACTGACTAAGTCACTTGCAGTAAACACCCTAATGAGACAGTCCATTTTTTCCTCTTTTGGTTGACCAAACAAAAGAATCAGAACCAAGAACGTGGTCTAAACCAAAATGAATCTAGAGGTATACTTGGTACACTATAGTTTAGTCTATCAGTTCTTGTAAAACATTTACTCTTCAAAGGCAGGGACCCAAAATATATAAAAAATGTTATAAAATGCTATATAAAATATTGTTAACAAGTCCTCATTGTTTCTGGGGTCAAAATCAAAGACCTTTCATGAAATTAAATGTTTAGCTTTGCTATCAGAGTGATTGGAATCCTTCATCTTTGTTTAGTACATCTGTCAAAGCTAGGCTGGTGCCATGACATATGTGGCTTAGAGGTCTAAATTCTTTATCAATCCACAGTAAAGAAGAAGGCGTTTTATTGTATTAAAGAACTGTAATTCCATGCAGCATTTCAGTGATGTTGTAAAATCAAGATGTTTTGCATAATAAAATAACCCCAGGTGAGAACTTTATCTTTCTCATGCTTAATTTGAATTTTACAAGGCAGATGGCAAATAATAAAGGTTGCATAACATTTCCTGTTTAAAGAGTCTTGTTTCAATCTCTTTATAACTTTGATAGATTTAAGTGGTTTGGCCTCTATTTCTCTTTTGCCAGGTTATCTTCCTCCTTTTTATTTTGTTCATCTTCAGCAAATGGACCAATTGCTAAAGAATGAGACATGGGAATGCAATAGGGACTTTTGCTTCTTGAAAAAAAAATCTTTATATCAGTCTCGAGGGATGGCTTAAGGCCACGATGCTTTAATGAAAAGATTTGAAACTGGGAACAGTATGAATTTGGTTTTAGAGCTACACCTCCTCCTGACCTTATGAAAATCTATTCAAATTAGTGACATAAAGTCACAGCTCATGCCTGTCAAGGATACATTCAGCATTTGAGTGTTATCTTTGTGTCCAGATTTTTTGTCTGAACTGAGGCAGCAGCCTTTCCTCTCAAATGCTTTGGGCTAATCAGTGTTTGAATTATTCATGATTCCCGTGGAACGAGTTGAGCATAGTCCTCCCTGGAGCTCTGGGGTCTGAGGGGAAGCAGCCAGGGGGAAAAAAAGTCCCAGTCTCTGCAGGCATCTTTGGCACCAGGTGCACCAACTAGGAGTGTAGAGGCTTTTCTCCTATGCTGCCCAGGGTCTGCAGGATAAGTGATGTGATGCCTCTGGGGAGAGGTGGGAACAAGATGGTGTTTGGGTTAGAACAATGCTGCCCAGAGAACGACAGCCGTAAAAAGGAGAAAGGCAAGAGAAGAGAATTGCTGTGTAGCAGCTTCAGGAACAAGAGAAGGAGGTTGAGGAGGCATGGAGGTGGATGTAAGATGCGGAAAGGGGCCAATGATCTTTTTCAGTAGGATAAGAGGAACAGAAGGGCAGCTGGTGGAAAGGAATTTTGCTGGTATATAAAGTTACCTATTTGTAATCCTTGTATGTTTTTAAATTTAGGTGACTGATATATGTCAGAGTATTATGGAAGCTTTTGGTTAACATTTAGGGTTTCAAGCCCAAACACTGAAAAGTTAGGAAATCTCAGTGTGAAACTTGACCCTGCAACTTGCTTTAATGCAACTTATACATGACATACTATCAAATAATTAAGCATGTGACTGTGTTATTGGAAATTAATAGCCTTCCCATCAGTCAGACTAAGTAACTGTGAATGAAGTCAGGCTTTGATCTATCTTGGTAGCACTGCATACCTGAGGTTGTGATGATACAGCTTAATGGAAACTTCAAATACCTTCTGAGAGTTTGTAGTTTAGTTACTAGAAACTGTCCAAAAGCAAAGATTTGTGCACATCTTTGTATTAAGAATAAGAGACATTTGCTGCAAAATATTGAACACTGGAAGGTTTTAGTTCAAAATAATATCTGGGTTTATTTTTTATTCTCAAACTTGGTGCTAAATAGATTTCTTTTGGTTAGAGCATGTTGCTGTGCTTAGTCAGATGTTTTGCATTGCATATTCTATTGTGTCATCATTATAAATCAATTAAAAATTAGAGCAGAAAAACAAGGCAATCACTTAAACACTTATTCTATGTTTTGTCTGTTAGACACAATCTAAACAGCACCATGGTGGCTTTTCCCCAGGTAACTAAGGCATCAAATACAATGACAATAGTACTTTTTTTTAACACACTATTTGATTTGTTGTATATATAGACAACCTATATATATATATAGAACTAAAAGCAGTGGAAGGGGGTAAGGAAAGATTTTTTTTGTTTTTCCTATTAGTAAAACAGAATGAGAAATGTTGGGTTTGATTTATTTTCTGTAGCAACCCATTCCTACATGTGGTTTTTCTTCAGAAGACCTAATTTTCAGTGGTTGTTTTAACCTGAATATGGCTGAATCCTCTCCAAGTGGTTTTGAAATTGTGGAACATGCTTAAAATAAAAGTGAGTCAGTCAGAGACAAAAGGTTTCTCTGAGGACTGTGGAGGGGCAAAATGTGAAATTTATGTCTCCAAATGCCTAAGAACTGCAGGTTATGGCAATCCAGCAATGCAATCACCAAGAGAGCTAACAAGCAATTGTTTGGAAAGCCAATGATGCCAATGCTTAAGGAACTAAGAGAACCTTCATAGGCTTGGAATGTTTTATGCTTTTATGATGTATGAAGAGCTGTTGTAGTACTGGACTTAGGGCAAATGTTTGTGGTGCCAATAGAGTGGTCTGTGTCTAAGAGAAATCAGGTGCCCATGGAGATTCTATTGAGAAACAAGTTTTGAATTTTGAAAAGACTTCTGCAGATGGTGGGTTTGTGTGGAGAGCATGGGGTGGCAGTGTATAAAGATAAGATGCACTTTTTAGTGGTGTGACACTAAGCCTCAGGTCCAAGAGAGGCTTACTTTGGTTTTGGTGATGAATTTTGGTGATGAATTATAACACAAAGGGCAAAGAGCTCTAGTAAACATTTGATGTATTCATAATGAAGACTTTTTAAAAGTAGCTGTTGGTGTTATTTAAAGATTGCATGTAAGTATCTTCCTATTGAAATATATATATTTCTGAGCACGTATTCATTTATTATAATTTTTCCAAATACACAGAGCTCAGGAATTATTGTTTGTGCAGACTCAGTTCTGTGCATGGAGTGTTGTAATTAGCAATTAGAATCTGCTGCCTTTCTGCCAAGCAATACGTAGCTCCTCAGGAAGCCCTATTTCCTGAGAGCTGGACAGCAGTAAAGAATGGCTCCCTGAATTGAAAATTTTCCAGTTTCCTATGATGTTTACTTTGAAACACAAGTTTTCCAGTAAGTGGTGTCTTGAGAATCTTGTTGAGCTCTTGGTTGCTATTAGGCTGTATTTGTTTTCTGCCTCCTTAAATATGATAGTGTAGGCCTGGCACAGCTTTTATTTTTGACAGTGATTGAAGTGATTAAGGATAAGTCATACAGCAGAAATATATTTTCTTAAGTCAGTGTTTCAGCTCTGTTCCCTGCTCAGCAATGGCAGGAAGCACTCCTTTTTGCTTCACTGTTTCTGTGCATATTCATTTTGCACTACACTAAATGCTTGTTTTATTTAGCTTGCAGTCAAAGCATATATCTTTTCTATAAAGCACAGGAGAAGCAGCAAATGGAGTGTTGCACTTGCTCTAAGTACTTACAGCATCCCTTCCAGCAAGGCAGAGGCAGGCTACCAGAAAACTGCCTGTTTTCCTCAGGCAGGAGTACTCTGAATTAGAGTAATGACTTGAACGTGTGCATCCAGGAGCTCAACTGCTAAATAACAGCTCGGAGTCTTTGTAGTTTTAACTCTTTCGGAAATAATTGTCTGTACAGAGTAGGTTATATAAACAAAGCCTGGCTTCTGTGAATCTTCCTGCTGTCTTTAGTTGAGAGGTGGTTGTTGCTATAGCAACTTGCAGGCATTATTCATGTTTTATTTTCCTGAGGCTGGAAAGAGGACTCTGAACATCTCTGCAAAATTTGAACTGCAGGGAGCTTTGCCCAAGAAAACCTGCAGCAGTGAAATGATTACCTGTGTTACTTGCATTGATCCCACTAAGTTGTAGGTAGTCTAGAATTTGTCTCTGGAAGAGAAGCCCCAGCAAATGTGCCAGGCATAAATCTAAGTGGTTAAAGTGTTGTTGTGTGAAGGTAATTAGGTACCAGGAGCAGAGCAGTTGTCTCAGTGTAATGCTTGGCTTTTCAGCCAAGTCAAGCTCCTGTGGTGGAGTCTGGTGTTGATACGGCTCTCCCACATTCAGTTCAGGGTGTCGAGTCAGGAGATGAAACCCGTGGGGCAATGAACTTTTCCTTCAGAAACAAGGTTGTGCTACTTCATTATTTTATTTAGAAGCTGCATCTTCCAGAAAACCCTGCAGCTTCTCTAGCCAGTTACAGTAAATTTTACCCCGTGTTCCCTCACATGGAGCACAAAGTGCCTTAGACTGTTAGCATTAAATAAGACTTTTTTCCTGCCTATCCTCTTTTCTTGTGTTTTGAACATCCTTATTTTTACTGATTCTCTGGTAAAATCTTTGATAAGATCTCAACAAAGGCAGTTGTCAGGACCTGTGCAGAGCAATTTCTTGGGAATTGTCCTGTGAAACTAAACCACAATGGGCATGAAACACTTTCAAAAGTCTAAAGCCACTTGTCTGTTTTTGCAAATGTACTTCTATTATGGCTGACCGTAAGAGGAAAATAGTCACTAAATGAATAGGCTGGGTTGAAATTTTCCTGTTTCTCTTCTTGTGATGACTGCCCATTTATTCTCTCCCAAATGAGGTAATTGAACAAAGTTACTCTTGCAACCCAATCTTCTTCATAGATGCAAAAGGATGAGACTGAAGATGCTTTAAAGCAATTATGGGATGAAGGCCAGGAATTCACTTAGTTCAGCAGATACAGTGATTCTGAGTTTAAAGTATTTGAAAGCAGAGGCAGGGAAATCTTGGATAATAGATTTCTCTCCAGCTTTATTGTAGGTATCTTTTAATAGGGATGGGTAGTGAGGGAGTTGTCATTTGTGTGGCTGGCTAGTGACTTGGAATCCAGTGAGAGCTGCTCTACTGTTGTTTGAAGCTCTGTAGAAAGAAAGTGGTTGGAGGTACCCAGAAGGTCCGGGAGATGGTAAATGTAATCTGAAAGTAAGGCAGTAGAAGAACTGTGTTGTAGTCTCACTTGTACAGTTGTGTAAGGTGGCAATGCAGAATAACCAAAGAAAGAAGGCTTTGAAGGAGATTAGTTCTATTTTTGAACTTTCTTATCCTTAAAAAGTTCATAACACTACATTTGTTAAGTGTCTTATGCCTCTTGCAGCTGCTCTTGTGTGTGTGTGAAATGCTAGAAGTGCCCTAGTTTTAGAGTATGCCTGCAGCTGCACACACAGCAGAGAGAAATTATTAAAGCAAAAAAAAGCTACTGAAATCTGTCTCTTCTGTATAATGCCCAGAAAGTCAGTACCTATCTGAATTTTCTCCCTATGGAAAAAAGCAGTTGTAAAACCTCATTTGTTTCCATGGTCTAAACCTCACCTGGCAAGGGCAAGGCTCAGCATTTGGATGCTGGTGAAGATAACAAGTGTTTGTTCTTACACAGGGCACACTGAGACTGTACCTGAAAATGGTGTGTGTGTGTATGTCCCCACAGGGCAACAGAATCACTTGGTTACTGCAGAAAGGAATTAATTACTGTGACACAGAAAGAGAGTAGTGCCTTGCTTTTGAATGATCAGTATGCTGCCATGCATGAAGAAGTTCTTCACATTGAGGGTGGTGAGGCACTGGAACAGGTTGCCCAGGAAGTTATGGATGCCCCATTCTTGGAAGTGTCCAAGACTGGGTTGGATGGGGCTTTGAGTAACCTGATCTTTAATGGAGAGTGTTCCTGCCCATATTAGGGATCTTGGAACTAGATGATACCTTCCAACCCAAACTATCCTATGGTTCATTCTGTGATTCTGTGGTGGCAGAAGTACCACCATTATGGGTCTACTCTGTCCAAAACATGAAGTCACTGGGATGGTAACTATAAACTTCAGTGCCCAAGGAGCTAAGTCAGAAGAGTTGAAAGCATGGAGGAAAGCATGGGTATGCACTGAGTTCAGCAGGAATGTGGCGACTGGTGTATGTCAGTGGGGTGGCAAGAAGAAAGCACTGTGTTGGCCTGGAAAGCTCTGTGTTGGTGGGAGTATCCTAAACTAATCAGTAGATAGTGTTTATTTTGTGACATACTCATTTAAATTAAAAATATGTATTGCATCAAAAGAATGTTTCATTTTATTTTACTTTGGTGGGGAGAAGTGATTATGTTCTCTTGTGAAACTGAGACCAAAGAGATTGCATTGAATTCAAAAATTACCATATCTCAAGATCAAATTGCTCAATAGAGCAATGTATAGCAAAGTATCCATTTTCCCCTACTCCATGCCCACACTCACTTTGCTGCAGTTGCTATCTCACTAACACTCACAGGCTGCAATTTGCTTTGATCATTGTGCCCTCTGAGAGAGGATATCAAATAATGGGATACTCAAGTTGCTTTCTGCAGTTCAAGCAATCTCACCTTGGAATCAGTGTGATGTAGAAAGCAGGCTGGTCTGTGCCTAATTCTCCATTTCTCAGCAGTAGGTGTAAGCTTCATTGTGACTTGGAATTACTCACAGGAATTACCTCATAGTTTGGAGAATGATCTCTAGTTGAAGTCCAGAAGAGTTTTTCATGTAGAAAATTGTACAGGTGCTCCATTTCATAATCTCTGAGGTGACCTTCCATGTACAACTACTGCAGCAATACACCGACACTGATCCTGGCTGTGGGAATCTGCCTGACATCGTGGTAGCAAATGCTGCCTGCAGTGGTGAGAAATCTGAGGAGGAGAAGCAGCTGGTACCCTTGCACCTTGGCTGAAAGTGTTTGCCCTTATGTAACAGTCTCACAAATAAATCACTGCACCTTGCACATTGCCTGCTATTGGTGTTTGAAGAGCACATGGCCTAAGACAGGCTGCACAGCACAAATTGCTGGCTGTCTGGAACTGAGGTTGTCCTGCATGCCCTCAGGCAGTGGCATTTCAGCTTTTATTTTGGTGATGTGTAATTAAAAAGCTTCCATTCACGTGTCTCATCTGCGTCTGGGTGAGCTTGCTGGCCTTCTGGTCAGCTGCAGAACTGGCTTCATAGCACAGGCTTTTTCAGCAGAAAACAGGACCTTTTTCCCAGGGATCCTTTCATGTTAATATCCTTGTTTTGTTTTGCAGTAAGATGATGAAATATAATTATCCAGAGGATATGAGTGTCAGCTCTTTTAAAAATGCTGTTACAGATACTGTGTTCCTTTTATCATCCTTAAGAGATTCTGAGACTCTCCCTACAAAGGCACTTGGTTTAGTATCTTCTGTGTTCTTTAATATTTTAGGATACAATGCTTTCTAAAGCTGACCTAGTCAGCCAAAAGTAATCTTTTATAAATATGCATCTCCCAATGGAGCAGTTACACAAGTTTAATCTTAAAAAAAAGAAAAAAAAAAAAAAAAAAGGTTGACCCTTTCCCTATACCAGTTGCATCATCCAGATTTATGCCTGTGGGTTGTTTCCAAATAAATCTATAAATCTATTTATGCTTCTGGTTTTAGTGTTTTACAGTTGAGTGCTGAATGAACTGTGACAGTCTTAAATCATCTGTTTATCTTTCTAGTCTACAATATGATGAAAACAATGTCAACTTTTGTACCATTCCATGAGTAGTAAACACTAATGCTGGTGAGTTTTCACCCTACTTTGCTCAGCCAGGACATTAGAGATGAGGAACATTGGTAGCAGTGCTTTGTTGGGCAACTCTGATGGTAGACTTCTATGATAAGTGCCAGAGCAAAAAGAACTGGTACGGTCACTGCAGTTTGATGTCATGTAATTTATTTTTATTTGCAAACTACACTGGTAAGTTCCACACTGTTGGAAGTATGAAAAGATGTACTGAAGCACTGAGCTTTTAAGAATTGAAAATATTTTAATATAAAATTAATTAATAGGTGTGTTTAAATAAGGCATGAACTTTGCTTTCATGTTGCAGTGAATAGAAATGAAACACAGATATTCTGTCGCTCTTCTGACTCAAACCTCTAACTTGCAAATGTACTCTGTAAGTACTGCTGTTTAGACTCTAAAAGAACAGGTATTTTCCATTTGCTAATGATGGAAATTTTAAAAAGTTTCTATCTTAAATTGAGAAGACTTGTATTACCTGCATTAAAAATAGCAAACTAGTCTATAGGCTGGAAATACTCTTGCTTCACCTTAGTTCCCTGAGAAATCCCTTTGACCTACTTCCCTCAACAAGAGAATCTGAGTGTTGACATCTAACCAAAATTAGGTACATGTCTTTATTGTTTCAAAACAGAAATCTAGATTTTATTTTTAAAACACTGGAGTGCATTAGATCCAAGCCTTCTGAAGAATTTGTGCAGTTCTTTCTGCCTCACTGTTATAGTAGTTGGCAAAACCTTGTAAATATCTAGAAATAATTTTATCAGTGTTATTAATTAGAACAAAAATTTGTTGCAGAAAGATTTTGATTTGGTCATGTAGCCCTACTCATCCTACCAAGAGTTTTCTGAAGAATTTAAATTAAGAAGCCTGAAGGAGTTGGTTTTGATGCATTCCTATTTTTCTTCTGAAGCAGTAGCTGTGCTAGAGAAATCTTTCTAGTGTCTCCTTTGAACCTGGTGTTCGGTGCTTGGGGTTTTGAGGGTGGAATGGCATGTGGACAGTACATGTGTAAAGTTTCCAAGCTGATGCTTCAGTTCTGTTCCTATCCGCACACTATTCCCCAAAGGATTTATCTGAAAGAAGGGCAGTGCACCATCCGTGTCTTGGTTTCCCCATTAACTGGAAAGCTTACCTGTCTTGTGAGCAAGCTGCAAAATGCATGTTGGAGTTGTGCCTCTCCTTGTCCCTCCTGCGACCTACAGCTAAGTCCTACAATCCTTCAATCTCCAGAGATATTTCCCTTGTTTCCCATCCTGTTCTGCTAAAAAAATTGTAGATCTAAGCTCGCTCCCAGCACTGCTCTGAGCTCGTCTGTTGGGCCCCCTACCAAACTGGTATCTGAACCTTTCTGGAAGCACCAGGAAGCTCTTTGTCCATAGTGAATGTGAGCAGGGGTTTCTTACCGTGCCCTTTTGCTCCTGTCCTCAGCAGCTGCTCAGGGAGCATCTGCTGGCTACCAGGACAACACATCTGCTACACAGGAAGGGCTCTGCAGCAAGGGCTTTAAAAGATCAAAGTTGCTTTAAAATGGTCTGGGATAGGAGCTGACTGCTGTCAGGCTGCTTGCTCTTTGGAGTCCAGCAGCAACCCACAAGGCGCCATTTATTACACCCTGCATAGAAGGGAAGTTTTAAGTTGTTGCAGACGGGGAGAAAAGGAGGAGATGTTTTATATTGATAAAATGCTGATGTTCCTGTGCTCCGGCATGGTTTAAGTTTCAGAGTTACTGACTTGGACACAGCTCATCTGTGCAATATGTACAAATGGATTTTGGTGATGAGAGAAGGAGATGGTTTGGTTTTGTGTTTGAACTGTTGTGTTTGGGTCTCTAATCCATCTTCAAGCCTCTCTGTAGGGTCACATTGTAGCATGAGTTAAGGTGAGAATTTCCTTCCAATCTTGTTTGGAAGGACTTGACTTAGGTAACAGTTATTTTTGTGTGCACGGGGGTTTACAAAAGCAAAGCCAGTGCTGGTGGCAGTGCAATTTTGGTTTGCTCAAAGCACTCTTTTATAATAATCTTCTGAAAAGCATATCAGGCCCTGAACACGATTAGGGCTCCAGTGTGCTTATGCTGTGATAGCGAGGAGCAGCATTGACTTAGTGTTCAGCTCAGACACAGAAGGTAGAAGCAGCAGCATAAGAAATTTGGTCTGTCCAATGTTCAGTACAGTGCAGCAGCACCAGAAAACATTGCCTCCAGCTGTGCTGGAAGAGGTTGCCTGGCCAATACTCACCCCAAGCTCTTCTTGAGGGGATGTTTCAGAGTCATTACTGACAAGTGGATTTTGAAAACTCTCTAACAAGTGAATTTTTAAATGGGGTTCTTTACAACTTATTCTTACAACTTCTAAAGAAGAGAGCAGATCACAATTTTGTCCTGACTTACTCTGAAGATTTTAATATTAAATATCCAGATGCTTGGTTTTCACCTTTTTATCTATCAGGTATACTGCATGCATCTTGGTAATTTTTGGCCAGCCATAGAACTTTGAGATGTATTTAGCTCTGGAAAGATTACTGTCCTTTGTTCCCAAGCTTACAATTTTAAAACGGGAGTGAAAGATAAGTATGGGGTGCAAATATGGAATGGATGCATTACTTAACCCTAAAGCAATAAATTTCACTAAAATATTACTTAGTATACTGTTTTTCTAAATATATATAGACACTTTTGATAACACAAAGAATATGAAATTCTAAAGACTTGTGAAGTATATTTTTCCTGTAAACATAGAGAGTAGTTTTTACATGTCTTATTCATAAACTATGGATGTAATAAGAGGCACAAATCACAAGCAGTGGAAAAGCTTTAATTTATGTTGAACTCTACTTTTCATTATATTAAGCCCCAGGATCATGGCTGACAGGAATTTGCTTGTAGGATAAACAACCCAGTTTTGCCATTAAAGAGACTCTTTAGTCTTAAATTTCAGTGATGTTGCCTTAGAATAGAACAGCCAATTGCTGAATGCTCAGATGCTTATTTGGAACCAGGTACTCAGGATTTTGGTCTTAATGTGCTTCTGAATCCAAGCTAATAAATTCTGTCAGCTCTGACCTGTATCTGCACTTTCAACACACTCCACCCTGCACAGTAATACCTCTGACTTGACTGACTTGCTAGCTACACACTGTTCCCAGTGGCTGGATAAATCTGCTAGGCTAGCCCCACTTCTTTATTATTACTTATACAAACTTAGAATACTCTGTACTTTGCTTAATTCTGAGTAGTTCAAATCATGCATTTTTTACATTGTGCATGTCAGGTGTGACATGCTATATAAAATAAGCAAGTGAACTTAAGAGTGGGGCTTTTGTTTGGTTTGGGGTTTTTTTTGAGCAGTGTTCATAAGAAAGTAATTGGAGGTAGCTGGATTGGATGCTAAGGAGTAAAGAATAAATTAGTTCCCAGTTAGCTCTGTTCTGAATTCCCCAGTTCAATGCTGAATTTCTTCTGCTGTGTATTGGCAGTCCTTTTTTACCAAGGCATGAGTTTGTTCCAGCTGTCATTTCTGATGCTTTCCCTATCTCTCAACACACACCCCCGGCACTCTTTGGCAGCTAAAAAAAGTAGCTGTTCAGTCATACCAGGGGGATTAGATGATAAGTGGCAGGTACAGAATAGCTAGATTTTCTTCTTTCTACCCTGTAATCCTTCCTCCTCTGATTTAGCTGATTTCTTATGGCTGCTTCTCAGTACTTCTCTATCACTTGTAGAATTAGAGAAGAAAACTGGAGGGTGGTCACTCCCCTTTGGTGCTCAGACCGTTTACCCAGAGATGTCCCTGCACTGTCAGGCACACATGGCTGGCTGCAGGCCTGGGGCTCTCCTGTGCTTGTGCTCTCATCCACAGCTGTGCAGCCTTTGCACAGCTCCTCTTTCCAGATCTGTGCTAGTATGCGGTTCTGGGGCGGGGGCTGCTGGGCACATCCTGACCTTGACACAAGTCTGAGCATCACTTCTTGCTTGTGGTCCCCAAGGGCCCCTTCACACTGCATTTAATCTCTTGAGGATAACACTTCTGGGGGTAAAGCCCTTCTGGAAATAGAATGGCCTCTGTCTTGTGGCTGATTCCCTTCTTCAATGGAACAGAGCTTAAGCATCTTCTTTCTAGCTCCTCAGCCTTACTGTGGGGCTTTTGGTTTGCCATTCACCTCACTGGGAATAGCTGGTTCACATCGTGCAAACATGTGCTTGATGTGCCACAGTCTGCAAAACAAGTGTTTGTATTCTGCACAGCTCTTGTGTTTTTAAAAAAGCCTGTCAAAATGCCAGTGTGATGCTACCTATCTCAATGTCTGGCATTCAGTGGTTTTTTCAGGGTCTGGGTGAATGTTCTTTCTGCTTTCCAGAACATTGTCCCAGGGGCTCTAATTCTCAACTAAGTTTTTCCCCTTGAATGTGTTATCTTGTCTCTCAGGCCAGTCTTTCTTGACCAGAGCTTACCTGCCTGGCATGTAAAGAAGCACAAAGAGCTTACGACTTTCCTCCATTCTCAGTGTTTTCTGTGAGACTTTTCCTTGACTTTGAATCTTTTTAATACAGAATTTCCTTTGCACTTGCTTTGCTTCCCACTGTTAGCAATTCCTATTTCTGCTCACACAGGCCTCCTTTGGACAAGCTGGAGATAACTGGTTTTGTTTCTTCAGGAGGAACACCTTAGACTGTAAGGTTATTAAAGGCATTTTTGTCTGGCAGATACTGATCATGGAACAGTTCTTTTGAAGTAGTTCTGGCTGTTATAAAGTGTGTTTTTTCCCTTTTAGGAAATAAACTTTGGTACTGGTACTTAGTACAGATATTGTTAACTGCTGTAGGAATTTACTATAATTATAATGGGTGTATGAGACATGGGATGAGCTGACATCCTAGATGAAATTGCTTGTCAGTCCTTCTAGAGCTTGTACTATCCTGGTAACAGAAGTATTGATTAAACCTGTCTGATTGCAAACACACAGATATGTCAGAACTGATCAGAGATTTCTAAATAGATTTTTGTTTCCATTACCAAACTGCTCTTTTAAGAGTAACCTGCCAGTTTTGTATCTGTCTTGGTTCAAGGCAAAGCTAGAAGCTGAGCTTGTGGAGGTCCTCCCTAGCACTTGTCAGTCTTATGGATCCCTTTCAGCTTTGCCCTGGTACATATACTGAATTCTGTGCTGCAGCTGGTTTTATTTGAAAGCTCAGCATTTACAAATGTGTATTATTCTGTAGCAATACATATATTTTTTCTTGCCTTTTGCCCCCTTTTTTTTCCCCTCTTCCCCCACAGAGAAGCTGAGGTAAAGCTTTCTATTTCATGCTGTACCATGTAGTAATGGCAGATCTGAGAGAGAGAAGCTGTGTTTCACAGAAAATTATCCTTCTCTCTAACACTTCTTTATGCAACTTTTATTCCCTTATGAAAAGGTAGTGGTTCAAGATAAGCAGGAGAGCAAGTATTAGGTAGTTAAATTACATCTCTTCTAGCATCTGTTAGATATTGAAACTGGTGTTGTCAATATTTAAGTGTGGATTTTAGATGTTTAGTTGTCTGATTAATCTGTTTGTATCCTAGAGCAAGAGGTATTTTGTGTGGGAGCACACCTACACTGGTAACTAAATACTTGTGCCAAATCTTATTTGATATCCAGCATCGTTAAAATTCATGGTGTGCCATCTGTTCTTTTCATCACTTGTCATATGAGTGGTCATATGAATGTGTATTCAAACTGTGTCAAAAAATATTCCACGGAAATTTTAGACATGCTGAGGAAAAAGTATTACTTCGTGTACCTAGGCTTTTCTGCAAGTGTATTTTCTGGATGGCATTTAAGCCACTGTTTTGAAGTTAATGGAGTGTTGCATAAATCCCATGGCACAATGCTTGAAGAAAATAATGCATGTACACAGTATGAAAGAGGCAAAGAAATTTGTGCTGACACTATTAGAACATCAGTGTACTCACTAACTCTTAGAAACAGTATTTTTTCTATTTTATGACAGTTTCCTCTTCTATATGGTGCCCTAGGCCAGGCTGATGGGGATTGTGATGTAGTCCCACTACAATGTTCTAAATGGTTGATACATGCCGGAGAAAAGCTTGTTTTACTACTACCTTAACTTTGAGGGGGAGGTAAGATATAAAGAATTTAGAATCACAGAAGTGTTAAGGTTGGAAAAGACCTCTAAAATAAAGTCCAAATGTTAACCTAACATTGCCATGTTCACCACTAACCATGGCCTCGGGTGCCACATCCTCAAGTTTTTGAACACTTCCAGAGATGGTGATTCCACCACTTCCCCACACAGCCTGACTACTCTTTTGGTAAGAAGTTTTTCTTATACCCAGTCTAAAACTCCCCTGTTGCAACTTGAGGCCATTTCTTCTCAGGGTGTTGCTTGTTATTCTGGGAGAGGAAGCCAACCCCCACCTAGCTACAAACTCCTTCCAGGCAGTTGTAGGGAGTGATATGGTCCCCCCAAGACTCTTTTTCTCCAGGCTAAACACCCCCAGCTCCCTCACCTTCCCCTCACAGCAGTTGTGCTCCAGACCCTTCCTCAGCCCTCTTCTCCTTTCTCTGGACTTGTTCCAGCACTAGGCATGGATTTTGGTAATGGTAGATCCTACCAAGCTTGGTGGTGCAAATGTTCAGTGGTGCTCAAATTATCTTGCCAAAAATCAATCCATCTGCCCATAGGTCAAACTAATCTTTTGCGTGAGGCCTTTAAAATGGCAAATACTAAAATCTTGTGTTGGGCTGCCTTTAAGGTGTTACAGTTCTTGTTGCCATTTGGAATCAGTATTTGTTAAGTTCAACAGTGATTATTTCTGTTGATTACAAGAGATTTAATACAGGTGTCAGGGAGAGGAGTGTCTGACAATTATTTAAGGTTTCACACATTTTTGTTGGTGTGACAGTGTGATTTTTGGACACTGCTCTTGGTAAAACATTGTTCTTGAATGTTAAACATTTGATAACACTATTTTTCCATTTCGCTCACCCACCTTCCCCCTGCAAAAAAGTTACAGTATGTGTAACATACAGGTTCTTCCTGCTACCTTTTACCCTCCAAGTTAATCCTGAAAAATGCCTGTGGAGGGAGGTATGCAAGGAAACAAAGACTTCTGTGAGGCCATGAAGGGAATGAACTCACTGAGGTACTAAGTGCTGAGTGGGTATTGCTAAAGCTGACATGCATAAGAAATTGCTTGGAGCTTCCTGAAGAAAACTTGTTTTAATTATGTTTTCTAAAGTGGATCTAATACAGTAATGCCTGTTTAGCTTTTAAATCTGGAGTAATCATGTTTTTTTCCAGCTTTCATTTCTAGTGATATTTTTATTCAAATTAATCGGTGTCTTTCCTCCCCTAAGCTTTATTTATAACTGTCTTTTTATCCTTGCTTGTGAGTACTTTCAAGCTGTTTGTGGAAGGCTTCTTAGAATTCTTACAGTCTGCCTTTAGGCTGTTCCCAGATTGCTATGTTCTGGACTGAAACACTCCTACAGTGGAACTGCTGGATGCAAATATGAGTAGTAAGATGAAAAAAATCATGGCATCTAATTTCTTGGCTTGTTTTTTAATTACAGATAGGTGCTGAACCAAGGATATAGATTTGAATAGTAGTAATGAATCTTCTGGAGGTTTATTTTTCATTATAAAGGGTTGTTGAAAGGGTATTCAGAGCTCCAGAATTAGATCTTGATCTAGACTGGTAGGGTCTGATCAAAGTCTGTTGAAAATAATGGGAATATCTCCTCAGTTAGATTTCATTCAGCTGATTAATAGTACTCTCTTCTGTCCTGCATTATGGGTGTGTTAGTAATTTGTAAAAAAATTTTTACCAGTATCTTGTACCATACCTTTAGAAACTGGGATCTGCAAGTCATCTTATAAGTTTTATTAAAACACATTGCTAAAATTAAGTCTTCTTGTGGCTCTTTCATCAACTTGAATTGGGAGCTTGTATTGTGGCTTCAATGCTTTCTGTGTAGCCTTTGTGGTTTTTGTATGCAAAATGATGTAGAATGGCATTAAGGTGAAGCTTGAAAACCGTCTTGAAACCGTCTTATGTTAAAGAGAATCCAGCAATATTTAAGTTTCATTATAATAAGGTGAGTGAGCTCTTACTAAGTAAAATGGTTAATTAATATCTTCTTTTCTTCCTTATTTTAGCAACTGAAGGTTCTGAAACACAAGATAAGAAAGTCACTTCAGGGCAAAGCAATGCGGGAACTAAACCAGGTACACCATTCCACATACTCCATGTTTTAAGATTGTTTGCCTCAATGGTGTATGGAAAACAGCTGTTGTCTCAGGAACTTCTTAAGTTCGTTGCTTTTATACCTCACTTAGTGTTTCAGTCAAAACTGGTATCAGTGACTGTTTATATTTAGGTAGGCTGGAATCTGTGATTGTTTGCAAAGAAGCAAAACTGGAAAAATCTACTTATATTTTAGAATAGCTTAAGTATGAGGGTTGGTAAGTGAGAAAAGAGAACTCCTTGACAGCTTGGCAACTCAGAGACTGTTTTTTGCTGACAGATTCTTTGGGGTGCCTTTGGTCCCCAGAGGGAAGGAATCCCAACGCTGTCTGTGCTCAGATCACACCTCGCATGCTCTGCCAGGCACACTGGGTCCTGCACAAAGCACAGGATTCACTGCTGCTCTCAAACAGATTGGCAGTGGGAAAAGGAGGAGAAAATAAAGATAACATTAGCTCCTTCCACAGCTCTTTGTGCTGGCCAGTGTTCAATACTTGCTTTATTCTGCAGTAGTTTAATCCAGTTTTCATTTCTCAGGAGGGCGTCCTAGCTGTTCCAATGTTCCCTTCATCTGTGCTGGTGTGTAGAAAAGAATACAAAATTCTTGGGGCTGGAGCGAGGGAAGGCAGAGTGGAGTTGATAGTATGAGCCACAAGAACTGGTCACATATCCTAAGTATATATGACAGTTGTTAATTTAGGAGCTTAATTTCTAAAAATATCAATTGTGCTTAAGAGTTTGTCAAGTCTTAGTTCTAGAGAAGATTTGTAAAACTTGCTTTTTCCTTTTGTGAATCTCATTAGGGACAAAATCCTACTGATGTTTCAGTGCTGAATTTCTGCAAAAGACTGTTCACAGCTCCTAAGCTTTTCAAAATTAACTTATTAAAATTAATTTTAATCTCGCACTAAATGTTCTAAATATATGGACATATACTGTTTCTTTATGTAATTTAGAGGCTTAATTTCCAGCAGCAGGAACAAAATTAATTTCTCTTTTATGGAACTATGGCTTCTTTATTCTCCAAACATCCCTGTCATACAAATGCTTAATTCTATGCCTGTTACATAAGTGAAGGGAAATAGGTTGTTGAGTGTGAGTTCCCACATATTGCAGCATAACCAGACTGCAACTTCCTAAACAGCATGTGGATTTTCCTGGAGTGTTGTCTCTTAGGCTTTGCATATGCTCAGTTGGCAATTATTTCTCTAAAAAATGAGAAATTCTTGCAGGATTCATTGTAGCTGACATGTTTCCCATCTCCTTTCACAGTAACTTAAAGCTTACGGTCTGATGACAAAAATGAGCAAGAGAGAGCACAAAGTACTTTGTGTGTTTGTCCTGATATTCCTACTGAGTAAGAAGAAATGCCAATCCCCCAGGTGTTTGCCTGGTGGGTTTTTAATGAGCAGAGACATGAGAAATAAAGTGGGGAGCGGTTCCACTGAACTCTCTTGTTTTGCCACAGTTTGAAACTATTGATGCTGTGCACTGGGGGTGCCAATAGAACCTCTGGATTCAGAATGCAAATGTTGGAGGTTGGGCTTGTAGCCAAACCATGGAGGATCATTTTCAAGGCTTAGAGAAGACATTTTAATTATCAGTGTAAGACTTGCACCAGTAATATATGCTCCAGCTTCTAGCAGAGCAAATGCAGTGATGGTCTGCTACAAAGGTGTTACCCTCATCTTTCTGCTGATATTGATTTAGCTCTTTGTGATCCCAAATGTCTGCAAAATTGCTTGTTACTGAAGACACATTTACGCTCTGCACAGCCTGCAACTTAATGTGGATTCTTTAGGATTGTTCTAACATCCTGGACTGTTGGGAGAGGGGCTGTTCTTGTGTGAACACTATCAGGTGCGTGATATGGAAAAAATAATTGGATATCTTTGAACAGAGTGGCAGAGGGCAACTTAAAAAATTTATTTTATTCCTTCCATTGCTTATAATTAGGAATTCTTAAGGGAGACCTTTCCAGTTTGCCTGTCCATGTAAACCTCCTGCCTCTTTGAAGAATTGTTGCCTCTCTCCCCAGTAGGGAAATCTCTCTTCTCAAGAAAGGGGGGGAAAAAACCAACTAGAAGGATATTCTGAAAGAAGCAGGTTTCTACATTTTTCCCCAGTGTCTCATCATTTTCTGTCAACTCAGTGTTACATTGACTTTGTTGACAGCCCTTGAAGGGAATCCTTGTTTTCCAGGGGAAATGCGCATTATTCCACAAGCGCTAATTACTCATGCTACAGAAATTCATGTTTTGTGAATATTGTGTGCCAGTCACAAGAGAGAAGGAATATTATTACCCTTTTGACCTGTGTCTGCAAGCTAAAGGGGCTGTGTGTGAGTCAGCACACTGCTGAGCATCAGCCAAGTGCTAATGTACACCGTGCAGTGGGCAAATCTCTGCCATGGCATGGCTGAGCACAGTGTCACAAATGGCAGCATGGAGAGCTAGTCAATCAACATTGAAGTTTTGACCTGTAAATGGGTGACAGATTACCTTTGTCCTTGCTGGTGACTTTTCCACTTGTTGCACCTTTCATTGGGGCTGTCATGTCTGAAGGCTCTCCCTGCCAACTGTGCAATGGGTGTTCTCCTTGCAGCTGTTACTTTGCTTTGCTATTAACACCCTTAATTGGGGCTCTAGTCTGACAGTTGTTGAGATAATAGTTTTTCACTGATTAGAGTTCAAGAGTAATTAAAGTGTAGGTAGTTGTTAGTGAACTGGTTCACCCAAGAAATCTTGTCATGCTTATGCAGAAACTTCTGTTAGAGGATGAAATGCACATGATTGATTTTTAAAAATACAATTCAAATAACTATTCAAAATCAGTCTAGCACAGCCTCACTTCATGGACGTATTTTGTAAATATCTTTAACCTCAATTTTATGACCCATTGTATTGTTTGCTAATAACCTTTTTTCATAGGTATGCAGCCTATACACAGGTAGGCTGACTCTATGTATTTTTACAAGTTGCTTACATGTGTATTCACGCTGAAAAGGCTTTGTTGTCTTGTGCACTTTCATGTTGACAGTACTCTAGGTAGTTCTTTATCTTAAAATACTTAAAAACTGAGTTCTCCTCAATACTAAAATAAATCAGACCATTTATTTATACCCAGAAATCTTTTTGACTTTTCTGTGGGTTTTTTGTTTATTGTGTTCTTATGCAAAGCAGACTTTTTCAGTGCTACCGCAAAAAGCATAAAATTAAGAGCTTTCCAGGTTTAACAGAACAGGCTGAGTAGGAAATTAGTTTTGGCAGCATGCTGAGATGAATTGCTAACTTGGATTTTGCTCCCTTTGTCTGGAACAGCTCCATTGCTGAGACTGGAAGTCGGATGCTAGCTGTTCAGCACTTTGTTGTCTTCCAGAATCATCATTGAGCAAGCAATGTTTTTTCAAACCAAACCTGAATTTTTGAAGTCAAACTTGGGCTCTCACACAGATCTCTCATATCATCCTTAGTCTCACTACTGTGATCCAAGCAGCCAGGTGTAGCTGTGAAATACTCATGTAGCTAAATTTCAATCTACAAGAATAGTTAAAGCTATCCTCTTTCTTGACTGTTGTTATACCAGTCCATGCATGTGATGCCTCACTGCCTTTAATATATTTGCCAGAGTTTTAACACATGTGCGCACAAAAATCTTTTGAGATCAATATCTTGCTGTTTCCAGAGACTCAGCCTGAACTACTTTAGAATTACTCAGCCAGATCAGTGTTTTGATCCAGCCTGTTTTGCTGGGGTGCTGAGGTTCTTGTGTCATGATGTGGGGTTTATTGGCTGTTCCAAGGCAATATTAAGGGGAAGACAATGCTTTATTGTAATAGATTTTCCTGTGGATGAATTTTGGAGAGACATTATTATGGAATAATGAACAGTGTTTTTTCAGAATGCTCTCTAGCAGTCAAGTTGTTTCAGGCTTGGAAACAAAATAAAGCTTCTTCCTGGTTTTCACAAGGAGTAGTCTTGCTAGGTATTCACAGTTACATCTTAGTCTATTCTTTGGAAGTATTTTACATCTTAAAAAATACAAATGCATTCTAGTTATCAGTTTTCTGGGGTTTTTTAATAAGATGGATTTCTGAAAATGTGATCCATTTTGATAGAATAATTAGGGTTGTTACAGTCATTTTCCTAAACGTTTGGATTTGGTAGCATTTGATTTTATGCTATGTGCCTAATTCTCCTTTTCTCCATTTGTAGATCATCCAACAGTACTAAAGGTTGATGACAGGCAACGGCTGGCCAGAGAACGGAGAGAAGAGCGAGAAAAACAGCTAGGTAAGGCCTGGTCTGATTTTTGTTTGTTTATTTGCTTGTTTTTAATGGACTACCATCTGCATGCAGTGTTGTTGCCAGTTTACTTTTAAGTGCAGTTAGCAAAATGATAGTGCTAGATATGTAGTAGTGTCATTTTAGATACACTATCATATCTTTAAAGTAGATACTTGAGTTCATCAGTACTGTATCTCTTACCTGTTTTACGACTGTGAATAAAAAGCAGGTTTAATTCTGAAATCATGCAAGGAAGCTTCACTGATGTAAATAGAATTTTGAAGTTTTAGAATATTTTGCCTATTAAGATTAGACCACTTAAAATGCTGAATACCATAAAATAGAATTGCAGGATATGTCACCAATGTACGGTTTTAAATTTTTAATGTAAACTTGGGTTACTTTTTTCAGGTCAAACCTTTAGTAGGTGTCAAATAGATGTGCTCAATATCTTATGTCACCTGTGCCTGAGTATGTATAACACAGTTCAAGTGAATAGTGAAGGCTACTTAGCAAGTGACTACTGATGTGCAGTATACTGAGTATGGTGGTGAGAGAATTAAGAATTATGTGAATCCAAATTGGTGGCTTTCTGAACAACGTTTATATGTTTGGCTGCCACAAAGTTCTGTGGCAATTGAGAGGCTGGGAAATACAAGTATTTCCTCTTTTTTATATGTTTTCTCTGATTTCTTTCAATGCTGAATTGTTCTTAGGACTTGAGAAACAGAAGTTCTTTATTTCCCATTTTTAATTTCTGGAAGTTTATTGAACTATATTATAACTCCAGCCAGAATTATTCTGCTTTTTCTAACCTGAAGAGCCATGATTCATTGTCACCTAGGTCTTGATAGCATTTATATCCTCCCTTCTTTTCAGCACCTTATAACATTGCAGTAGCCATGCATGAGTCACTGGGGTTGTTTTGGAGGGGAAAAGGAAAGCTTTAGTTTTGGCTTGCTCAAGGGGTGACGTGACAGGGTGTTTGCTAATCTCTGAAATCTTCTCCTCAAGTTGAGGTTGATGGTAGGTATAGGCTTTGTTTCTTCAGGTTTCAGGGCAAATGGATGTTACTGGCCTATTTTAATTAATTTTTCGCAGATGATGGTTCCGACTTATCTTTTTCTGAGGTTTGGTCCTTGTGTAATTACAATTATTTACTCAAATGCAGAGACAGATGATTTCCTTTAATTTAACTCAACTCTGATTTTTCGAGCTATTGATAAATGAATATTTGTTACTGGAAGGACATGACTTCTGTTGAGAAATGTGTCATTTCATGTGATATGTTTTAAAAGCAATATCAAAGCAACATCAGGAGTTTTTATGAGTTGACATGGAATCTTTCATTTCCAAGTGGGAGAGTTCTGCCTGTCCCAGTGATGTATGAGTGTATTGTGTGTTGTTGCTTGAAGAATTATTTTGAACTAACACAAAAATTGAAAGTTACATTGTACTTTCATCTGTATATTTGTCTGCTATGATTTAGGAGCTGTCTCTTGAGATTTGTGTTCCAGTACAGCAAAGCAATGATTTCTACAATGGCATGCAACTTTATTTTCCCTTTTTTTTTCCTAGTGCAGAACCTACACACAGTCACTCATGTCGTGTGAACCACAGCAGAGAAATTCCTAAGCTGTCTCTCTTAAACATTAAGTTGTATAATATTGTTACATAAATGTGTCTTGCTAAAAATTAGAGTTGGATTTTGTTAATACTGGGACATCAGCCATGCAACAGTAAAGCAACTGAAGGAAGGAATTTCAATTTTTTTCAATAGAATTAGGTTGGATTTAAACTTAATTCCTTTCCTTTTGATTCAGGGGATCTGTCAGGTTTAGCAAAGACTTATTTTTAAACAGAAGTTGAGAATTTCAGTCATATCTCAAGTAAAATTATTCTTTGCTCTTAAACACAGAGGAGGACAGTGTTCAATTCTCTAGGTGTAGAGCTGGTAGTAATTTTGTGCTTTCAGCAACTTGAACTCCTGGAGGTCATGTTTATCAGTCTTTTCAGGAAAATTAAGTTGTTTGACCCTTCTGTTAAGAATATGTGGAGTACCAGTTTAATAAGGATTATGTTTATTTATTGGGCAATATTCTGATGTTACGGGAGAGTTGATTTAAGACCTTTTTTCTTCCTCCTTTTTTTTACACTCAGGTTTTAATTTTTTTCAAGTTCCACTGTGCTATGATAGATTTGGCTTTCCTGTGGTAAAGGGTGTGCTTTGAACTCCTGAGGATTTGCTTGCACCTGGAAATAGTATTTTAGCAGTCTTATCCTACTTAGCACATTTGGGTGTCAAAGTCTTATTTTTAGTGAGAGTTTAGACAGTAGGAAATGCTGTAATTTTTGTTTTGTGGATATATGTAGCATATATGTGCTGGGACTGTTGGTTTCTGCTGTTTCCTGAGCATCATGTTGAGCCACCTAATTGAAAAGTTTAAAGAAGCTTCTACAAAGATGCCCCTTTCACCTTTAGTATATTCATGTTTTGATTTGGACCTTTCTTTAGATAACCTAGAAGATACACTGGGACACAATCATCAAATCACACCATCAAGAAGGAATGATTTTTTAGTCCCTTCACTATAGGAAAGGCATTGCTTTTGAAATGCCATCCCAACACTTCTAAAATATTTGACTTTTTTCTGTGCAGTTCATTTTGCATGACTAAAGCTGTATCAATTTAAGGGGGGAGGGTTTTACTTCAATCTTTTTATTCTCCTGACCATTTGGTAAAGTGTGTATTGTTCATATGCAAATTCAGACCTTTAAAGGATTATTAGGGTGATTCTACTTGGTTTTCTAAGTAATGGTTGCAGTGGTGTCACTTGCTCTTTAGTAGCAACAAAAATGTTTTCTTTTTTTGGGCTCTTTCCCACAGCACCTATGCATAAAAGTTAACATCTGTCCTTTAAAATACAGATATCAGGTCTCTCTGTGTGAGACTAACTCTCTTGGAGTGTGCAAGATGGAAATCCCAAGAGAGGCAGTGGTAGGTGAGGGTGATAGCTGTCAAATGGGACTGCTCCCAGAGGCCAGAGCAAAGGGAGCCATCACATCTCTGCCTCCAGCTTGGCTCTTCATGTTTGTCAGGCTGAGCAGCTGTGTGCTGGCACTGCATGCTGAGACACAGACATGTTGGAACTGACTTGTTCATCAAGGCAAACATGGTAGATAGCCTGGTCAAACTGGAAAATTTTACTGAAAGCTGCTGCTTTTTCATCATGTGGACATTACCCTTATTTGCCATACTGATTGTATCCATGCTGCCAAATTTAACAGTGCTGAGGAGCATTCCCTGGTGCTAAAACTGAATTGTTCTTGCTGTAAAGCTGTTATAATGGATCCTGGCCCCAGCCAACTAGCTGCTTGCTGATTCCCAGACAAGGTTTGGGAATTGGCAGGGAAGGCCCAAGGGCTTTTCTGCATGTGCTGGTTGAGCGCTGTCACCATTTTAGAGGGTAGAAGTTTAGTAGTGGAGGTGAAAGTTGTTCCATGCCAGTTAGTCTCTGGTTCCAGAGCACAGACCTGGTTCTCCCTAACTGGAAAGGAAAATCAAAATGTGATTTTTAACAGGGAAAGTAACAGGGATTTTAAAATTGGTTTCATTCTGGTAACCTTAGGCAGTGGCCTAGCAAAGGGGAAGAATTTTTTTGTTATAACTTAACAGTATCTTGGTCCCTGATTCTTGAGAAAACTATTTCAAGTCTCACTTCTGTGCATGTTTTATCTACACTAATCCTGCCTGAAGAGTGATCTTTTAAAATCACAATTACAATCCTGACAAGGACACATGGTTCATTTAGTTTCTGGTGTTGGGAACAAAAGATAGTAATACTGCCTTTTGACTTAGCACACTTCCTTAAATGAAGAGTGAATAATCTTAGTTCTTAGAATATGTCTGAGTTTCAGGTTGGCTAAATTCATTAAATTCTTAATACTTACAATGCATAAGCAGTAAAATAGTATTTTAAAGGTCACATTATCATGCAGATTCCTCTCCCATTTGAAAGTGATCATTGGGAAAATAATAACATTAATAAAAATTACAATTTTTTTCTGCAAGTGAAGTCCTTCTGGTCTGTTTTCTTCCCTGGCACTTGGGGGTGGAACTTTATCCAACATTTCCACAGAAAGAAGCCCCACAGAAACTGGGAATCATTGACCCTAGTGTATGAATAATTTTGGGATCTCCTTGGAGAATTTGAATATCAAAAGGGTTTATAAGATAAGAAAACAATTTTTAAGGAAGACTAGTTAAAAACTTTCTGTAATGAATGTCCCTCAGAGCATGGTTACTGGGGAAAGGTTGGCTTAGGAAATCTCACATTAACTTCACCTTTAATTACAGCTCTGAAGTTCACCTTCTAATTCGTTCAGTCAGCCACTTCTGTGTAATGTCCCCATTTTAAGGCATGGTTAAAGCACCACCGATCCATTTTACTGCTAATGCAGCAAGGAGGCAATCACAGCCTCAGTGCAGAGCTGGCAGTGAGCAAAGGTGAAAGAGCGGTCACAGGAGAAAGCGATTGCTGAGGTCAGTACTGTAAAGCTAGAAAAGATAAAGGCTGGAAAGCTTTTTGACAAAGACTGTAGGATCTTGGCTCAGGTAAGCTCCATCTGAGGTGGTTTCAAAAGGCAGACTGAGAAGGCATGGTGCTAGACGGATCTGCCTTTATATAGGTGGTAAACCAGAAGAAAAAGGACTGAAGTGAAGGGACAGCAGAAGGGACAGAAAAAGAGGATCTGAGGGCACCTTTTTTTGCCTCACATAGATAAACAGAAAATAAAGGCTTTGACACTTAGTGCATTCTTCTCCTTCCCTCAGCCTCAAACCCCTGCAAAGAATAGTTCTCTCTGTGTGTGGCTGGGGAAAGAAACTACGAAATTATTTCCAAAAAGAAACATGCATGGTTTGCAGCTAACATCTTCCACATTGCATTAGTTAATTCTAGTGTAAAATTAATTGGTTTCAAGTCTTATGTGTCTCTTAATATTGGAGTGTTTCTTTCTTGATTGACCTTGTTTTCTCTTGCTCTGTTATTCACTTCAGAAGTGTTAGAAACACGGCCTTAATTATGTTGCTTTGTAATCTAATCCAGCATTACTGGTTTGCAAACAAGCAGAAGGTATTTAATGGCATGTTTAGGGCTCAATTTCTAAATCCTGTTTCTATGCTCTAATTTTATGTCCTTGTATCACGTGACTGTGTTCAAATGTATTGATTGTACTAAGGAATGAAATAGAAAATGGATCAGGCTGTGACTTTTGTTTGTACTTTCCTGCTTCAATGTAATTGTTCCTATGGAATTTAAGCTTTCAGCATGAAGGTGCTATCTGAATGATGACCAAAACTTTCCTTGAATGAGTCTTGCATGTTGTCAGACAATGTGAGGTATTACAAGGGAGAGAAGGATCATGAACCTGTAAATGCTCAGGCCCCAAAAAAGGCTTTTTTGTTGGACCATACCCGCACAGGAGTCCAGTGCTGGCTCAGCACCAGGCAGAGCTCTTAGCACAGTTTCTGGAGATACCATCATAAAAGTTGGGATTCTTCCCTGCCACATCCTCAAACTGGCTGCTCTTTCAGGTTGATGAGACCTTTCAGAGGTGTCTTCAGTTTCCTGTAGGCTCATCTGCTGATTCTTTCTATCAGCAAGGCATTTGATGCTGTGCTTCTAGAAGCACACCTGTGTACCCAGAATAGAGCTTAATATTCATCATTTTTTACCTTAGAGCAGAGTTCTAAAGAGTAAACTTTTTACTCTACAGGACAATTTGTTCATTTCTGTTTGGGTTAGCAGGAAAAGGTTTCTGCAAATTCATAATAGGGACGTAAGAATGAAATAAAAATGTTATTTTAAACTACTTATTTTTCCTCAAGTTATCCTTATGTATCTAAGGACACTAACTTATGTCACTGTATGTACCTACCTTATAGGTGACAAAAACTGAGACCTTAAGTTCATAGAAGAATGTCAGTAATGCATATAGGGAAGCAGTAAAAACAAAACAGATGTTCTCCTTTGATTCGCTAGTAAGATAAAATGTAGGAATTGAGACTTGATAAAAAGTTAAACGTAGTTAAGATTATTTCTCCATCTGTGAAAAAAGTTAAATTCATGAAAATAGATATTACACTTTTTTCAGCAGACAGATGTATCATAAATCATATTTTCATGTGCTTGTTAAATACTTGGTCCAAGCATAAAATTAGTAACTTTCTTATGTTAGCAGACGGGCATATATTTTCTGCTCCCTTTTGCCTGTAGCCTAAAGGTGATGGAAAGATGTAGCATTTGTACTTGTTTAGAATCAGATCTGTTATTTTTGTTAAAAATTATTCCAGCCAAACACTTCCATGTGCCTGGGTTAATCCATCACTAATGTGTGTTTCTGTTATTGAGCTGTCTTGCCGTATCACAGAAGTGTTATTTTTATCATCCCTTCTCTGAGAAGCAGAAAGTTGAAGATAAGTGTTCTATCCAGAGTTCCAGCATTCTGATTGTCTTACCAGCACTAAGAATGTCCATAAATACTATTTCAGCCTTTCTCTTCTTGAATTTAATCTTAAAAGTTCAAATGTTCTCTTTTCATTACATTTCTAAACAACATGACAGACTGAAACCTAAGGAAATCACCATAAACAGTACCTCAAGAAAGTCTAACCTTTTACATTGATAACAGAAAGAACAAATAATCTCTATATCTTTTACAGGAAAATTAATATTCCAGTGACATCAGTTAAGAAAGCTGTTTGGGTTAGGTTGTTTTTTTTGCTTTTGTTAATTTATTAGTTTTCAGTAGACCACCAAAGAGCTTTTTCATTCTGAGTTGTCATTGTAAGCAGATTCCAGGCACAAAAGAGCCAGTTCATCATAGGATCTGTGGAAGTCTTGTGGCTCACAGCAGTGGTGTGTCTTGATATGATCATTATGGTCTGTACAAAAGTGACTATTCATTGAAAGCTGACATGCTGCAGCTAGCTGGATTTTCATGAGATATGTGATTATGCTTCTTAGATGCTCTTAGCTCTTTCAAAGAGGACGGATTTTTCAAAACTTCTGCAAAATGGCTTGATTTAATTCCAGTTTTGAACAACTACATTGTTTGGGTTACTTAGTGTGTTCAGGGTCTACGTGTGCCTTGGGTTTGGGGTTTTTTTATGGTAGGTTGTTGGATTTTTTGGGTTTTTTATTCATTTATGTACCACTATGGTGAAAGGATGCTGTAACATTCTAGATCATTTCCTGTGTGAAGGTAGCACTAACTTAGAGTGCAAATACGATGTTGCATAAGGGAAAAATCTAGTTCCACTCTGGATCCCAAAGTGATCCAGAAGGCAGCAGTGGGGAGGAGATCCAGAGTTTCCTACATCAGTGGTTTCATGTGGACTGCAGTTCGAGCCTGCGTTCTACAAAATTCATGGAAGTTCGGACCCAGATAGGGAGAAAAATTCGTCTTGTGTAGGGCTTCTTGATTTGTCTTGATTAGGTTTTCTGAAACATGTTTGAAGCTGTGCAGAGGTGGAATTATGTGACAGATTAATGTTTACCTTTGACTTCTTTAGTGGGTAACTTCATTCCTTCTGTTGGTCCAGGTGCTAGAATTGTCTTCCCAGCCACTTCTATCGTAACAGATTTTTACTGATCAATAAAGGTGAAAGTTATGATAGTTTTATCTCTCTTTTTATTTTCTTTTTTCAGTGAAATATTACAGAGAGTTATCATGGTTTGTATAACAGAAGTTTGTTCACATATATGTGACTTCAGTATTTAGGCATTTTAAGCTAGAAAAAAATGCTTTCTTTCACCAAGAAACTGTATGCTCAAATAATTTAACTCTTGGTAATTCATAATAATTGAATGGAGATTAAATTAAATCAGTGTGTGGCCAGGGTATATTTTAATACATGAGGAGAGATAAGGGTATTATGTATGTCTGAAGTAAAATGAGTTCAAAACGTTTTCCATTTAGTTTGGAATGTATTAAAGACTTCATTGCATAAAGCAAGTTAATACTTTTATTTCTGTATTTTCTCACAGCTGCAAGAGAATCCGTCTGGTTAGAAAGAGAAGAGAGAGCACGGCAACATTATGAAAAACACCTAGAGGAGCGCAGAAAGAAGCTAGAAGAGCAGAGACTAAAGGAGGAGAGAAGGCGAGCTGCCGTAGAGGAAAAGCGAAGGCAGAAACTAGAAGAAGAGAAGGTAAGAACGAATGTAATGAAAACACTTTTCAACTTCTTTTGCCATAAGATACAGTACTATCAACCTTTTTCTCCAAGAGCTGATGTAAAGAATGCAACATGAGCCATGGTCAATATGACAGAGTGTTTGGAAGGGTTTTAAGCCTTACTTGCACAGGTATTGCTTCTGTTATGAATCAAATGCAGTGAAGTTGAGCATGCCTGGATTACAGTGTATGGCACTGTGCAAACTCATGCAGAGAAACAGACTGAGTCAGGTTTGTATAGTTATCTGGTAATTCTTAGCCATTCAGTTTAAGGGTAGCTAAATATAAGTTGCCCTAAGACAACCTTTTCAAAAGTGAGTGTGTAATGAAATACACTCTTGGCTGATTTGTCTCAGTTAAACTGGGAAGTACGTGCAGTGTGATCCTGTGTAAGTCTCCTCATCCTTGTGGGTGTTTTGTTTCTTGTCTCTCCCACTCCAATGGTGTTTAGTAGATGGAGAGTAGCACTAGGATGTGTTTGTGTAGTGGCAGAGCCACTTAAACAGATCTTACCTTTCCAAAAGTTTAGTTAACATTCTAACTCACTTATGGCTTACTTGCTGCTTAATTTTGTTCAAGTCTGTGTGTCTCGGTAGGAAGCACACAAGCTTAAGCACAGCTGTAAGATGCCTACTTGGTTTTGTCCATGAGGATAGAAAGCAGCAGTGTTTGATGAGAAAATAAAGTTAAAAACCCAGTAGTGCCCAAATGCATTATCCTGTTGTACTTAAGGAACGACATGAAGCTGTTGTACGTCGCACAATTGAAAGAAGCCAGAAGCCAAAACAGAGGCAAAACAGGTGGTCCTGGGGAGGAGCACTGCACAACCGCATTAATAACACAGGTAAAGAGCAAGGCTTGCTTTGCTCACCAGTTTCCCTTCCCTGCCAGTCAACTGGAATTTACTTTCCTTCTTCTGAAAGGAAGGATGAGTCAGTGTATGTTAGCTTGAATTCTTTGCTCTTGGTCCTTTATTGCTAGCAGTGGCATGTTTGTGACATTCTTGTGTAGCAAAAAGATACCAAGGAGAAATCTGGACAAAAGTTACAGCTTGTTTTGGGAGTTGACTTATTCTGTAATTACCTTGCTACAGCTTCTCGCTTCTGCTGCTTTGCTGTTGTTCATGTGTGTACATGTGGGTGTGCTTGTGCTGTGTCAGTCTTGTGATATGAGCTGCTGTGGCAAATGCTAGCTGTGTGCCTCTAAAAGTAGCTCTGGTGGAAATGACCAAATACTGAGATTAAAGTAGACACAGGGAAGAAAAATTGTTCTTTGTAATAAACGATCTGTGCCTTGTACTGAAATTTGGGGAAATAGAAGTCCCTTTTCTTCCCCTAAAGGGTCTTAAAGATTGGTAAATTAGGAATAAGTGAATTTTAGCTATATGGTTTTTCCCCCAATTATCTTCTCTAACTCAATCTGCCAGTCATTAATGTGTATATGCCCTGTTCAGTATGAATCAAACCCCTAAAAAGAAAACTTTTCCTTTACTTCTTTTAACAGAAGGTGATACTTAAAGTTCTTTTCTTCCTATTCTAATTTCAATGTGTCTAATATGTCATCAGGGGAGAAAAAAAAAGTTGAGAAAAGAATGCTCTGAAATCATTGTCATATATAAATTCAATAAACAGTTTTTTTTCATAAAATGTTACTTTTTGCTTAACTTTGTATAACTTATTTGATTTTTATTTTATTTTCTGTGAAAAATCATTGTCTTGCATTCTGTCCCTAGGTTATTTTTTTGAATCATCATTCACCTTTCTCGATTTAGCAGGCCTGGAGCACCACTTCAAATCTCTGGGTGGTGCTAGAAAACCTGGTACATAATGCTGTGGTTTGTTTTTCCTTTACCCATAGCTAGTTCTCAGGAAGTGAGATCATCAGTAACTAAACCACCCTCATGTAGTTGCAATGCATGCTTAACACCATGCTGATAGATTAGAACTGTTGTTAGTGCCAGATTTTTCATTACTTATTTTTATGGTGGAGAGTTACTGCTGGCTGACTCTAAAGATTTGGCACAATTCACTGAAATGAAGCATAATAGTCTATCTACTGGAATTCAAGAAGAGCAAATTTGAATATTTTGTTATTTTCTAAAACCCTTCTGGCACGCAGGATTTACAATTATTTTGCACATGAACACAGACACACAACCAGCTGCGCTGGCTATTTCATTGCTCATGGGTATTTCAATTCCTTTTTTTTTTTTGTTTCTTTTTTGGTTTTTTTGGATAAAGAAAGCAGCAATTTTCCAGGCAATGGATTGCATTTGGCCTGTTCTATATTTATAGGATTCGTATTGTTAACACTTGTATGCAAATCCTTATGCTGAATGTCATTCATTTAAACAAGGTTCACTGACATGAGAAATGTTGTCATGCCTAATAGCAGAGGTGATTTTCAATATTGTCATTTGTCATCTTCAGAAAGCCAGTTTATGCAGCACATCCTCTCTGCCAGATGCAGAAAGTTTATGGCTGTACTGGTACACTATGTAGTTTCTCAGTGGCAGATTAGACATGAGATCAAAATTCCCATCCCATTCCCACAAATATTGTTCTGTTTTCAGGAAGCCTGAGCATCCTGTGTCCAGTAATGACTTGCACAGGGTGTCCTCCAATTTATTCCATAGATCAATGTGGGATCATCTTGCCAGCTTACAGAGGTCTTGTTCTTAGTTTTAACATTTAGATTTCTGCTTTTTAAAACCTGTTTCTGAGTTTTATTCCCCTCCCAGTGTTCAGTCTGCCAGTTCTATGCCCTCACTAAGTCATTCTAGCATTAAAGCAGACAATTAATCACAGGGGGTAGGGAGAACCTTTCTTCATTACAACCAGTTGTAGTGAATCCTATATAGTTCATAGATCTGGGAAGAGTTAAGATATTTTTCATATACTCTATTTCTATGATTTTTTTTGTACACAATGAATATAATTTAACCTATTGGAACAGAACAGGTAAATACAATGTTAGTACACTTGTCATAAATAAACAGTGGCAAATAAAATTTCAGCATCCTTAATGCTCTCATTGTCTTGAGTTTGTATCCTCTTTGAAAACAGTGTACAGACACATTTTTACACACACAGAATATGAATCAGCAGAGCAGTTAGGCATATGCTCAAGCCTCATTGCATTTCAGTATGGTTGAGTGCTTTGCTGAGTAGTGCTGAGGTTCAGTGCATGCTAAAACATAAGCAAAAGCAGAATTGATTCTCACAGCATCTTTTGGATATCAGATTTTCAAGCAGAAGCTTGTAATGGGGAATGTGTAGTCGATGCATGGAGCTTGGAGCTCTTTTTGTTTGGGTTTTTTTTAGAGAGAGAGAAAAGAAAGGGCATAGCAAACTTCCTGTGACATACGTATGCACGAAGCATGTGCAGTCTCTATTCTTGAAATAATCTTCGCCCCCTCAGGAAGGCACAGATACTGACTGCAGCAGTTGTGCAAATGATGTAATGCTGCTCTAAAATGTAGAGAAACTAAAATCAAATTATAAATTTTTCATGTTATGTATGCCAAGTAGGTGCATTACAAGTACTTTCCGCAGAGGCTGATTGTTTTGTAATCTACTAAGGTGTGTGCTGAGTTGGATTGACTCACTATGACTTCATTCTCAGCATGCTGAAAATAACTCTATGGTGGATGGTTTAGCACTTATACATAACTGTGGGATTTTTAACTAAATCTTTCAATTTCTTTTGTAGTTACCCTCACTTCCTTTGTGCACTAGTCTTCCCTTTGTCTTTCAGCATTGCACTGTCACGATATTGACCATCTGCCTAGTAACAGTGCCCTTTCACCTTTTATTTAGATGCTAGGGCATCTTTTAGTGAATAACTTTGTGTTTCAAAACATCTTGGTCCTTCCCCGAAGCTTTCTGTTGTAAGTCATGAGCAAAGATTTTCTGACAATATTGAAAGTCATTAGACTGCAACCCATAGAGTGATAATGAACAGAATAATTAACACATTTGAAGCTTAAATTATGTTGTGCCCAGTCTTTGAGTCACCTGTGCAACGTCTGCTGAGAAACCCATTCTATTTTGGAAGTTCTTGTGGTAGAGCAGGAGTGACCTAGTCCTGTTTTCCTCCTCCCACTAGTGAGCTAGAAACTCGCACTATTGCATGTGGGCTGTCAATTAGCATTATCTCCATTTGTTTTAGATCGAGACAGGCGGTCTGTTTCAACAATGAACCTTTCGAAACATGTTGATCCAGTCATAAACAAGCGGCTCTCCTCCTCATCTGCAACATTACTAAATTCTCCAGACAGAGGTACAGTTTTGAAGAAAAAAAAGCATTAAAAGAGCAGCAAGAAAGAATGTTCTATACTGATGTATTACTTTGCACATAAAACAAGGTCCTGAAGTCATTTTCTGTACTTCATCTAAGTGGTAGTGGAAAGACTTCAAATGTGACAAGTAAATGGTTGAACATTTTTTCATGTGACAACGAATAATTCTTGTTTTTTAAAACAAGAGAACTTACCTAAACAATTCTGCTTTAGCAAACAACAACAGTGCTTCTGTCAGGTTTTTAGTAAATGAGGTACAACTATTGAAAGAATACATCACTCCATAGTGCATGCAGTCATGTGTGATCTTTTATTTGCATTAGACCATTTTGTCATTATTTTGTTTTCCTTTCTTTTTTTGGTAATTGTTCTTGAATGTCTAAGAACATGCTGCATGAAGCTTTCAAGCAGTCACTTTATTACAATGTCTGGTTATTTTATTACCATTTTTGGTTATTTTAATGGAAGCAGAGTGGGTGTTTTTCATATTGTCTGTTTATTGACTTTTTGTGTCCAGTTATTTCTCAAAGATTGCTTCATTTCAGTGTACATTTTTGGTGTTTACAAGTCTGAAAAACGATAAATCATCAAGATTCTAAAAATTAATGTAGCTGAATTGCTACCCCTGTTCTGAGGACTTGTAAGATTGAAGCACTGATCTTAAAAGTTTTATAAAAGAATGTCTCTTGTGTAACTTGTGCAAAGAGCTTTACAGTAAAGTACTTGGTAGGGATTTTTTTGTCCTCTACTGAGAATGAATTCTGTCCATTTCAATCCATAAAATTGTTTTAAAAAACAATTTTTTAATGGACTTTTTAGTTGTGTTGTCTGGTCGATGTCATTATTTGTGTGTCTTAGTTAAGTTCCACGTTTGCGTGAACATGTGTATCTGGTTGGTTTGATGAGCCATGTTCGTCCTGGTGGGCTAACCTAGTTGTACTGTCTAGTAACTTCTGAAAAACACAGTATTACATTAGGAAATAATTAACTTCTAAGCCCCAGTCATTTCTTGCTCTAAATATTGAAATCCAGTCAGTTTTAACTTTATTAGCTTTTTGGGTGTGTGCATTTTTTTCAAATGGTTGCTTTGCTAGGGGATGCTTTTTTGAGGAAGGATCTTGGTGATGTGGGCAGGTAACCACGAGCTGGCATTAAGTATGAAGGATAGTCTCTTATGGACTGTAACACAGTGTTTTAGCTTCTGCCACCCATTTCAAGTTCAGGAGAAGTTAAACTGAATATGTGGCAGCCTAGTGACAGGGAAAGAAAAGGAATATGGAAGTGATGGCCATACATCAAAATGCTGAGGCATTCTTTGCTTGGCATTTTTACTAAAACAGCACAGAACTCTTTAGGAGTCTCTTGTGACTTTTGCAGACTCCAAGACAGAAAGTACATCCAAATGCTTTTCTCATGCAAAGTCAGATACCTAAATCTAGTTGAGCTGTGTATCTGGAGAAGTGCCACTGGTCTCTCCAGTGGCCTCAACCTCTTAAGACAGGTGCTTAAAGGAAGGCTGTGACTGCCTGCTCACCATTTCACCTTCCAGAGGGCACCCAATCACACTTAGTCTGTAATACAGACTCCTACCTGAGAAACAGTGAGCTGGAGATAAGGATGATAAGCTTACCTACTAAGTGGCTTATAACTGTCAACAAGAACTTGTCATCTGTTGTGCAGCACCCTTTCATCATCTGAAGGACAATTATTAATTTTTTTTTTTTTGGTGCAGCAAAAGATGAAAGTTTTCATTAACTAATTGGCTAAAAGACTGGTTAATGCCATTTAAAGTATTGTATTGCTTTATAGCTCTTTATCACAGTTGTATGATTGGACGGGCTTCTCATTATGCTTTTATGTTACTGTAGTTAGTGAGTAGTTGAAACTGTAACAAAACATGGACATGTATATTCAGGTGGAGAAAATTGGTGTTGACCAATAGATTTTGGCAATTGTACTCTTTAAGAAGAGCTTAGGAAGGGCATAATACTTTTGATGAGGTATGAGTCACATACTTTTAAGTTTTGCAAAACTTGCACCCTAGCTTTTTTTGTCCCACTCTCTGCAGAGTTTTCTTTCAAGCAGTTGATGGTCTCAATCACTGCATCACCGTTTTCTGCAACCATTATAGAAGACATTCAGGGGCTCCAGTATTGTTTCCTGTTGAAAGAGCAGTTTCTCCCTATCTACTCCTCACCATATTGTGTATGTGTAAAAGCAAACAGCACATTTATCAATGAGAGTCTCCTTCATGGTGCTCATCAGAAGGCCTGTTAAATCCCTGCCTCCCATCTGTTCCTACACCTAATCAAATTCTGCTGTTTGCTTTCTTGCAAATTATTCTGCTGCTGCTAAGACAACTTTCCAGTATTCAGATTGCATATCCAGAAGACAAATACAGATGATTGTAACCAATTTACTTTTGCCAGCTCCCTGCAACTTTGTATGGTTTTTAGTTACAGGTTAGGTTATTAAGATCTTTAATCTGTTAAAAATAACTTGCTTGTGGCTGGGAGTAAGGGTACTTCCTTGTAGCAGCAAGGAATGTGCTTCCTGTGTGAAAACAGAGCAATAAAAGCTGGGAGATTTGGGCTTGTTCAGACTGGAGACGAGAAGGCTCCAGGGAGACTTCACAGTGAAAGAGTCCTCTGAGAGAGCTGGGGAAGGACTTTTTACAAGGACATGTAGTAAGAGGACCATGCTTCAAACTGGAAGGTTTAGATTAGATATTAGGAGGAAAATCTTCACTCTGAGGCTGGTGGGATAGGTTGGTGGAGACAGGTGGAACAGGTTGCCCAGAGAAGTTGTGGATGCCCAAGATCTGGCTGGATGGGGCTTTGAGCAACCTAGTCTAATGGAAAGTGTTCCTGCCTATGAGAGGAAGTTGGAATTAGAATATTTTTTAGGTCCCTTCCAAGCCAAACCATTCTATAATTTCGTGAAATAGCCATTAGAGTGATAGCTTAACACATCATGAGAACAAAAATTACTGCTTCCCCTTGTCTGTCAGATGGTTTGAAAGACTAAATCTTGAAAACATCACCCTGAGGCATTAAAAACAAAAAGAGCAAGAAAAAAAATGCCTGACTTCATTGTCTTAAAGTTGATCTTATTGTTTTGGGATGTTCTTAGTTTGGTATTCAGTTTTGCTCCAATGTGGTTTGAACACCAAACTGAAGCTGTTCAATGCATTTAGGTGTTAATACTCTTGTACTTGGAACCCATGGGTGAAAGTTTGTCTGTTCTAGGTGAATAGTGGTGCTAACATTTTAAAATATGTATTGAATGTGTGAAGTGTGATGCTTTCAGGGAGCTGGGCGTTTGGAAAATTCAGTATGTGATGACCCTGGCCCAGAAAGCCAAGGTGTATCTAAATGAACTGTGATCTAAACCCATTACAGAGATTCAGGGAGACTTCACTCCAAGGTCCTGGCTGAAACTGTTTTGACACCTCTGAACCAGGCCTGTTGCTTATATGGAGAACAAAGTTTTTGGTTTTAGCTCATTGTTGTGCATATCAGCTAGCTCACTCCCAAACACTGCCTCAGTGCTTCAGCTGGATGCTGTGGACGTGATTGCTTCCAATGGGGGAGGTGGATACAAGCTCCCCTGAGTTAGGGCCAAAGATAATTAAACCATACTCATCTTTAGGGCAAGGGGCATGAGATATGTGAGACATGGCAGGTGAGACATTGGTGTTCTAAATGATCAGTTTCTCAGCTGTGTCCTCTTGAGATTACTTCATCTCTGGGGCCTCATTTATAATGGAAGGCCTGCAGCTGGCCCACAGGTCCATGTTTACATTGTGACATTTACTTATCATGTAAAGATAAACTTCAAGAAATGGATATAAAAATACTGGTTTACTGGCCTAAAATACCAGGGATTGCTTTCTGAAGTTGTGTGATCTTTATGTTAAATAAGAGTTTCTCCAGACTCATCCACAGTCATACCTGTGAGCCTCACCTACTAAAGCCTGAGAGCACAAAAAAGAATCTGTTGTCTTGCAATAGTAGCTTTAAACTTTTTTAGTAGCTTAATAGTAATCATACTGAGCATGGTGCCTGGAGATGAAAGGAAGCAAAGACTTTACCATTATTGCATCCAGTTTAATGGTAGTTCTGTGATTTCTTCATTGTTAAATTGCAAGCTTAATGATAATGTGTGTGCTGTAATGGAGGTCTCTGTAGGGTATTTTGTGTGTCTTTATGATCTCTACCACTGCAGAATGGAACCATTAATCACAAAAAGCTCTGGCAATAGTACATTGTGTAAAAGGACAGTTATGAAGAGAGCTTGCTGTGTTTGAGAGTCCTATATTTCTATAGAAATGCCCCTTATTGTATTAGTGGAATTTAAGGGAGCAATTTGAGAAGTGCAAAACAGCACTGAGGGCAGATTAAGCATTTATATTTTCATAGGATGAGATTGAGATCAGCCTCTCTTTTCATGAAGCTCAGCAAGGAGTAGATTGAAGACAGATTCAGAGTTTATGTCTGTTAAAAGTGATGAATCTCTTCCTTTAAAAATGCAAATGAATGTCAAGTTTATTACAGCCACTCACTTCAATGAATGTTATAGAGATTGAGCCTCATAAATCCAAGCTGCAGTTTTGTTGCTGCAAACAATAAACTAAGGCAAGTCAATGCTGAGATGTAAGAAGACCTGATTTTGCTTGCAATATCAAGATTACTGCTGTAGTGTAAGCTTACTGTAATGAACTACTTTGGGAACTAGTTGAATGTTTTCACTTGTGATGCTCATTATAAAACAATTTGTTGTGTTGAAATATCAGGAAAATACCCAATTCAATACAGAAGGTAACTTACATGATTCTTCTGGTTAACGCTTCACCATGATAAATGTTTAATTAGGTTTTTTTTAAAAAAAAGTAAAGAAACTTTACAGGATAAAAGGATTATATTGACAAGCTATGTTTGTATTAGACAACATTGGGAAAAGGAAAGTAACAGTGTGATTGCAGCCAGGTCAACATGTAGTAGTGCATTTTCAAAACAGAGCAACTCTGAAAAGTTGATTCTTTTTAGTGTTCTACATGGAAAGTGATCATTAGCAGAGAATTAATGATGAAACTTATTTACTGTTTTCTGTGGCTTTACCTATTACTGAGACAGCTGTAGCTGCTGAGCTTGGTATCTGCAGTTGAGATGCACTATCCTTTTGTGATACTTCGATAAAACCTCTTTGACACAATTCTCTGTATAGCAGGAAGCAACCTCCTTCGTTTTTTCTAGGTAGGCAGGCAAACTTGGGAAGGTGTTTTAGTGTAACTGGAAGACTATATATCTTTTGTGTAGGAAGCCTTTGGGACACAAACATCTCTGTTGAAGTCTATATGTAGGAGTGGCAACTGTTCTCCTAGCAGGGAAATTACCCTGTCATTCCTAACGTGGAATGTGGCAGATGTGCAAAATATCCGTATTAATTTGGTAACAATTTGCCATAATGCCACAGGCAGTAACACAAATTTAACGTTCAGATGTACATGTTCCTATAGGAATTCTTGTACTAAAAAGGAGTAATAATAAAATGCAAAACATTGAACTATTGCAGACAGTTTCAACATTTTCACATATGCAGTAGTGAGGAAATAGTACTAACAAACACTCTGAGCATGTGAAGTGTTTGATCTAACATCTTGCTTGTATGGTGCACGTTCAGCTCGCCGTCTTCAGCTCAGTCCATGGGAGAGCAGCATCGTTAGCAGGCTCCTGACGCCCACACACTCATTCCTGGCTCGGAGTAAAAGCACAGCTGCATTGTCTGGAGATGCAGGTAATCCTATAATAACAGAGGCTTCATGTCTCAGACACTTATTTTTCCAGATTCCCTGCCGGATGTTGTAAAGTCACTGATCTAATTATGAGTGTATGGTAGCATCTCAGAATGAACTGGAACGTCCGTGGTTAGTGTGCATGACAGCATGAAAGCTTCTTTGTACAGTTGTTGCTATGCCTCTTTCTCCTACCACATCCTTCTTACTTTTGCCTCTTCACCAATGCAATCAATGAATACAAAACATGCAGGGCAACAACGCTAACCATGGCTGCTTAAGGAAATGCACACCTTGCTAGAAAGAGCTAATTTAGCACATTCACTGCTAAAGCTGTGAGCTGCTTGCTGCAAAGGAGTTTCAACCCCTACCAGTGCACTTCCCACACAGAGGAAGTTTGACTTGAACAAAGATAGGCCCTGGCTACTGTGCATTTAATACCTGTGATGTTAAATGTACAGGTATAGTGAGGTTATAATAATTGTAAAGTTGTCTGCCAACTCCAGAATAGCTCCTAGATGGTACTTACTGAGGCAAAATTAATGTGCAGAAATGTGATAATATCGATAGGTGGTAATTGAAGGCCCAGGCAAAACTGTATTTCAAAGACACCCAGAGCATACTTGCTTACCATGTATTTTAGGCAGGTGACAGCTGCCTCTTCTTTTGTCACAGGATGTTTTTTAATAGGATGTTTTATAATCATCCACTGGGAACTTTACCGTTACACCCCCAGCACGTGCAGCAATATATTATTGTAAGTCTAAGCAAGTCTTTCTTGTCTGATGTGGACGAGATTTTTATTCTAATTAAAGAACATAGAAGGTAAGAAGGAACAGAGATCTGCTAAGATTACTTTTAAAGAAGCTTTCACTTAAGAACTCTTATAACTAATTAGGCTGCAGTACATTTCCACAGGGGTAGTGCTGTAGGAGCAAAAATGTGGATGATGCTCTGCAAATTGAAGGATTAACAAGCACAGAATTCTTTTTTACTGTTCAAAATCAGTGGCTTGTAAAATTAATATTTAATGTCACCTACCAAGCAGGATATTGGAAAATCAGCTCTTCATTGGGGAATAGTTAAAAAGGTAGTGTGCAACTGGCTACCTTCCTGAAGCAAGCATGAAGCTTTTCATGGCTGCTGTTGTTTATACCACACAACAAACTCTAAACTGAGCAGAATATTAAGAAAGTAGCAGGAAAGACTGATTTGTGGGTTCAGTCTAAGGCCTTCCCTATGCTAACTGGAACTATACCACCAGGAGAATAATCCATCTGCTCATTGTTTTCCAGGTATTATTCTCTAGAAGCAATAACTTCAGCCCCTTCATACAGGATACTTCCTAGAGATTAATGATCAGGTGATGGCAATGGCTCACAGCTGTGCTCTGAGCACTCCACTCATCCCAGCCTGCCATTATTCCCTAGAAAATTACTCTGCCCTTTGACTGTAAAAATAAATTCCAATGCAGAAAATCCAAACTGAGTTAAATATGGATTCATGTCCTTAAATTTTAAGTGAGCTATTAGGGACATCCAGCATAAGAGTACGTCTGGATCTTTTTTAAAATAAGTCCTTCAAAACCAAAATGTTTTTAAAATAGCTTTCAAAAAGCTCCTATGAATAGATGTAATCCTGTTAGTACATGAATCATTGGAAGTGCTGCCTAAAACATTGTTTGGCAACATCACAAATGAAAATTAACTGTTTGTCTTTTAATACTTGTGATGTCATCCTTGGTGGTAACTTCAGATAATCAGCATGCAGAAGGGGAATTGAATCACAGAGCAGGAGCCACATAAATTATAAGTGGTGTAAAGCATTATGCCACTGCCTCCTATCTGGTTTAGATACCCTCAACCAAAATAAAAACACAAACAAAAATCCCTGTTATCTTGTTTCTTGCTTGTTTTTAAATTAGTCATAATTCCCCATTGAACATAAATCCCTATAAACTATAAAGCAAGCATTAGTGCCATTGCTGTAACACTTACATGAGACTCTTTATTCATAATGTTAATCTCTTGTTGCAGGAGAATTTGCAGCATTAGTACTGTTAAGTCTATGAGCTCTTCCTGTAACAGCAGATGTACTTTTGTAAGACTAGAAGAATTAACTGTATGTGGAACTGCACTTTTTCAGATGTGCTCAGAGAGGGATATACAGGCAAGAAATATTGGTTTGGGTTTTTTTTTTTTATTAAGGAAATAGAGGATGTAAATTTCTTTGACATGGAAAAAAAAGAAGAATAGGAAAGATACTATATAGAATCCCTATTTTTGCCTCAAGTAACATGCTGGATAATAATTGTGCTGAGACTCAATTAAATGACCAGAAGAGACAAACAGCAGCAGAAAAATAAAACTTTGCAGTAATAACATAGTTTTCCCTAATCTTTTCCTTGAGTTAAATAAAGAGAAAGTCCAACAACACTTTGCTGCAAGAAGTTTCCCATGATATGTTTTGCAGTTAAAGTTCTCTTTGAAGATAAAATCAGAGCACTGTATATCTGATACCTCTTATTGTCAGGTCTTCTGGTAATAGTCTTTTTCCTTGTGCAAACCAACAAAAGCTGCTATCCTGGTTACTCAAATACTAATTTCCAAGTTGATTTGATGTTGTCAGCCTGCTTTTTTTTTTAATCTGTAAAATAGTTTGCTGTTCAGAGTATATTTGAGTAAGTTATTATTCTAGCAGTATCAAGAAATATGATGGGCTAAAATATTCGTAAAAAAAAAAGATTTATAAAAACAAATCACTCGCTAAAAATAGTAGACAGCAATTTCATTGATTTCCTAGTTGAAACTGTTTCATATTGTTAATGGGTTTTGATCTTCATGTGTATGTCTCCTTTAATTTTTCTTCACTTCCAATGCAATTTATACGCATTCTGATTTTAGTTTGATTGTTTTCTATTCTGAACGTAATTGAAACTTATTTCAATGCATGCACTAAGCTTATCTGTCAGACCAGCCTTTGTTTCTACTGCTTTTCCAGAACCTCCATTTGTACAAAAACTTAACAGGAAAACATTGATACTATGTACTACCCAGTATTATGGTACACTTCTTAATTTTTGAAAAAGAAATTACTAGTTTACAAATGGAAAAGTGCACGAGCACCTATTGAACTTGCATCCTTACTGTATGTGTGGCCAAAGCTAATGTGTCAAATGATGGTTCTGACTTGATAATTAGTCATTTCTCTGTGTATTAATACCTTCTTTCTTTTCTGTCTTTCTCGGTCCTTTCTGTTCCTGCTGGCTTTCCTCTCTCAATTCTCCACTGCTACTCTGTAATTAAAACTAACAAATAACCAAACCAACCAACACCGTAGTTATCCCCGTTTGTCCCCGTTCAGCATCTTGCAGCCCCCTCAGTCCTCTGTCCTACAAGGCCATGAACTGTCGGAATTCAGGAGAACGAGCAAAACTTTACGCTTCTACTGATGCCGTTGGACGTCGGAGAACCACACACCTTGCAGGGGTAAGCTTGGCAGCTGCTCTGTGCTGAGTGTCCCATGCCATGACCACCTGACTGCACTGCTTGTTGGGACTGGAATAGCTGCAGGGATACCTCTTCCCCTCTGCACTGTCCCCACCCTCTCCAGTTTGTGTCATAGTTGGCTGGATTTTGGCTGAAACATGCTGTGCTATGTGATGGTACAGCCTGATCATGCACCAAAGAGTCCATGTGGAAAAACACTCACGTTTTCCAAACACCTGTGTTTGCAGAGCAGATGCCTTAGCTCCTCATGAGGCACAGAGGCAGTCACAGTGCCCCCCATTCTTAGTGGATTCTTTGCTGCCTTTTAAGGCCCAAGATGATGTTGCCACTTTTCCCTCAGTGGGGAACTTGTTTTTCCCAGCAGGCTATTTTCACAAAGGTTCCAGAATCTGATGTCTTCTGAAGCCTCTTACAAATTCATCTGAGTCCCTAGAATAAAGAGGGGGGGAATGCATACACTCACATGTCTCTATACACAAGTGCACAGAGTACTCTCACTTCATCTGTACTTTCTTAGGAGACCAGGCTAGTAAACTTTTCCTCATTGGGAAGGAAGAATTTGGTTTAGGAGCGTAGTTTATAAGCAAGGCTTTCCACAGGTCACTGTTCATTCTGAATTATTTAGTACCAGTACTAGGGCTGATATGAGCCTTTAGGAAAATCAGGACAGTAGAACAGACTCATGTTGACTGTGCTTCAAGCCAATGGGATGCAGTCAGATCCAGTTCATGTTCATTTGCTGAACCTGAGCAGTTATATTTTTCCTGATACTCTACAACCTGAGTTAGAATGTGAGAAGACTTGAAGTCATCTCTGCAAAAGATTGTGTAAGAGGTGTTTGCATTTTTGTTTGGCCTGATGGGTAGAAGGTCATGAGGCAGTGGTGCTATTGACATCCTTGTTGGAAGCAGTGTTAATCAAAGTGCCATGAGTCATAGCCACTACTTAATCTTTCAGGCAGAGGGTAGTACACACTAAAGTTTAAGCTGAGGCATAGCCTTAGGATGTATCTCTAGAGAAACTTCCTAGCATTGCATAGAGCCTTGGAGTCTCCCGGCCTATTGGTTCTTCCTCTTGAGTCTTTCTCATTGCAAGTTGTTTGGGGTTTGGCTTTTTTTTTCTAGATTAAAAAGAAGAATGTTTGTTACTTTTTGGTGGAGGAGGTGATACAAAAATGTTGTTAATATAAAATGAGTGAGATAAGAGCTGTTTCCAATAGCCTGTATGAAGTGGAGAATCTTTTATGCTTCTGCAAACTTCTGTATGAATTCAGCTTTTTACTTTATTGATATGAAGAAAAATTTTCTGATACTCTGCTTTCAGTACTAATAAAGCAGATCCAATACAGAGTTACTGCTAGCAAGCCAAAACTCTTGTTCATTGTAATGCATTCATTCTGGTTGTGTTTACTTTGATAACTCAGCATATCATGTACTCATGAAGCTGTTTCCAGTCTTCCAGTTGTTAACCTGACTTTCAGTCCAGGGGACGAGCATTGCACAGCTCTCAGCTGGTGAGGCTCTCAAGCCTCATGACACACCTTTTGCAGGGGTTGTGTTTAAGCCCCAGCCAAGGTGGTGAGCAGCAGCCTCTGCATCATGCTGCCTGAGTGGCAGCTCAGGGTATTTTCCAGTATTCCCATTCTTTAGATTCCCAGGGTCTGAGTTCATTATTCCAAAACCACGAAGTTTTTAACCTATTCTTAAATATGGAAAGTATATAAATGCCTAAATTCTGATATATTCCCTTGAATCACTAGTTCTGTTATAGATCTGGTTTGTATTATTAGAAATATTTCTCAACTTAGGATTTTATTTTTTAAAAATAAAGAAGGAAAAGGGAAATCACTACCGTGTATAATAACCAATGGCAAAAAGTGTGTGTTGTAAAATCATCCAAGAAAAGAAAGAATAGGATAATGGGTGTACCATATTTGGAAGCTTTGAGGATGTCTGTGGTGATCACTTGTAAGCATGAACCAAAAATGTTGTACTATGTAGGAAGACTGTGACCAAATATGAGCTGAGGGCAGGGGGAGTTTGTTTTGTGTTTTCTTCAAATGAAATCCTCTGTTTATGAGAAGTAGTGGAAGGTATTCTGTGGCAAACAGAGGTCAAACTATAAAAGTTAATTTTTTGTATGCGTAAAAATAAGCCTCTGCAAATCAACCCATTGCATCTTAGGACAGGAGAGAATGAATAAGAAGGATTCGTGTTGTCAAATGCGTATCTACGGACAAAGACGGTGTCAGGTTACAGGAGCTATGTTAATGAACTTGTTAAACAAGTTGTAGAAACCACTGACTCAGCACTGCTTTTTCTCAGCCCCCCAACTCCTCATCCTTCACTGAGCTTGCTTTGCTTTCTTTAGCTGTGTGAACTCTGGCTTGACTTTGTCTTTTTGTTTGCCGAGCTATAGACTGACAAAAGAGAAAAGGACCATTTGTCATCCAGCTTCTCGGCCAACTTTAAAGGAGGTCATTTTACTTCCAGCCTCAAAGCTAAATCATCAGCTCCCTCTCCAGTTTGGTAAGTCAAGTACACACTTAGCTGGACATGAGCTATAGGCAGCTCTGATTGTTCTATTCATTAAATGTGAAACAGGGAAAACTTATTTGATGATGTAGATGTTTTCTCTCTGCAAGAAAAGGAAAGACAGTCCTGCTTTTAAAAAATCTTGCTACTGCTCTGAAGAAGGGGAAGGGGCTTCCTGGTTGGGCTTAGTGCTCACACATCTGGAGAGCTGCAGAGAGGCATTTTGCATGAAAGCAAATCAGTTGTGCCAGCAGTCCTGTTCGACAGAGAAACAGAAAAGTGGTTTTATTTTTAGCTGCTGTGGTTGTAGAAGTGGTATATAGGTGGAAACCAGCATTGTCACTCTTTGATTACACAGGCATGCGTCAAAGTCTTTGCCTTTTTTGCCTGGCACACCCAAGCAGATAACTTCCCCACCTGGCTCCTCCAAAGTTTCCTCTGCTCAGACACGTCCTCCCTCTCCTGGCAACATACGGCCAGTCAAAAAAGAGATCAAGCCAGAGGTTGAGAAGAAAAGACCAGAAAAGGAGTTTGAAAAGGCCAGTGAGGCGAGGACAGACGAGAGTAAAGGAACTTCAGCAGGCGCTGGAGAACCCACAAGTCAGGAACAGCTCCCTGTCCAAGCAGAGCTAACTCAAGGTAAGGAGACATCCTACTTTAGGATAAGGAATGTTTTACATTTTTCCTCCCCTTTCTCTGAAATGATGTAACTTTCAGTAGTTTTCTGTCAAAGGTTAATCTGAATTTTTCACAGCATTCCTGCAGATGTATGTTCATTATAAGGAAACTGTAGACAGGTTGAAGCCCTCCTGCTTCTCAATCAAAACAACATGCCAAGCTCCCTCACACAGTGCGGCTTCACAAGCCTCTCCCCTGCCCTTTTGGACTGGAATTTTGTCCTCCATATCATAAAATAGCTTCTTTACAAACTGTTGAAGTAGAATAATAATGGTCTGAAGACTTAATGGTAAAGGAAGCCACCACAGAAGGTGGTGAGGATGTCCAGCTCTGCTAGACACAGTGCACTTGTGCTGATAACACTGCTAGCTTTTGTGTAATATAGCAAGAGGACCATATCACAGGAGAGATTAGCAGAATAAAATAGAATGCAAAGAACCAAGGAGAAGAGTAAAAAGGAATATGGAGAATTAAGGGAAAATGAGTTATTAAAATAATTATCAAGCAAATAAACAAAAACCCACACCAAACCCTACCAACCCTGAAAAGTAGCAATGCAGAAAAGAGCACAAAAGTACACAAAAAATAAAATAATGACTTTAAAGAGTAGAAAGGGCATAAGGTAAATCTGAAAATGAAAAAATACAGGTTTGTTCTAGCAAACATTTTAGTTCATCCTAAATATGGCATAAACTGTCTCTTGCTGATGAGATAAAGTCCCTTGTGACCACTGGGATACCCACAAGTTCGGTTAGTTAGGATTCTGAACTTAAAATTCGTAGACTTCCCTGTAGTTATCTTTCAGATAACAGTTTTAAGTTTTACTAATGTTGCATTTAACTGCAGAAGGTGTAGTTTGGGCTTGTTCTGTGAAAATTTCATGTAAATTGATTTCTTCTGTTTTATTAATTTCTGTTACAATAGTCCCTGTCTGATACCCAGGTCCTGCCACAAAAGGTGCAACCCCACAAAAAGGGTGGATGGATGTATCTGTTGGCCATGGGCCTGCAAAAGAGATTTAATTGTCATCTTTTGCCTGCTTCCTTTTGAGGAGAAAACTTCCTTTTAAAGCCATTTCAGGGATACCACTGAGATAACTGTGCAAGGGTTTACAAGTTGTAGTTCCTCAGTACAAGGTGCAGACCAGAGAAACCATCATGCTGCTTTGATTGTTTAGTTCAGGAGAGACTCCACTTCTTTGCAGTGTCAGTCGATATTTGAGTTTAGGGCGAGGTCTCTTAGTACTGAAACAGGTTATGTCTGATAAAGGTGTTCAAAAGTCGAGCAGTTTGTATTCACAGCAAAGAATATAAAGTGGAGGCAAATGAAAGAGAAGGATACTACAGTCAGAGTGGTGAGCAGCCCTTCAAACTGAGTGTCTTTTTCCAAAGCCAGCAGAGGTGGTGCTTGGGACCAAAGAAGGAGACCTCTGGCAGAGCATTTTACATGTGAGGTTATAGGATGGCTTTGTGCTGCTGATGGAGGCCCTAGCTGCCACAACTTAGTCACTGGTTAAATTCAAGAATCTAGAGAGTTGCAAGTACAGCATTTGGGGCTAGAGGAATGTTGCTGATTCTCCTGAGACTGTGTTGCAGGTGAATACAGCTCATTCCCTACAGGTAACAGCACTGGCCTTTCACTGGCCCAGCTGCCTGCTGGCTCTGTGTTCACAGGAGCCAGGAGGTCAGCAGGTAGCAATTGCTGATGAAGCTGTTCAAGCTTTTCCAGGCAAATCTCACACACAACTTCACTAATGCCAACGAAGCTTTAAAGGTCTTTTGGGTGTTATCTTTTCTGACAGCAGGGCAGGTGTGCATTAAGCTACTTGTTACGCTGCCAACTTCAGTGCCTGAGGCAAGAAGCAAGCCCCAAGCAGCACAAAGCTGTGCTCCCTTCAAAGCAACAGCCCTGCCTTGGCCCATATTAGTAAATTAGAAAGGGCTGAGGTACAGGAACTCTGTCATCTATACTGTTTACAATTACAAAGGCTCTCTGGTATGCTTCTGATCCAGGCTGTAATTGCAGCCTCTCATTTTCTTACCTTCTGTCCCCAAGGCTACTAAGAGCATGGCTCTAAAGGGCTCCCAAGATTCAGAGTGATCAAATTGCTTACCTTTTTATATTTCAATTTTAGATTTCCCAGACTCTTCTGAGTTCCCAGCTACATCTTGGAGGTTAGCCCGGGTCCGGACTGTTCCCTGGGTTTGGGCTGAATACCTGTTTTGGTAATGTGAGAGAACAGTGCTCCATTGCACTAGTGCTAAACTGTGCCAGCTCACCTCAAGGCTAGAGAACAGGCCCTGGCACTCTTTGAATTACTGGCGTAGAAGTATCATATGAATTCACGGTGAAAGCCCTGAAGCAATTATAGAAAGACCCCTGTAGTTTTTAGCTGATAGAAGAGGAGAGCAGAGAGGTCAACAGATGGGAATTCAACACAGAAAGCAACTGATTTTTTATTTATATGACAAGGTATAGGAGGGGGAGAATCAGGGAGGAAACCCCTCTTTGGAAGTTGTTAGTGAGGTGAGGAAAATTGTCACGTCCCAGTGTATGGTTAGAAATGCAGATTTAAAATCATCTCCTTGCTGTTCCTTATTACTTATTTTACATATATATTACTGGGGTCAGAATCTGATTTCATTGACAGTTCAAAGTCAAAGTGAAATACCAGATGGGATTACTCTGGGAAGGCTTCCCTGAGTTAGCTTGTGTGTTGGTAATTGTGTCTAGAGAAAAGGTGAGGAGTCATTCTGTACCTGTGCTAGAGAATGCCAGGCAAACTTACAGAAATATGAACTAGTCTTTTACTTGAAAGAAAATCTGTAACATCTTCTCTGCCACGTGGACAAAGCTGGCCCCGAATAAAGAATTCATAGTGTCCCATGAGTTGCCTCAGGCTGGAGCAGCTCCAAACTGATGACAGCTGGTGTCCTACCCCTGGTGCAGGTCACTTCAGACAGCTGATGTTCGAGATCACCAAGTCACCAAAAGTCACTATGACCAACAAGTCTGGCTCTGATCTTCAGATGTAGATGATCAGACAAAAGAAAATATAATTTCACAATTTTTATTCCTGCTCTTCAAACGGAATTAGGCAAGCTTAAGAAATGTGATGGTAGGGACTTGCTGAGTCAGCATAACTCCTGTTGAGCACCTGTCAGCATTTGTTCTGACAGAAAACTTGACTTAACCTTTCAGCTGCAGCTGCTTTCACATACCCTTCAAAACCAAACTTCCCTGAAGGTATGTAAACCTCTAGCATCTAGAAACATCTTCCTCCTCTGAATCACTTAACGCATAAGCTTGAAGCAGGGTTTTTAAAAGTATTTTCTGTTCCTTTCAAGAGAGTGGCATCTTGGCTATTGTGTTTGCACAAACTGATTTTCTCTCTCATCTGTTTCAGCAGCCAGCCCATCCCTACATCCTGCTCCACCAGCTCCTTCTCCAGCCCCAACACCACCCAAGCCCTCTGCAGGTACAACTGATCCTGAAGAAGCAACAAGGCTGCTGACTGAAAAGAGGCGCCTTGCTCGTGAGCAGCGAGAACGGGAGGAGCAGGAAAGGAGGGAGAGAGAAGAGCTTGAAAGGTAATTCTAGGCCTCTGCAGTAGAGAAGATATGTTTTTAGCAGCTTCTTGTGTGCATTCTGCTGTTATATTGTTATATATGAAGCACAGCACTGAAGTGCAGGAGGCACAAGTTCCTCCCCAAAACCATATTTCCTCTTAAGTTTTTCAGTTGGTGCAATATATACCTAAGCAGATCTGTAAGGTTAAAACTTATTCTAAGTAGTGCTTTAAAACAGGACAGGAGGAGAGAGCAGATCCTTGCAGTTGTGAGTCATTGTTTCCTCAAAGATTTACAAAGCTGTGCTTTTTTGTTCCCAGTTAGAGAACTCCGCATGGCTGTTTTCAACTTTGTGATCAGGACAAAGTCTCCTACTTTGAGTTGTAAGATCTCTCTTGTGGGTGGTGCTTTAGGTGTCCAGCTGTTGTGACTTAGACCTCTTTGTTTTCTCATTTAAAATACAGACACCTCCCACACCCTCACAAAAGTTTTGGAGGGTAATTGATGTTGTATCTCACTTTCCAATAGCAAATGAGTAGCCCATCTGGATACGCATGACTCTGGCTACAGTGCAAGTTGAGTGCTTTTTTAGAGGGCTGCCATGCCTCTGGAATTTGTTGGACTTCTTTAACCACTTTGCTGATAGGAACAAGGCAGAACCAGTTAAAATAGCCTGGCTTTCCAAAAGGCTCACAATACTGACCCTCTCAAAAACACTTTTAAAGAAAAAAAGATGCTGTGGTGTAAGAGTAATATGGTGAATAAATACTAAGACTGAAAGATCAAAAATAAAAAGTAGAGAATAATCAGCATTCACAGTGAAAGGAGTTTCCAGTGTCAGTGCAGTGCCTTCATAAGCGAACTTGAAAGGAGTTGAGGCCACTGAGATGATGTTGGTCTTCAGTGAAATAAGTCAGTTGTGAACAGTTGAGACATATCTTAGGTTGCTGAGATACAAAATGGAAGCTGAATTGCTGTACTGATAAGCATAAAGGAATGTGTATAGGAAATTATCCTAACTTGACTCCTGTGGTGGTGGTCTCTGGGTGAATTGTTTCTGAGGGAAGAGATCTTGTTTGGAGTTGAATATATGAAAGTATCAGGTGAGTCATGGCTGACAAAGTAAATGAACTGTTACAAGTTAATAGAAAACAAGCGCAAAATGAAAATGTCATTCTGAACTAATCAAGATAAATCTACATTTTGAGTGTTGAGTTTTATATTCTCTTGAGATAGTAAAATTAGTAAAACTAGAAAAAGAAGTGCAGACAGGCATCAAGGAAGATCACAAGTACAAAACAGTTCCCATATGAAAATCTACTAAACAGGTGAGGATCTTCAGGTGGGAAGATATGCTAAAAAGTCCTAAATAATTTGGGAAACATCAAAGGCGACAGGGAAAAGTTACTCAGTCCATAATACAAGGATGAGGGACCATTAGTAAGGTTACGAGGTAACCTTCAAAAATCAGCAGAATTAGATACTCTTTTTAATCAAGAAATCATTGCCATGAGGTGAGATGGGTGCCAAAAATGCATACTGTTTCAAAATACAATTATAAGAAATAGCAGAGTGGAGTGTTTTGCAAAATGTATTAGTCAAAGATACTGTTTCTGATTCAGAAAGTATGCAAGTCATAGATCAGGCAGATGTATGCTGGGGAATATTGGTGCTGCATTGCAAAATTTTTTATATTCCGTAAGGCTTCATGTTTGGCCCCTATGGGAAGCAGAACAGACAACTTAGGAATGAGACAGCAGTGCATCCTTTATCCAGTTGGGATAGCAGTGCTGCGTCAGGAATCTGGTGGTTTGGCTTTTCCCTCTGCTTTTATTACCTGTTTTTCTTACGCTTATTTAATGATTGCAGACAAAAGAAAGAAGAGCTGTCACAGAGGATAGCTGAAGAAAGAGCTCGCCGAGAAGAGGAGGAAGCTCGCAGACAAGAAGCAGAAAAACAAAGGAAGGATGCAGAGGAGAGGGAAAAGGAGGAACGGCTGCGCCGCCAGGCAGAAGAGAGAGAGCAGAAGGAGAAAGAAGAGATGGAGCGCATTCAGAAACAAGTATGCTTCCCTCTTGGAACTGCTGGGACAGTCTAGCTGGCAGTGAAGTGGGTGAAGCAGCACCTCTTACACAGCACCTAAATCAGAGCAATATCTAAAATTTAAATGCTATCTGAAAAGTGTTGGGACAGAGCTCATTCCATAGAGTAGTTCAAAGAGTAGAGCTATTTCTACTTGACAAAAACATGTGGTAGGGAGTTGAGTTTTGTTTTGGTATTTTCTTCCCTCTCCCTTTACAATGTATTTAGAACAAATCCTTTCTTATTCCTCATAAATTGTGATGAAAAAAATCAATTAAGTTGTATTGGGGGATTTTGCTGTTATACCAGAGAATTCTTTGTCCCAACAGTTATAGCAAGTCCAGATGCAAAGATAACTATTTACTGTGTTGGAGATAAAGTACTGCTGAATTCTAATCCTATGTAAAATACTGCTTTTGTGTGGGGCTGGTGAGAAGGAGTAGATTTAATCAAACCAAGGAGAACCTTCATCTGGCACAGCCCTCCAAAAGACGTAAGAGTAAATAAATGAAAATAAAGTTTTTCAAGTGCTTTCATTTTTTATGGGCATAACGTTGGTTTACTGATTTCAGGAGAGGCTGTGGTGAGCATTCTGGGTAGGATTCTTCTCTTCTCATGTGTCCTCTTACTTCTTGCATGTGTTTTATTCTTCCACAATCCAACATTTCAATTCTTGTAGACAGAAGGTTTTCTTCTGATATATAAATGTATGCTTCTGATAATAAATGTTTAAAGGATTATGTTAGTGAATAAGGCTGAGAAACTCCATTCTTCTTTTTCAGAAGATGTGTTCTACTTTCTCTGAAATATTAAACTGAGGCACTCAGTTTAGCACTCAGAGGTATCACATAGTCAAGGCTTTTTTGGATGTTATGGATGCAACAAATGATCTGCTGTAGTAGTTCCATCATATAACAGTGTCACGGTCAGGGAGCAAGGCCCTTCTAAAGTATATTCCAGACAGATTTTGCATTTCATTAAAAAAGCAGGAATGGAAACCTTCTGCAAATGGGCCTGTGGTTATTTGCCCTTGGTTTCATTGAACAGTTACTCTGTTGGCCAAACAAAACATTCTGCTGCATTTTTTTACTCTCAAAAATATCCACCACACAAAACATGGATCTCTCTAATACTTTCCTGGCTGCTGTTTGAATGCTGAAGGCTAGAAGAATTATTCCTTATTTGTCATCTAGTGTGTTCTGGAATGGCTACAAAGCCAAACGTGATGTCTATTGTTTAGTTACACTCTCTTAATGCTACGCAAAACATGAAGATTAATCAAGAAATGTGCAATTCCGTCTGAAGAGATTTTTGGTGACTTGTAAATCCCAAAAGTGTCTCTTCAGAGTGTTGTAGATACACATAATTAAACACAGAGTATAAAATTGTCCTTAAAAAGTAAATTATTCCCCACTTCTTTTTCTTTTACCGCCAACATAGAAAGAAGAAGAAGCTCGCCTGCGGGAAGAGGCTGACCGGCTTCGATTAGAACGTGAAAAGCATTTCCAAAGAGAAGAGCAAGAGCGCTTGGAAAGGAAGAAGGTAACTCAGTCCATGCAATGAAACTGTGGTTGGTTTGGCCTTAGCAGTCTGTTTCAACCCCAGCAGTAGGAAGTAAATTATATAAATGTGCTCTCAGAAGGGCTGCAGTCCTCACTGGCCTGATGTGACAATGAAGGGAATATTGCAAACAGTAATAAATAATTAATTTTTTTTGCCATAGATACAGCTGATAAGTGACAAGCAGTTGTGGTTTGGGAGAAAGATACTCAAATTAATGCCAGAAAATATTATTTTACCCCTTTACATTTCATTGTAGAGGCTTGAGGAGATCATGAAGAGAACTAGGCGTGTAGAAGCTGTAGATAAGGTCAGTGCTGCCACTTAATACGTGTAAATATTGAATACATTTCCATTTTTTTTCCCCAATGCCATTTTTAATTTACAAAACTGTGCTTCCTTTGTAGAAATCCAATGACCAGCAAAATGGACATATATCAAAGGCAAATATTACTGGAGAAGCAGGTATTGTGTTTAACTGTGCCCTGAGCACAACAGGTGAATAAATGCCTACTGAGCACAATGATTTGAGAAACAGTTCTGAAACTTGGCCCACTAATTGCAGTAAAGAAAACTATGAGAGGAGTATCAATGAAATCTTAGCAGATATTAATTATTTAGCCTTTCTGTATAGGTAGTTAGCCATTACTGAGTCCCATGTTTTAGCAACTTTATCACATTGGTGTTTAGCAAAAGGAATTTTCTTAACAAGTTTAATTATTTATAAAGTGAAAAGAAATTACTTTGTGATTTGGACCACAAAAGAAACTGGTTCTACAGGTTCTTTCTTATATTATTTCAGCTGTGGTTGTTGCAGATTTACTCCATTTTCTTAAAAGACTATTTCTTCTTAGTCATCAAAACAAAGTGTTCATTGTTCTAGATATCTCCCTGTGACTTCTTTCTTCCACACCTGCTGCCTTATTCACTTGGTCTTTATTTCTTTCAAAAGCTTAGTGTTCTTGTCACACCCACACTCTTATGCTTTCCTTCTACTTCATTCCCTCTATCTTTATTTCTTTTTAGGAAATCTTCTATATAAGGCTTTAATACTTATAATAAAGGAAGAAAAATAAAATGTAGCTTATATTCAACAATTGCCAGGTGTGAATTAGCCCTGTTTAAAGATACTGAAGTCAAGCTATCCAATTGCTTATCCTATTGTAGCATAACATATTAAATGGCATTAATCTTTTTCTCCTTTGTATTTGGGTTGAGTAACAGGGAAGACAGCAGCACTGGCTGAAAGATGACTTTTTTTCCTTGATGTTTAAAGTGAACACTGTAATTAGCACTGTCAGGAAACCTTTTGACGCAGATTTCGTTACCTGTGTTTGTTATTTGTTTACATACTATCTCGGGGAAAAAAGTTTGTGAGCTACTAGTACAGGACTTATCTGGGATGTAATATTTGTCTTTGGGCACTGTTAAAGGCATTATAAACCATTTAAAGAATTGCTGAAACTATAAAGGCTTCCATAACCTTTGGCTAGTGCTTTCCCTCTAGAGATAGATGAGAAGTAGTCTTCTATCAGTTTCTGAAGGCAGAGGAGACTTTGGATCTCCATTTCTCTAGGCTCAAGGGAAGTCTGGAGTCCTTGAGTGACTGAATAAAGAGAAAACTGCTCTCAGCCTCAGGGCTGCTCTACTATTTGACTTTGCATTGTCCCTATGTGCCATTGCGTTAATGGTATGGATTAATGGGCATATTCCAGCCACATGAATTTTCATATTGCACTTTAACAAACCTCTGACTATCCAGTTTGTTTTTAAAATTTTTTCTTAAGTCTTACTGTTTGCCAAAACCTGAGGAGGCCTTTATGGGACTGGCCAAATGACACAATAAAAAAAATCCATCACCTTTTTGTCATTTGCCATTGTTTGGCCTCTGCTTCAAAATATGAGGTTGTTCCACATTTCCAAAGCAGAACAACTTTTGCTTTTGCTTTTTCCTTCTAAATGTTAAAGCAAACCTATTTTTCTCTTATTTCATTTGTAGAAGCACAGAAACCTCTATTTCTAGTATCTTCCATATAAAAACTTGCCAAAAATCAGATTAAGACATTCAGTATAGAAGTCTTCAGCCCAAACATTTAGAGTTACAGTGAAATAGAGCAGCTGAAGGAGGGGCTTACCAGATGAGGTTTTGGGTAATGTAGATAAATGTGTCCATGCCTACGAATTTTGAATTGTCCTTGCAATTACTGTAGCAGATGTTAGCAGGGTGGGGTACAGTTGCTTCCTTTTACTGACCTGTATATGAATTAGAGCAACTCTAGATACAATGCAGAAGGCTATGGTTGTGCTTTAAGAGAAAACTACAAGGCAGGCCAGAAACATGTATCACATAGTCTCTGCATGAGGGACAAGGATAATCTCATTTTATGTTGCTCTCTGCAATGTTTTATAGTAGTAATTTGTTACTTTTTGAAAGAAGTGTCCTTCCCGATGGAGATTTTTTTTCCTTGATTTCCTTTTGAGTCACTGGGATCAAAAAATGCCAGTGTATGGAATTAGTAATGTCCCCGTGTTGTTCTATTCCATTCTCTATTGCTCTCTATTGAAAAGTGCCAGCATAACAGTCTATCAGATGTCAGCCTCTTTTGCCTACTGGGTTGCGTGTTGGGATTGTGCATATGATTGTAAAATGTTTATTCTTGTTCACAAAGCTATGGCTTTGAAATCTGCAACATTTGCTTTGGACCTGAAACAGGGTTTGTGTGCCCAAAAACTTGAGAAAGGAGATGGGGTTGGGTAGAGTGCGGGAGAGAGGTGTGGGAACCACGTATGTTTTAAAACGGTACCTTGCCTTGGCCATGCTGGCTTTTGTAGGGAATATTTTCCCCTAATCTACAGGGTAGATGCTGCTGCTTGGTTTTATGAAACCCTGTTTTCTCTGCCCAGTCGCAGGCAGTCCTGCATCTCCCTTGGAGCCTGCAGCAGTTCCTCAGCTCCAGCACGCAGTGCCACCTCCGCACAACGGGACTGCAGCCGCCTGCACGCACGCCGTGCCTCCGCATGAGCCCCCCGGGAACGTGGACAGGTAAAACAAAACATTGCCAAGTGCTGGGGGCCGTGTTTGGAGGATGAGGGTTGCAAGAGTAGTAAATTATATTCAGACCCATGTGTTCATTAACTCAGGAAGAGGCAGCAGTTCAATCTGCCTTGTCTCCTGGTTTTTATCTTTCCCTGTGTTCAGAAAAGAACATTATCATATTTCAAGTAGCAATAACCAATTTTTGCTAACTGATAGGGAAAAATCTTTTAAAAATAGATCATGCTTTTTGCAGTGTTTGGAACAATGTGTGTTTGCCAGCAATTATTATGTTTATTGAAACGTAATGGAAAGGGAAATGTTTTCTGTTCCTTTCCCTGAATTAAGATTTATAAAACCCACTCTGGGATTGCACTGCTTATTTTCTTAATTAGAATAATGAATACTGTGCTTTCAGCCTAGAGGTTTTGATTTCTAAACTGCTTGAAGCATTAGCAAGTGTTGTTGTAGATGTGTCCTTAGTGTGAGATACGGGACTAGTCACTTTGGTAATGCATTTAAAAAAACTACTTTTGTTCCTCATAAAGAGTATTTGGGGAGGCAGATATTATACATTGGGAACTCTCTATAGCCATGAAGCAAGTCACTCAGACTTTGAGAAATTGTTGAAATGCTTGAAACCTCAGTATTGAACTGAGTGACATCTGTTACATAAGCATGAGCTGTCAGTTATTTTAATTTTAGTGATGCAGAAGGCAAATAATCTTGCAGTCCTTTCATGTTTTATGCAGGTAGTGCCAGAATATGCATGGAAAAACTTGAATGTGGGAAGCCATTGTGCAGTCTGTAATGGACAGTATGCTTCAGGGTGTGATTGGCACTAATTGAAGGAGGAATTTGCCCTTTCTCGATCCCTCCATATGCCTGGGGGATCTTAGCCTGCTGTCATGCTGACAAGGATGCTCCTGCTGAGGGAAGTTCTGTCAGTGACACTGAGCTGCATTGGATGAGCTGCACAGAGCTGCCTCATAATTGTCTTGGGCAGCTATTAAAATGTTAATCACTCCCAGCCTTACAAGCACCTTGATGTTTGAAATACAAAATGTGCCATGCTAATGAGTGCTGTCCTGTGCCATTATAATCTGCGTGGAAGGAACCTCAGAATGCCCACAGTGAAGAATGAATAAATGAGATTGAAGAACACTGACAAAAGTAGGAAGACCATGTAAGATTGTGGAAGGGAAAAACTGGCACACTAGGTTGGAATGTGTCTGCTTCAGAGGTGCATCCACAATGACTAGGAAGATGAAGCCTGAAGCACAAGGTAGTGTTCCATAGATTTTGTCACATGGTAAAAGCCACAGGTGCCAACACCACTGCTACTGCATCTCGTGTGCTGTGGTTGTCTGGCATCCAGATACACCTGACATGGCAACACATACAGGGGCAGTGGTGCAAGTTGTCTCCTGAGTGAGCACCTCACTTCAGCCCTCAGCAAGATTTGGCTTTTGTCTGAGAAAGACTTCATCATGTTTTAAGGGCAAGAGTGCTGAGATTTGTGGCCAGAAGTTAAAAAGGTGTTACCTGGGGAACTGTGTGGAACTGTGCTTGTGTGGGCGAGAGCATGGAGTGATGCAGAACCCTACAGCTGCCTAATCCATAGCCCACTTACAGATTTTTGCTTGTGCTCTGTTCTCTAATTCTTTGCCCAAGATAGATTGTGTCTGCTACTTCTTAGAAAAAGTTATTTCAGAACAGTAGTTTATGTTGACAGTACTTTCCTTATGGTACTTACTCTGCAATTCTTTTCTGTGCTGTTTTCTACAAACACTTGCAATGCAGTGCAAAACACCTTGGTGAGCATAGTTCACCTCATGTGTCTCCATCCTGTGTCTGTGGAGCTGGGTCTGGGTAGGTTAGATAACCAGTTTTTAGAAATATACAGTTGGTCTGGGTGTCTTCCCTCATATCTTGTCCTGGAAAAGAAAGCTCCTTGTTGCTGGCTGGTTTCAGTGCTCTTGTCTCAGTAGATTAAAAATAAGCACCATTTATTTAAATCATCCCAAAGTCTGGGGTCCATTTTGCTGTTAATGTCTATCTGTGTCTCTTCTGCAAAAATCCTCTCAATAAGTGAGGTGACTGACATCGTCCTTCAGATCAGAAACAGCAGCTGTGAAAATATGGTGGCATTTTTCAAAGGCCTGCAAATCTGTATGTTACTTTTTCCTATTCAGTGTTGATTTCCAATGAAGAATCAGAAACAGATATACTGAATTCTGGCCTTCTTTCTTTATTTTTTAGTCTCTTCAAATTCTAATTTCAGTCTGTGTCTACATAGTGTTTTGGCTAAAATTATCTACAACAGATATAATTTTCAGTCATTTTAAATTTTTTGGATGTTCTAGTTTCTTTAATTAAACTGGCATCTCTTTTCTCAGCATCTGCCAGTCTGTCTTGTTAATATTGATGTGTCCAGGTCAAAATGTGAAGCTGCAGAGATACTTTTCAGCTGCCATGGAGATGTCCTTCGGATGCTTGCAAGACTGTTATGTTTGGAAATGCACTCTGAACAACTCAGGCAACTTTTTTCCTCTATTACATAAGTGTCTTGCTACACACACACTTATGGAATATATTAGAATGCCAAAATTATCCAGTTCTTTCTGCAATATTGTATGCCTGAAAAGGATATCTCTGGTGTTGCATTAGACACTTAGACAACATTAAGAATGTAACATAAGACAGTAAGAACAGCTGTAGCAGGTCAAAAACCCTTTTTTAGGTTTTGTGTTCTTTGCTTTAATGGCCTGTAGCACAATGTAAAGGGGAAAAAAAGGTAATTACCAGGAGATCCTCTGGCCAATGAAGGGTTGCTAAGCATTGTGGTCCAAATGCAACCATAGGCTCAAGTAGTCCCTAAGCTGCTAATTACCAGAAGCTGGAGGGCATACCAATCTCCTAGGAATTTATCTAATCTCCTTTTGAGCTTGTGGCTTCTAAGATGTCCAGTGGAAATTAATTCCACTGTTCTATTTTCCCCTTTGTTTTGTCTAAATGTACTCCTCTAGTAATTAGGTGGATCAAGCAGCAGAGAATCTAGAAGATTTTTTACTACAAAATTTAAAATATTTATAGTCCTGATTTCCTTTTCTGTACCCCCTTTGTGACTGTAGAGACTTCTCTGTCACAAAAGACATTGTTCAAGTCTGAACAAGTCCTACTCTAGCTTCATGTGTAATACTGCCAGTGCAATGACAAATAAATACGAAATATGAAGAATCATTTGTTCATGAAGTCAGCTGATAAATTCGGTAGAAAAATTCCATTTGCAGAAGCAAGAGGCTTTTTCATTTCTCCAGTACTTGTTGAACTACTGTGCTGTTTAATTTATACGAATAAGCAGTTGTTCTCTTCCCACCTTTCTTACCCCATTTATGCAACTTGGCATGTTATCCTAGCTCTGGTATGGTTATTTGCAGTAGATGGGGATAAAATAAGTAATAGGATACCGTACAGTGAATAATAACCTAATGACTGTACATTGCAGAGCAGGTTTTAATAGTCCTAAAGCATTTCACAGATTTTGCTCCTCATCTTATGGATGTGGGTCTCTGGCACAAAAGGGTGATGTGACTTAGGAGCTTTCCCAGGCAGTCAGCAGGGTTTCTGTGCCTGCTCTCAAACTCTGTGCAATGAAATATATTTTTCACTTTGAAATTTGTCCAGCATATCCACAGATGAAAGAAAAAGGGGAATGCCTTTCTGAAAAAGATCTGGTGATGGTTTGAAAAACTGGGAGGGCTTGATATGAACACCAGCATGTGATTCTCACAGAAATCTGGGCTTTGGATAAAGCACTGCCACTTTCAAAAGAGCAGTGATTGTTTTCTGTCTCTTGGGGAATACTGTAAAACAATTCCTTGTTTGTGCAGAGTTGTATGCACAAAGAAGCCAGCAAATGAAAATACACTGTATGGCAATTAAAAGCAGGTTTCTTTTTAAGAACAGTAAATGTGCTGTCAGAAAATTAGCCTGTAAAACCAAGCCACCTGTTGAAAAATGGCCTGAGGAAACTGATAGCCAAGTTTCAATCTAGGAAAATTGCATCTGAGCCTTTGTGGCTGAAACATTTCCAGACAACCTGAACAGTTGTGATGTGGTCCAAACAGGGAATAGGCACCCAGGATTATTAGGCTCTAACTGTTGGGAGCCTTAAGAAGCACCTATGAAAGATCACAAGATTTTTGAACATTCGTTGAATACTTGCTCTTCCTTGAGGAGCTTATGGTCCCATTACTCTCATCCTGTTCACTGAAGTAGCACCTTAGTTTCTCCTCTCTGGCAGGATTGGACAGGCCACCTGCAGATTCAGAAGGATTTGACAATGCAGCACCTAATAAAGGGGTGGGAGGGGATGAGCAAGGCTGTGAGACATGAGCAAGTATCATCTGGGGAGAGTACGTGTGAATGCAGTGTCTGTGCTTGTGCTGCTCTTGCCTGGAGGAGATCTAGAAGAGCTTGGTCATGAGGCATCTCTGTCACGTGCAAGATGGAAAATGAAAGTGCAGATTGACATGAGGGATTCTGGGAGAGGGCTCTTTTGGTGTGGACACGATCAACAAGAGAAGTGTGGAGCTGGATAGTGCCTTGGAAATGACCCCTAAGAGCTCGTATGGGAGGCAGGACTGAAAGGAGCACTACATTTCCAAGGGAGTCTTTTCTCTGGATAAGTGGCAAATAGAAGAGGCTGCTCCAGAACTGGTGGCAGAAGGTGATCCAAGAAATAATACAAAAATACAGTGATGTTATCCAAGGGCAATTACATTGATTTGGAATAAGAGGAAGGGTACAACAAAGGTTACAAGATCTGAAAAAGATGTTAGAGGCTGTAAATTGCATTATGTGGATGGTTCCAGGCAGTGGTGGTGCCGCAGAGGTTTCCCTACTGATTCCCATTGCAGTTGGTTCTCAGGCTGCGGTGCCCACACAGCACCCTGTAGTTCTGGCTATCATGTAGCCAAAGGTAACTACTGTCCTGTGGGTTTGAGGCAAGGAATACCAAATACTTGGCTGCAAAAACAGTTTTTCCTACTGTCATAGAAGCATAGTATTGTTTTCACTGGCTAAAAGAATGCTTGGATTGATGCAGGCTTCTGTTCCATTGGTACTATTGCTTTGGGATGACTAAATTTCTGTTCTAGATAAAGTGTGTAAGGAAAATTTTCTATGTTTCTCTTTCAGCAACCTCAATCCAGAGGAAAACGCAAATGAAAATGGAATGTCTATGCAGAATGATAACTTTGAAGAAATCATGAACCTGCCTATTGGTTCTAAACCATCTCGGCTGGATGCTATGAACAATGATGGAAGCAATAGTCCCGAAATTCCTTTGAATCCAATTCTAGCCTTTGAAGATAAGGGGACTCTCTTGCCTCAGGTAGATAGTGTTCAAACACATCAAACAGCAGGTAGGTTTGCTGTGGTTCACTAACACTTATAATGTGTTGTAATTAGCAGAGGTCCCAGAGCTCTCAATTAATACAAGTTGCTTCATTTAAGAAATTTTAAACCCTATTTCTTTTTCTATTTAAATTCTGTTTAAATTTTAAACAAATTTAAATTACTTGGGGACAGGATCACATCTCTTTGTAAAGCTATGCATGCCAAGCACATACCGATGCAGTGCAATGGTGGTGAGGCCTTTTCTTTTCCTTGATGAGAGCTTCTCACGTGCACTTTATTTTCTGCTGTTTGAAGTTGCTTGGAAAGGTTTGCCCTGTGCTTTCAAACAGAAGTGACAGGTGGCAGCTGCTGTTCTGACCTTCTGATCAGCAATTCAGTTCCAGTTTTTCAAGTGCAGTGCTTGACATGCACATGCAGAAGGGGAGCTACTACTTTTTAAATACCGCTTTTTGAAATTCGGGGTGTGCTTTCCTCATCAAGTTCTTGCAGGCATTGAGGGATGGTTTGCAGGACACTGGATCTTTCTGAATGATATAATAACTTTTCAAGAATGTTAGGTAAACAAATACTAATTTAGCAAATTAAATTGGATAGCACTTTATGTTTCTCTGTCCTAAAATGTAAGGAAAATCATCTTACAGTAAAATAATTGCATAGGCATGTAACATTTTGAAGTAAGAATTGCCACTCTGACCTGTTGTTTTTACCTTCTGTTTTAGAAGTGATCTGATTGTTCTTCTGAAGAACCAAAGGTGATATGAGCATCTCAGCAGTCCGTGGAGTTTCTTCCATGCTATGAAGGAGTGTTTTATTTTTTCTCTCCAGTTTTTTAAAGATTTCTTGAATATCTTTTTTGGAAGGACTTTAGTAAAACCAGCAGAAGAAATGAGGGGAATAGATTTGGATCACCATTCTAATAGCTTTCATCACTAGAAAAATCATGCTTCACGTGCGTTACTTAATATGGCTATTTCCAACAAGCTTTTTTTGTTAGTAAATGAATATTTCTGCATTCCTTAAGACACAAGACACTGGAATCTGAAAGTAACAGGCTGATTGGGGTGGTGGGACTGATTCTTTTTTGCTTTTAAAAAAGGTGGGTGTTGGTTTAAAAGGCATAATTGTAAAATTGGCAAAGAATCTTTTACATTTTGTGGTTCTAATACTTGAAAAATAAATGCCTCATTGCTCTACAAGTAGAGTTAATGGGGTGTTTTATTTAAACCTGTTGGTTTAAATGTTATTGCAGAGAACTCTAATTATGGGGGCAAACTATAGGCTTCTGTATCAGGTTCTTGTAAATGTAATTCCTACAGGGACATTCTGTAAATTGAGACGTCACTATGATCTTCTCACATTTTCTCTAAAAACACAAAGCAAGACAGGTTTTAAAATGTGAAAATTTGAAAGCGTTATTTTTTCATGGACAAGGGGAAAACCTATTGTTCTCCTAGATTATGTATTTATGAATTTTGCTCAGTACAGAAATAAATCATTTAATTGAATAAATTAGACAAATGTGGTAAAAAAGATACTGCAAACTTGATTTTTTTTTAGTTACATCCATGTTCACAATACTATAAAAGATGTGTATGCATATGTGCACGCACGTGTGCGCACACATACAAGGAAATACCTTGTTCTGTGTCCTGTAAATTGCTGCTGTTCCCAATGATGGAAGACTTTTCCTTTGCCTTATCAGACTATTGAAGACTGTGTGAAACCTGGGATATTTGACTTATGGATGATGATGCAGGTTTGGGGATTTTTGGGGTTTGCTCGTTTCAGAGCAAATGGAAAATGGTCATTGTGCTTTTCTATATAGTGTGTGGTTTTTATAAAGCAGTGCAGTTTAAGTGATAAGAGGAGTGATGCAGGTTGCTTTCTCTTTAGTTTGATGCTGATTTCTACTGTCATTCATTGTTCCATCCCACACTTTTGGTTGCTGTTGTGCAGAACTGTAAAATCTTGCACGTTTTTGTGCTTTGCTAAACAATGCTGTTGGAGGCAGAGCTCGCTCTGGGTGTTTGAGTTTGAAGCATCGCCGATGGCTTGAGGCATTGCTCTCTGAATCAGTGAGAAGATCCTTGGGTAGGAGAAATGGAGGTTCATGGGCCCTCAGCTCCTGCTAACAGAGAATGTACCATTAAGATTCCTGCACTTGCCTTTAGTGAGCACTGAGCGAGGCCTCTAGGAAGCTGTGCAGAAAGTCTGTGCTAGCAGAAGAAATCCTCTGAGACAAAAGCCGAAGATTTTTGGAAGAAATTTCTGCTGCTGCCAAGTGTTCATCTTATAGAGGAGATGGGATAAAAGCAATGGAAATAAAATGAAAGAGACTTCATCTGCCAGAATATTTATGGAAGGGAAAAAACAGCCATTCAGTCAGAGTGCTTTCAATAGTAACTTGTGACACAGTAAAATGAATTGGGTTCCTTTCTTGCTTTCTTTAGTTTTCCATGTACATAGCCACAATATTTTGAAGTGTCCAAAATATGTAGTTTTTCTTTAAAACTATATATAGCATGTAAGTACCAAATAAAACTTGTTTGAAATATTTATTTCTACTTATATTTTCATTTTCTGGCATAGTTGAAGCAAGAGTCAATCTCTGATGGAAAACTCTTCTTGCTATTCAAAACTTAGACTTTGCTTCAGGTTTTCTCTAATTTCTTTACTAAAAAATCAGTATAGAGTCAGTTGCAACTAGAAACAGAGCAAGGAAACAGGCAGTAACATTTAGCTTCAGTTTTAAGTTTTAGGATTAATTTAGGATCAGGTTTAGATTGTGGTGATCTTGAGCTATTTAGGATTGGTTATGAATTATGCTGGTCTGTTTTTTGGGAGACTTCAGTACACTTGCTTCACTGTGGAAAAATGGGCCGGCTTTATTTCTCACATGTACTTTGTTTTTTGCTTTGATTTTTTTTTTTAACAGGGCTGGATTAAAACCAGTTTATCATTACAGTCAATCCAGATTTGCTTCAAATGAGGGGAAGAATTTCCTGTTTCAGAGGCCTGACATACAAAATAAAACCAAGGGAACTGAGTGTAGAAGTAGGTGTATGAAATTTTTTACAAGTATTTAATATTGATTTTTTAAGTCTTTTTGTTAAGCCTCTTTTAATGCAGGGAAAATACTTTCTTTTCTGGTGAGTGTTGTTCTTGACATTAAAATAGGGTACAGGTGGAAGGCAAGTTCCTCTGCCTGCCGTTGCAACTGGTTGTGTTGTTTGTGCTATGAGGGGCAAGGCAGAACCACCCTGTGAGGCAGAAGCAGCAGGTGCAGACCCTCAGCTGTTCTGAGGTTTGGGAGCAGCAGCCTCCCCCAGCAGAGAGCTGTGCGCTTTGGGAAGGCTCAGCTCCGTGCCACGTCTCCACAGCACAACATTGATGCTCACAGGGATGATGCTCAGGGAGTTATTTCAGTACATCACAACTGCTGCATTGCTCACCAATAGCTCTGCTTGCTGTATGTCTTTTATCTCCTCATTCCTGATGAAGGATGCTTTGTTATTTTCTTTCTTGCTAAGAAATAATGTTTGCGATTAAATATCTTAGAATACAGATACAGGACACATTCTAATATCATTACTTAATATTGCATTGTTTCTTTTTGGAAACTGATCTAAAATGACCCACAGAGATTTCTTCTTCCTAGGTGTGTCAATTCAGTCAGTCCTCTGTTTTAGTAAGTCCACCTGCCCAAAGCTGAGCATGTGGCTTGTCACATGAGATTTCAAAACAAAATTCCTGTCACGCATGAATATTGAAAATGCCTCATCTAGAGTTTCTGTCTACCCTGTACTTTAATAGGCCTTTTTATGGCACTGAGTGTGGTTTTGGTTGTTTTTACATCACTATTTTTTTGGGGGGGGTGGGGCGGGAGGGGAGGTGGGGTGGTGGTGGTGTTGTTTTGTTTTTTCCCTAAACAGTATCATTGGAAAGAACTTGCAGGTATTAAAAAAAATCATGATCAAAAATGCCTCCCCCAAGCACCAAAATTAAGCTCAGAGATTTGAGCCACAATAAAATGGAACATTGAGCTCTTAACTGACAGAATAACTTTTTTAAACTATTTTTTAAATCTCACTTTTATGCCATGTTTGTAACCAGCATCAGCTCTAAAGCTCTACATGCACAAAAGAGTTATGAGATGGTCAGAAGGACCTCAAAAGACAGTGTGCTGCTTTGGGCTGGGGTAGAGTTAATTTTCTTCACAGTAGCTCGAGGGGGGCTGTGTTTTGGGTTTGTGCTGAACACAGGGTTGGTAACACAGGGATGTTTTAGTTACTGCTCAGCAGTGCTTGCACAGAGTCTGCCTCTCACACCACCCCACCAGCCTGGGGTTGCACAAGAAGTTGGGAGGGGACACAGCTGGGACAGGTGATCCCAGCTGACCAAAGGGACATTCCATACCTTACACTGTCATGCTCAGCATATTAAGCTGGGGGAAGGAGGAGGAAAGGGGGGATGTTTGGAGTTACAGTGTGTGTCTTCCCAAGCAACCATTACACATGATGAACCTGGCTTTCCTGGAGATGGCTGAACATCTGCCTGCTCATGGGAAGTATATGTGTAAGAAAATGAGTTGAATTTAAATACATGACTACCTTTGTTGTTCTTTAATTCCTTTTAAAATGAAGTATCAATATCAAAATATAACAAAAATTCCTAATTTTGCCAAATATTTTCACTCTTCTGTTGTTGCAAGTAGCTTTGGAAATAATTTAACATTTGCAGAACACAGAGCTCTGTACTTAAACACATCTGAACCAAATCACGTGTGGCTCCTGCTGTGTTCTGTACTTGTTCTGTGCAACGTTTCCTTGCTTCACGTGCCTTTGCTCTTCTGCTGGAGAGTAGTGCCTATAGTGTGGACAAGGATCAGCTGTAAGGCTTCGCCCATTCTTGTTTCTTACAAATTTCTTGCACTTTCTGAATTGTCCCTCAGCAGTTACTTTCTGTAGTAACCTGTTCTTAGTTTTCTACCTTTATAGTATGGGTTGATTCAATTCTTTTCTAAAGTCCTTGGAGTGTGCTCTGAAATACAGGACATGGAACAGAAACAGAATAAAGATGAATGCAGAGTCACTTGAATACTTGAGAGATGCCTCTTCAGTGGAGTCAGCCTTTTGCATGGATAAAAACCTCACTTATACAGTGCTGGTTTTTCTGAAGGGGGTTGAGGAAATCAAAAACAAACCATGGAAGGTTAACCAAGCATAGTAGGTGTTTTTTCAATGTAGCCATGTCCTCAAACACACTTAAACAGCCAGCCAAAGGGTCCAAGGAATCGTGTTTTGACCTGCTCCAATTCTTGTTATTGGAACATCTCTCTTGTATGACAAAACTGCAAGTAGCTGAAAAATTACAGGAACCAATGAAAAGAATTGTTTCCTCTGAAAGTTCAAGCCCTTGGATCTGGTAAGTTTTTGTAAGCCATTTGGCTTAAATATTAACTGTCTTCATGGCACATAGCTGCCCTAAGGAGCTCTTGAGTTTCTTCTGTTTGTTGACGGACTTGCTCAAGGAGTTTGGCCATTTGGCTTTTTCTGAATGCTAATGAAAAGTCTGGATCTGAAGAGGAATAACAAGTGTTAGGCAACCTGCTCTTTTTCCCTGTGTTCTAATGCAGATGCATAGAAAGCTTATTTTTCAGGTTAGATACAGTTGGTTGGCAGTTCTTACTAAAGGGAAGGGAGAACAATAGTCTACCACACAAAGCAGTTACAAATTCAGTTTTCATCCCTACAACCATTCAAGATTGCTGCTAAATTCTCCTGATCCAGATACATAAATCTCAGCTGCCAAATCCAGCCGGATGCAGCAGCTGCCTATCTAGATATAGCAGGGTTTTGGCTCTGCCTCTACATACATAAAGATATGTGCTATATACAGATATTACCTCATTATAATACTCATAAGTACTCAACTTTTATCCAAAGACAAGAAGACTAACCAAACCCATAAAAATATTAAGGAATTGACTTTTAAGTATGAAGATGTGGGACATCCTCGCTTTAATATCAGCTAATCATGCAATTTCCTTATTTGCTTGCTTTATCAAAATAAACTGAAATCACATTTGAAAAACTTTAGGTTGTATTTAGAGCCAAAAATTATTATATTGGATAAAAGCATCTGTACCTGAAGTCCTGTTGCCCTGCTGTTCAGAAAGCCTTTAGTTTTAAAGCAAACAAACAAAATCTTCCTGCCTTTATTGGGAGATAGTCTTAAAGAGCTGCTTTAAAACAGGGGAAGTAATAGCTACCCTTGAGATTATTCTGTTTGCTTAAATGACCATAGCTAGTGCCTGGAGACGTTCGCATTGTCAGTGGCTGGGCTCAATGATCTTAGAGGTCTTTTCCAACCCTAATGATTCCGTGATGTCTGTTACAAAGCAGTACCTGTTTGCTGCTGATGGGTGCAGGCAGCCTTGGCAGCACCCCGGGGCCCAGCCCAGCAGGAAGGACGTACCTGCTCGTAGTCTGCAGAATGTGGAGATGCCCAGCTGCTGAAAACGAACCTCTTGGTGGGTAAGGAAGTTCTTGAGGTAGGCTTGAATCTCTCCAATGTGATGCTTCCACAAAAGCATCATTTTTTCTGCATAAATGGGAGAACCACTGGAGATCAATATAAGCCTTTAAACACTTTGAAAACTGATTTTTGTAACAACATTTGTAAGATCAATAATGACTCATCCACCTTCAGCTAAAAGCAACATTACTGCAAAGACTGGCAAGGGACTTCCCTGTACTACAGCTTCTGACAATACTGCTGATGCTTCAGGTAAATAAAAAGATGAGTGGGCTGCTGTGCTGGGAATCTGATCCCTGTGAAAAGGGCCTGCTGATTCACAGACTGGTGGGCCTGGTATGTGAACCTATCCTTGAGATGATTATGCTGTTGGATTCTGTTCATCATCTGAGAGAGAGTCTGCTCTGTTGAAAATCCTCAGTGCTAGAAATGAAACAGATTTGCATTTTCCATTACTGGGGACTCACTACAGATTTCAGTTTTTCTTATACCTAAGGTCTAAAATCTAACCATACTTTTCTAGAAGATGTGGCAAGTATCATCTGAACACCCTTTTCTTGCAAGCCTTAAAGCCTCTCAGCTGCATGGGACAAGTATATTAAACTTAATGCTGTTTGTTTCCTACAGATGAAAATAATGCTCTTTTTATTCTCTCTCATTGAAACCTTAAAAATTTTGGCTATATTCTTAAAAGCCACTTCACTTCACTGCCTCTGCTAATTTAGTCTAGAATTACAACAGCAGGATTTGGTTCAGTAACAATTTTCCTCTTGCTGGTTAGGGAGCAGAGTTAATATCTAAAATTTTGGAACACAAGGTCTGTTGTCTGTGGGGGATGCCATCACATTTTACATACTGAGAAAGAAGGTCAGAAAGATGTAACCTTGTCTGAAGTGACCCTTGTCTGCAACAGGTTTGCATTTCTCCCATGGTGAGAAGAATCTTAATGGTCTCCCACCTCCTTACTTAAGTTGCTTTGACCTCAGCATTGGCTATGGACCAGCCCTGCAGAACTGCAGTGCTTGAAGAATCAGATGTTTATCTGTGGTCCACTTCAATCCCTGGACTTTCTCATGCACTCAAGGACTTTTATTTAAAGGGTGACTGTAGGCACTTTTACTATAAAAAAATTGTAGAGACCAAATTAGGGGGCTGATACAGAAACATTACAGGTTGTTAACAGTTAACTCCTTTTGGAAAAGGCTAATTTCACTCCAGACAGCCACAAGTCTCTTCCAAAGCACATTTAATCCTGTGTGAGTTACCGTGACCGATCATGTGCTGGATGATGGAGGCAGCATGAAAGGATAGCTCAGGATGTTCCAGTTGGCCAGCCAGTCTCACCAAGCACTTTGTCAAAGGTTCATCCATCCACTGGACCATGTGAAACATGGCTCCTTCTGGAAGGCAGAAAGGTAAGAGAGTAGTCTCTAAACAGGAACTCCAGTGTCAAAGAAATGAAGGTGAGAGGTCTGCCAGAAACTGCTGAAATAGGGAATCCTTCACTTAACTGGAGAAGCAAAATAAGTCCTGAACCCAGTTAATAAGTAGGTTTAGGTTGTAAAAAAGGTTCTGAGGTTATGCTCTCAGTAAGGTAAGGACATGGATTTGATTCATACTTTGTTGGCTTTATGTTCTGCAAAAATGAATCACTTTATGTGCACGATCCACTCTGGGCCTATTGGGCTTAGTCTGTCCAGCAGCTACCAGGCACTGCTTGCAAAATTAAATGTGACGTGTTGCCAGCTGCATGGCCATTACACCAGATACAAGAGATGACTTGTTTGGCAGACAATATCCAATGCTGGGGCATGCTGGGAATTTACACTTGTCGTTTCTGTGATGAAGAGTGTTGTACCTTTCATGAGTGCCAATTTGGTATATCTGATAAAATCCATGTGCAAAAAATTTCAAGATAAAAAGCTACTTTGCATTTTAGCCTTTTTTTTAATATTAGTTTCTGCAATGTTAAGCTGATTTTAGCCTGAGAAACTGGAAAATGTTACAAATAGAAGTAGACCAGCCATGTACAGCAGTAAAGTTCAGCATAAAAAGATTTAGAGTAAAGAATTTTAAGCAGTTGAATGAAAGTGAAGACAATGGAGCCCATGTGCTCTGCCAGCGAATTGGATTTTGTTCTTGAAGCTTACAACTAAACTCAAAATGAATTTAAAGGGAAAGACTTGGGCTGCATGTCCAGCTGTGCTCCATCTCCTATTAGAGGTACTAAAGGACATGTGCACTTCTCAGATTCAGCCATTGATGGAGGGTTGCTGCCATACCTTGCTTTGCTAGCTCTGCAAGGCAGCATGTCACGTAACGAAGGGAGTCTTCCTGAGTGTCAGTCAAAAGCATGGTCTGGAGGAGACCTTCGACACAGCGGCTCTCAGTGATTCTCTGCCACAAGAGAGAGATTCATGTTTAGCACTTCCATTATGATTTAGTGGTGTCTAGGGGCTTCAGAAGTACTGCTACAGTACTGAGGGCTAAACCATCAATAATGGAAGTATCTCCTCCCAGATCTACCACAACCATATGACAACACTGTGGATTGTTCAGAGATCACCTGTACTGAGATATATAGACTTAGTTGAAAACAGATAGAAGACTTAGCCTGCGCTGATCTGGAACAAAAGCAAAAAATAAGACCAAAAAATGAGCTCTGAGTGAGTCAGCTGGAGGTGACTGGTTGCTAGTGAAGTTAAATCATGAAGCCATCAGCTCTCTGGAAGGCCCTAACAACGGAAGCTTCTCATGGCTCCCTGAGTGAGCTCAGGTGTTTATCAACAAAAGGGAGTATCTTTTTTTGATAGTCATTTTATGCTGCATTTTATGCTGCAGTTTTTTAACTTGCTGCTTAGAGGTTCAAGGTGGATTAGAGACTGCTGCTTTTCAAGCTCCCACACTCTGTTTGTCTCCTGCTGGCATGAAAACTGCACTGTCTTTTTCCTCTTGTGCCAAGGACTCTTATGTGTTTTAGGGAGCATTCCTTAGGATTGACCCTGGAAACCTGGCACCTCCCACTCACGTCTGTGTATTCACTTATGCAGTGAGAGATTGATACTCTCTATATTATAAAGTTTTATGAAGGTGAAGCAGCTTCCAGCTGATAACAGGATAAAGTCACAGAATTTAAGTACTTCAAGAAAAAAAAAGGATCATATTTGTCAAACTTTGAATGGATTGTCCATTTTCACTCCTACTGTAGGCCTTTAGTTTGAGAGAATCTAGTTACCTGCAAAACTTGATTTCACAGCTATTAGAAATTTATGTAATTCTTATCTTAGTGAAAAAACCCATACTTTTCCTTCTGGCTGATTTAAATCTCTAGAACTAGTAGTAATTGGATCATGAGCAAAAGGGGAAAAAAAAGAACTGAGTCTTGAAAAGTGTGTACTAGGAAGTGGGACAAAGCAGAAATGAGGATTTAGGTGGGGTTTTTTCCTCAATACTGATTGCTACTGGCGGTGCTGTTTGATCAAGGTACTCTTAAAAGGCAAGGAGAAAGGAAGTGCATCTGTGCATATGGATTTCAAAACAAAGTCAGCAAGAGAGATCTTCATAGCATTTTGGCATAACCAGTATCCTGCCGAACAGGCAAAATGTACGTCAATAGCTAGGGTTCTATTTCACAATGAGTGCAGCTGAAGCATGAGAGCCAGGAAATAAAGATTCAGTTCATAACACACCTCAGATTTTCCTGAATGATTCCTTTCATTAGTATGAAATGTCCTTGCTAGAAGAACTTTTTATACCTATGATGCAGTCAAATTAGGTAACCACGTCACTCATGGCAAAAATTAGATATTTCTTATTTTAATTAGCTTTCTTGTATTGTATTAGGAAAATATTAATAAAACTACTTTTCATGATGGTCCTTTTATTCATACATGCAGTTTTGTGTAGAATATAGAGCATATGTTTAATTACCCACAGAATTGGTTGGGGTTTTTTTAATGCTGATTTGACATACACACAATGGCAACCTCACAGGGTATAGTTCAGTGACAAACACTGGGTACCTACCTGTCTGTTTCTGGAAAGGCTCAGGTTTTTGATGATGCAAGCAGTATGTCCAACAATCACAGGGTCTGTTTTATGTGCCGCCAGTAACATCCCCAGGCTCTGCAGTAGCTCAGCACATGCCAGAGTGTCCTGAGAAGAGCAACCGGTATCCCAGTTACATCCAATATGGACAACAACGTGACTTTGCAGTGAGCTATGGAGAGATCCAACTTAGTTTGCTTATTTAAACCAAGGATGTGGTTGGGTCCAGTGCTGCTTCTCTCAAGTATGGTCTAATTGGCACTGACTATTGAGCATTTGCTGGAGTCTCTAGGGTCGTGTAGTTTATTTTTTTTCCATCAAATGCCTCACCAGGGTCATTACTAGTCACGGGAAGGATGTGTGATCCTGCCTGGAAGGAGAGGTAGTCAGGGTAGGTGTTAAAGGCAGAAGTACACAGTGAAGTAGCAGAAGCAGCGTGTCCTTGAGTACCTCAGCAGTTTACCTGGCTCCAATAATGGGTTGTATGCTTAGATCAGTTTGTGATCAGGCACCTCTTTGGTAAGCATGTTCTGAACAACATCTTCTTTACACACATTTCTCTGCTGTCTGATGAAATTTGAGGGTTACTTTACTGGGTATCTCTCTCTGAATGTAGTCTTTCTTCAATTACCATTAATATTAATTGAATCACAGAACGGCCTGGGTTGGAAGGGACCTTAAACATCATCTAGTCCCAATGCCCCTGCAGTGGCAAGGAACACCTTCCACTAGGCCAGGTTGCTCAAAGCCCTATCCAACCTGACCTTAAACACTTACAGGGATGGGGCTTCTTCAACTCCTCCAGGCAATCTGTTCCAGTGCTTCACCACCCTCACAGCAAGGAATTTTTTCCTAATATCAAATCTAAACCTACTCTCTTTCAGTTTAAAGCCGTTACCTCTTGTCCTGTAGCATCAGATCTAAATCTGGATTACTGCATAGGTAGTTACCTCAATAACAATATGGATTAAGGGGGCACTGCTGTATGTAAGAGAAACCTGACTTCAACAGACTTTGGATTAGGTCTACAGTTAAAAGCAAAGAATTTCCTCTTGGGAGTGTTTTTTCTTTCAGTCTCCTTCCCTTAGAAATTTAGGAGTTTTTATGCAGTTCTTCTGTTTGTTTACAATGAACTACATTATTTGTGCTACTTGGAAACATGCATTAGCAAGGGAGTTCAGTATAAAACAGGTTATTGGTCCTATACACAGCTGCAAAAAATCACATAATTCTGAAACCTGTGAAATGTCAGGATCACTAATGCAGTGTTGAAAGGCAGATGTCTTTAAAAGTTAGTTTAACTTGAATATTTCTTTTACTTAGGGTAAACTGCAGAAGTGTATTTTCTTTTAATATCAGCTGACATCTTCACTTAGTTCTCTTTAAGCACTGTCACAACCAGAAATCCTAAAATAAAACATGAAAATAAGTGGAAAGGGCAGTGCTAAGCCTAAACACAGGGCATTTAAAGAATCCTAAATGCAGACATGACAGTAAATTTTCCTTACTCTTATTTTTCCTTCGCTTTAATGGAAGAAATTACATAGTTTTAGATAATCCAATTAAATTACTATTCATGACTGTTTTCTATGCTTTTGGGCCAAATGTCCTCTTTTCTATGTAACCCCATCAACTACGATACTCGTTTTTGATTTGCTACAGACTGAGAGGAGGAAATTTTCTATGGATTATAAGAGAACTTTCTAATATATGATGACTTCCCTGCCAAGATCTTTTCTTCATTTAGGACCTACATTAGCAAGTGACAGTACTTGAATTTTGCTGAACTTCTTTTTTTGGCTGGAATATGGCTGAGATCCAGATTTTGTTTTCTGGCTCAATCCTGCACAGTGCAAGAGAATCACGAGAAAACTGTGAGTAAAAATAGATTGAGTGATTCAGATGGATATTGATCTAACTTCTCCCCAGCCTAGAATATTAAAAAAAAAAAAAAAAAAAAAAAGGCAAGGAAAAGCATTTCAGCAGCAAGTGTGCTTACAGCTGCAATGCTGTACTCACACTCCTTATACAGGCATTTCTCAACAAAGTAAATATTATCCCATTTACCAACTAGCAAGACAGGAAGGCAAAGTTATTTTGTACCTGGAGTGGAGAGTCAGTGGCACCACCTGGAATAGACAGACCCTGACTTCCAGGTCTTTTGCTCAAAGGAATTTGATTTAAAAGACTTTTTTCTCACAAAGTCTGATTCTTCAGTGTTTCAGGGTTGGACTGTCCTTGGGAAAACGGAATAAAATTCCCCCTTCAAGAGGGAAATTTTCCAGCCCTTGCTGGGAATCCCTGTCAACAGCCTGACCAGGAGATTGCAAAAAGGGGGCTGAAGCAGGGCAAGGAGCTCCTGTGAAGCATTCCTGGGGGTTTGCTTCATGGTAACGAAAGGGCAGACAGATTCTGCCCTATTGTATCCTGGGTAGTATTTGTAATAATTCAAGCATCACTTGACTTGGTTGTAAAGGTTAGCTTTGTTCAGTGGTTTGTTTTCCAACAGTTGTTCCCATGGAGAAGTCCCTCTTTCAGTCATGGAGAATTCAGCCTGAGTTAGAGAAAGAAACATTGAAAAGACTTGAAAAACAGGCCAGAAAAGCCTTGGAGATGGGGAGGCAGGATATGAATACAGAGAGGTCAGCCTCTTCTCAGAGTGCCCAGAGCTCGGTTGCACAAAGCAGCAACATTCAGTAGTCAGGGACGGCTGTGTTTGCTCACTAAAACAAATTTAGAGATGTAGATACTTCTCACTGGAGAATTAAGTGAGATGCTTTGCTTTCCAGCTTCCTGCGCTGACCCTTTTCCCTCATGAAGGATGGGCTGTTTCACCACTGGTGTACCAAGGCTGAGCTCCCAGTGTCTTTGTTCCCACTGACACTGACCACGTCTCTTTGTGGCCAGGGGTTTGAAACGCTGGTGAAGACAAGTTTCAGGACGAGGGAGAAAAAGATTTGTGGGTACTCTTTGCTGGGAGAACAAAAAATGTAAACAGTATTTGGAGACAAGAAAAGCAAAAGTGAGTGAGGACCATGGTTCCAGCATAATGTCTCATATGAAATAACATCTTTACTGTGCAAATGGCCTTCAACTAACTTAATGCATTTCAATTGTAAGCTTTTTGAGAGCAAATTGTGTTTTGATTGTATGAGGCAGTTTGACAAGCAATGACAATGTTCGGTGCTCATGCAGCCACTGTACCTTGAACAGCTCTGTGCTCTGGTTGCTGCTTTTTAGTCATTGAGCTCACCCATTTTCTCCATCATGTCCCAGAGGCAGGGGAGGTGCAATTTTGGTTTGTGTACAGACAACTGAACTGTAACACACCAAGCTTTCCATACCCAGAGTAAATTTCCAATCAGGCTGAGTGTATCTCAGGCAAAACAAGCAACTAAGGCCACCTGAGGCTATTCAGACTATTCAGACCCTGTCACTACTGCTTGAAGCAATGTGGCAGGAAAGGTTCTTACATATTTTTGCACTATGTACCAAACCTCTGACTACCTTCAAATGCTGTTGTTAGCTTAAAACACTTACCAAAAACCTTTCACATCTATATTCTTAAGGACGTCTTTAATTACTGTAAAGAAAAGTTCATTTAAAAACAAGAGTAATTTGTCAATATTTGCAGTAATTTATTTCTAGTCGGACTTCTTCATGTATTTGCTAGTGTTGCACTATTAATGGTGGTGTTTACCCTGAACGTGGGCGAAAGAATCATTCTGTAACTTAAGACATAAGGATACACAATCCTAGTGAAAATTCTAATGCATTAACTAAAGACAAACAGGATTTCAAATTCTGTTAGTCCCCCTTCATTTGTTTTGATCCTTATTCAAAATATGTTAATATTTTTCAAATGCCCTTTTGGACAAAGCTGTCCATATAGGGAAGTAATGTATATTTGCCCTTTGGTCTGCACTTATGCACTTTAAATGTGTGCTCTAAATTAGTTTCTCTGCTTTTCAGTGTGTGAGGAAGCTCTGAAGCCAAGAAATAACTTCCATGGTTGCCCCCATGGTGACAGTTTCTCGGTGCTGTGTATGTCCTCCCCCTCGTATACCCATCTGGAGACCAATGGACTGAGGGGACTAGAGGGAGTTGCAGGGACTGCAAGGCAGTATCCACATATCCAATGACTCTGACACCCATCTCCCCCTCTGCTCTCTCATTGGTCTCTGCTTTGGATCCCATTCAGCACAACAGATGGCTCCTCAGGTAGTCAGTAGGAGCGCAGATGCAGTAAACAAAGCCTTGTTATTTTGGGTGGGAGAGAGAAGGGTTGGGAAATCTCCCAGAGTCTCTTGGTCGTTCTCACAATGCATTTCTTAGGCAGTTTTGCCATAACAGAATGTTACCCCAGGTGGTGGCCAGAACTAGTCTTTCCTCTCTGTTTTGGGGAAATGATCTCCCCTACCTGGTTGGGCGGGTGCTGGGAGAGTATCCAGAGCAGAGCAATGGAGGCACGACGCACGTCCTCGCTGCCAGAGGCCAGGAGAGAGCACAGCTTGGGCAGGACGTTCTCAGCAACCATCTCGGCCTGAATGTCTGCTGGTGTGGGAAAACAACGGAGATCAGGGAGGCTTAGAGCACTGCTGGGAGTAATTCAGGCTCTGACTCAAACAGTTGCTGCCTCTGTGATCAAATTAGAGGGGACTTCCCCATCTCCGTGGGATGGGGCAATGCCAAATGTTCAGTTATAAAATAAACCCTCATTTGTTCTGGCTACTTTTACTGAGGTACTAATACAAGCCTGATGGCAAAATGTAGGTTTGGGCATCCTCAGTCTGTGTCTGAACCTCCAAAAAAAAAGAATGGGGGAATTTTCCGTGTCCATCATTGGCATAAGGCCAGGTGACAGCTTCTTAGGTGGCAGCTTCTGCTGCACAAACAGAAAGACCTCCCAAGCACCACCTATCTCACAAAGTTATGGTTAGCCAGGAGAGAGCCCAGCATCCCACTGAGTTGTTATACCCACTTGCCCCTGCAGCCTCAGTAAGTGCACTAAAAGGCAATGCCAGAGCAGCCAGCAGATGGAGGGGCAGATCTAAAAGGTCAAGCAGACCAGGGGTTTCAAACACATCAAGGAGCAGCACAGCACTTCCTTCACTCTCAGCTCCTCTATGATTTTGGTTGAAAATTAGGCACGTCCACATTTTCTAGATGAATAACTCTACCCTGGAGTCTGGGGCTTTAGCACTGAGCGTGCCAGGCCTCTGCCACCATCTCGTGAATATGCCATAGAAATGAATCTTGGACAGTTAATAGAATAGGGCTTTTTAAGATGATGACAGATGCATGGGAGAAAATTACATTTAATGATGGACAGAATTATGCCTTGGAGAAGACAGGTCCCCACTCAATAAGCAATTTCAGGAGACATTCTATCCTAATTGGGTTTAATGCTTAGGAAACATGGAAAGGAGGAAAGCTTGGCAACTCAGGCTCTGTGCACAAGAACACCTCTACTGCCTTTCTCACTTTCTCCAGATACTCCCCTTGCTACCTGAGAGCTCTAAGACAGATTTAATTAGGATATGCACTGCATCTTCCTCTTCCCTTAACATCCAGTTAAAATGTAGAAAATGTCTCTTTGCTTTTAATAGGAAAGGTTCCCAGCCCACTGTGCTCACTCTAAAAGGCAGAGAGAGAAAGTAATAGTGTGGTTTCTTTACCTCTAAGACATTGCTTACCACTGGTAGCCAAATTTCTTAGGCAAACACATGCCTGGCTTGAAACCTGCTTGTGCCAAAGAGGAAAAACAAATTTAAAAATGAGAGAGGAGAGGAAAAAGAGCAGTTTCAGTAATGCATGTTCTTGCCTATTGCATACAAAATACACATGAAAACATTAGCAAGCTATTACATTATCTTCAAGAATAAATTTTGGCATATGATTTTTTTCCAAAGTTCCAGTGAATATTTTTTAAACCTCCTAGTATCAGTCATGCTATTGTTGATGACAAATGGGGTTCAGATATTGGCTGATAAGTTATAGGAAAATGAAGGGAAAGAAATTGTCCCATTTGTTTTGCTTTTTTTCACCTTGCTTCTACACAGAATTTCAAGTTCCACCCTGAACTGTGGTTTCTTGAAGTTTCTTTGATGTGGCTTCCAACAAAGCAAAATTTTCAAGATGTTATTCCTCGAAGCCACACAGTAAAAGTTCTGGATGCCAAAAAGAAAAAAAAAGGTAGCATAACAGATGTGTCAGACACCTTCTGTCACAGACACAATGATCAAAGACAGAGCCTGAACAGGGCACATGATGTTTCAAGTTAATAGCATACAGTCTATCCTAGTCTAAAGGAAGTGTCCAGGGATGTTGAACAACTTTAATAATTTCCCTTTGCTTTGTTCATACATTGACCTTGTAAAACCCACGTATTTTCTATTATAGGTGTCTTTTCTCATGGGAAAGATGCTGCATAGGTACCTGTACAGTAGATGAACAGAATGATGTGAGTCTGAAACTGGAAGCCCAAGTTTATCTACTCAGATGCTAAGCTTTATCACAAAGGGAAAGCTACAGGTTTACCTTGTCCACAGAAGAGGATAGGAGAGAGATCAGTGTCCGCAGCAGCAATCTGTCACTGGGTCTCAGCAAGGCTTTGTGGTGCTGAACAGTGGCTGCCACGTTGCTTAGGGCAGCACAGCTGTAATACTGCAAAGAACCAAGATAAAATGTAGAGCGAGAGGAGGTCAGCGTGGTGACATGTTGAAGAGAATACAAATAAATTGGAGAAATGCTCAGATTTTTAACCGATGAAAATAAAGTGCTTTTTCACCTTAAGGATGTTTATGGGGTTGACACAACATGCTACAGCTACTACAGCAATCCTGCTGGGGCGTGTTGTACAAGCTCATTAGGACCCTGGCTGTTCGGGAATGTGCTGTGCTGCTGCAATGACATTGCTGCTGGCACCTAAGTTAGGTCATCTGCTTCTACTGCTTCTATGTTTGCATTGATTTACTCAAGCTGGATGTAGCTATTGCCCTAGCATGCCAAGAGATCATTTCCAAAGGATCTAACCATTAACGCTAGGGAGGATTATACATATAAGAGTATCTATTACTAGGGAGGTATAACTGGAAGAAACAGGTTGAGCTACAGAGATGGAAGTTTTGAGGTGAATCTCAGAAAAATCTAAAAATGCTGAAAGTTTGCAGAAAGCAATTCCAGAGGTTCCATCCCTTCAGGCATTTAAAAAAAAATCTGAATAGAGATAATTAAACTGATGGAGCAAACAATTCTGTGCTACTCAAAGGACTGAATGAACAAACTAGCGGAGTGTAAGGCTCACAACTCTGATTCATAGTTTATTTATCAGCACTTTTGCACTAAGATGAGCTCTCTGCTGAGTGTGCAGAATCACAGAGGTATCTGTGATAGGCATAAAATAGGATGCTTTACAGATATTTACAACAATAAGAAAAAGGTCTTAGCAAGTTATGGCTTCTCAGAATACTTAGTAACATTGCTTAGAGTGGAAGATTAAAGTTAGGATGCGAAAAAAACCCCAAACTAAACAAAAACCCAAAACCCAGAGGAAGAGACCTATTTGCAACTTGTCTGATGATCTGAAAGACACAAGAACGCATCCACATAGCAACCCTGCACATGCATTAATGTGTGCTGGCAGAAAGAGTTTTGTGTCCTAAACTTTCTCCTGTGGAGTTAGACTAATTGAGTCTTTTAATATACATTATCTGACTGAGCTGAGTTTCACCAAGATGCTCTCACATATTTCTCCACTTCGGTAGAGAAACCTTTCCTCCTCTCCCCCTCCTTCACTTCTGCATACTGTGGTTTGTGCTTTCCTTTTAGTCACCACGTTACTGTTTTGAAATTTGACGTATATTAGTCATACCTGGACTTCTGAGTCAGGAGATTCCAGCAGCAAGGCAAGAACTGGTAGGGCTCCTTCCTTGCATAGGACTTGTTGGATTTTCTCTGCCATTAAAAAGAAAAAGTGACTTCCTCCTCCCCTCCCTTTCATCTGGAGGCACCATTCAAAAGGGATGTGCACAGTCTTTAGGTTCTAAAGAGTGATGTTGTCCAAATATGTGTCAGTCAGTGTGACCGAAGAGTATATAATTTAGAGCTTGTGTAATCCAACAGTATGTAGATATTTCAGCAAAAAAGACTAACAGGCTGTCTGATTAGGCTTTTGATGGTTTTATGCTAAAAACTGCTCTGACAATCAGAATTGCTGGAAAAACTGAAAAGCCTTAGGTATGATCTTCACTATGATTTCTGTGTTTCAAAAACGAATTATTTAAAATATTCTGAATAATACCAGAAATGTAACAGCCAACTGTGTAAGTTCTTGCCAACTGTTTCCTTCCACAGTAGATGGACACAGAGTTCCAAGATGTTACTCGTGACTTTATCATTAAGCTCTGTGGAATAATGGTATCATCTTGGTAGGTGAGATTTAATGCTGGTTTATTTCAGAGTTAATTGTGGTAGTCTACATATAATTGCAGAGGACCAAGTACTGCTTTTGGTAAAACTGTTGGCAGATATTCCAGGAGCCTTAAATGTCTGACTCATGATAGTTATACTTAGCATATTCCGGCATTGAGTTAGTCAGAACAAGCAAAAAGTTCCTAAAGCTTGACTTTGTTGGATAAGCTCCTGAGATTGCTTTAAAGTACACCAAATGTCCTGCTAACTTTTTAGGCCAAGTTAATTCTTTAACAAATGGCTTTGCGTTTTTTCTGGTTTTTTGACTGATTATTTAAATATTCACACCCTAGCCCCTTGGAGTTGAAAATCAAGCCTTTCTGTTTTGCTACTCAGCAAAAAACAGCCTGTGTCAGCTAAACTTAAATCATCAACCTGTGGTACCAACATGAATGCCATATGCAGAGGAAATAACTTGTTGCTCCGATATGCCTTTATTCCTGTCTTAACCCTTCTGGATTATTTTTCTATCAATGAGTTTTCTTTCGGCAATTTAGGTAAACCATTATTCCAAAAGTACCTGATTGTGTGAGGTTCAGAATAGCACCAACTGCATTTTGTTGGACTCTGGGATCATAGGACTTGGCAAGAGACAGCAGGGGTGTAACTCCTCTAGCAGCACCAATAGCCTCTCGGTTGGACTCTGGAGAAAAGAATCAGAGAAATAAAAACATACTTACTGCCATCTTACTGTGAGCCACAAGGAGGACAACGAACAGGACTAGTCCTTTGGTGTGCCCTTCTCTGATTTGTCTGCACACTCAAAGGAAACTGTTAAAAATTCTGAGAGTTTAACAGGAAAGAAACCAGCTCATGACTTCTGGATTAGCCATAAATCACAGCTGGTTCAATGCTTTTGGTTTGTGACTAGGATAATTAAAATACACTTAAGTCCCTTTAGACAGGTTAGCAAAGTGTTGTACTTGCTTCATATCCTTGGTATGTCTGCCCAACCTATTCACAGTGTGATAACCAAAACCTACACCATTAACTGCAGATAAGGTTTAATTAATTTTGTAGGGTGTACACAGGGCCAATTTCTCTCTTGGAATGCCCCTGTGTCACTCACTTGACAGCTAGTGCAGAGGTTTCTAAAGACAGAATTTGACTTAAACATTGGAATTTGAAAAGATGATGCTTCTCTGAAGTGGTGGTGATTCCTTGCATGGCAAGGTATTGAATTGTACAGTTGTATTCAACATCCTGGAGTACAAGGAGAACTCAAAAAAGATCTCCAGAATCCCTTAAGACTCTTGGATGAAAAAACTGGTGAAAAAAAAGAAAAACTATAATACTTAATTATGTAAAATTAACAATCTTTATTCACAGTTTAAACAATGGCCAGTCTGTGGAAGTTTGCTGAGAGAAACAGGAAGCAGAGCAAAAAAAAAAAAAAGGTATTTGGATGAGATCAAGTCTTCAGGTGCTAACTTAGAATGTTATGAGAACAAAGCTGTTAGTTTTATACCTGGAGCCTATCAAGTGGGGAATTGACATAAACAGTTTATCCAGGATATTTATTCAAGTATAGTTCAGATAGTATCAGTTTAATATTCCAGGGCAAGTAACTTTCTGTCTTCCTATAAGTATATACTCAAGTAAATAACTTTTCTTCTGGAAAAAAGAAGAGAAAAATTATTGTTCTGGGAAGAGCAATCTATTTAAAAACAGCTTTTCCATGTGGGAAGCTATTATTCTGGTGAAATATTCTGGTCCCTTTCTTAGACAAGCCCTTCTCGAATCGAATCTGCCTACATATTGTTCTTTTGTTTCCCTCAGTGAAAGCAGAAAGTCTTTTGTATGGCTGCAACTGGTGTGATGCAAACTACTCAGCTAAGTAAAAGAGAGAGGTAAAAAGATTAAGCAAGAATTCAGATATCGCTGCTTCCTTTATTCTTGTACACAATACACTCAATGAATGTTTGTGAATGTGGAAAAAAACTTACATTTGAGAAAAGGGATTATGAACATAACTTGGGCAAATTCTTTCCTCTATTAGATACTGTGGCTTAACACTTGTTTTGCCAGTTTATGATGACAGACTGGATGGGGAAATCTATCTCACTAAGCCATGTAACTGTATTACCATCTCTGGAAGAGAAGTGGCAGACTAAGATCATGTTTCTCTCCTGGACCACCAGTTTATCTTAAATAATGCAGTCCCTCCACTGATGCCACTGCAACCACTGATGCCCCTTGGAATGCTTTCAGAAGGAAGCCATGTGTTCAAGATGCTACTCTGAAGTGGAGAAATCAACATCTACTCAAGCTGTGTTTGAATAACTCATAATTTATAAATTCTTTTTTTCTACTCTTTGACATTTGTGTGCTTAAAAATTCCCATCAAAACAACTTTGAATATGCTTTACACTCAGTGCATCCTCCTTGCTGTAGCCTAAAGCAGATGTTCAGGCCCCCCTAAACCCTGAAGCTGTGAACATTTCGTTCTGTTCTGAAGTACTCTGAGTTCTTATCCCAGAACTGATTACTTTCCCTCACTGATTGAAAGGCTGCAGATAATTGCAACTATGCGTGGACAAATGCTGGTATTGGAACAAACTAACCTTTAAACACTTTTCATCTGAGTGGATTGGTTTGCTCTTATTTCAGCTCCCTATTGCAGCAGGGAGACAACCCAGTTTACACGTGACCTGCAGTAACACTGCTAAACAGTCTCACTCTGTACATAGCTTTGCATGCTTATTGCAACAGAATTAAGACCATTCTTAGATACAGAATTTTAGTCACCTTAAAGACATCTAAGGATCTTCCTAATTTGGTTGTGCTTCCATATTTATCTTTTTTGCATAAGTGGCCTTCTTGAAGGATATGACTGAACAGGAAACTTTTCTCAAACAGACACTTAAAAATATTAGAGTCTGCAAGTTAAAATTAAAATAAACCCTGGAGAATTGCCTCTTACTTTAGTCTCATTGCTGTGGTAGCTAAATATAGTCTGAAAAACAAATAAATGGGTCCAGCCCACTTAAATCCTGCTTAAACTGGGACAGATATCCTCAACACTGATCAAATTCCAAGCAGCAACCCAGTCTATGCAGGACTGCCTACCTTTATGTTCAGCTTTGAACGCTCCTTGAGTGCTTAATTTGGAGTACTTGCGCTCAGAAGGACATTGGCACTTAAGGGAGTGTGCACAGGCATTCAAAGACCACAGGGAATGAAGGTGGACTGGATCTGGAACAGCTGAGAGTTCCCTATATTCCACATTAAAGACACGTAGGAGGGCAAGAGTGTCTTCAGAACTAAGTAACATCCTTAGGTGCCCAAACAAATTGCTTTCTCCTTGGACTGTTTAAAAGAGGTGAAGAGACAAATCTCTGTAAATCTTCAGGGGCTTAGCTTCATTGACCCTACACAAAGAAAGTCCTTCTAGAGCCAGGTATCTAATAGTTTAGTGATGCTATGCCTAATTAAGACATTTAAATGAGGCAATTTGCATTCCACACAAAGTAATGTCGTATGTAGAATTCTTAACCCAATTGTAATAATATACAATGCTTAAAAATAAGCTCCTGAGGGAAAAGTGTTTAAAAACCTGAAAATAAAACAAAAAGGTGGGATAAAATGTAAATCAGCACTTTCATGTGGTTGGATCTTGCTTATCCACTCCCCCTTTGCAACATAAATACTTAAATGAGAAATTAATGCTTTCATTATGCTTCCTTCAGCTTTCTGGGACATCAGACTGCAACTTCCCATCCTGGAGAGGGAAGCTGGCAGAATAAATGATACAGGGAGGGAAAAAATGTTATTCATGGCTTTTATACAGACTTGTACACAATTTGTCTGTAGAACTATGAGTTTGCACAAGGTAGAAAAAGACTGACTAACATGATAACCTTTCTTTTGGCAACTGTAGCTGAACTGGATACCAGGAAAATATTAATATCATTACATGAAATATGCATAGTCAAGCAGAAGTTGGTGACAAATTCCAGTAGTAAATGATGGGGAACAAACTGACTGAAAGCAAGCTGGCAGCAAGTTTTGCTGAATGGGAATGACAACCTGGGAAGAGGCTACAAATAGAATTTCATGAGAGCTAGTCCGTACTTGTTTTGAACAGAGAGTTAATATAAAGATGTGAATGTAGAACTGTCAATGCAGTGGAGGACCAGAAAATTTTACAAATAACAGACAAGTTAGAAGACTGAAGCAACAGAAACAGAGTGCAACCTCTACAAAATGCAGGGAAGTGCACTTGGAAACATTTGTGGTAGAGCCTTGATTACTTGGTGTCTGCTGGAAATAGCAGCAGAGGAGGAGCAAGACTAAGTGATTAAGTCAGTTGTAGGATGACAACATCACCATAGCACAATCACCAAACCAGCAAGTGTTACCATGAGATATATCACAAAATATATTTCCCTACACGCCACAAAAAAAGAATAAAAAAAATGGGTGAGACCCCAGCTGAGATACTGCACATTTCTGGTGAACTCTCTTTCAGAAGAGATGAAACCAAAATGCAATTCCTGCAGCATTTATCTGTAACAATGCCTGAGGCATCATGATATGGCACATGCAAATGCTATGTTCCATTCCTGGAACATATCGTTTACACCCGTAATGACTCTGAAGATGAATGGAGAGTCTCACAAGAGGAGTCTTAAAAGAGCTTGGCTTTCTCAGTCTAGTAAAATGAAGGAACCTCATCAGCATAGCCATCAGAGGGACAGAACTCCTGAAGCAAAAGCCAATGTAGACATTAATTAAGATAAGCTGGTCATGAATACATTTAGGATGAAAATCACAAAAAGGTTTGTAATCATAGGACCACAAAGGTCAGAAACACTGAGAAAAATGACTGGAATGTCAAGAGGTTGAATTTATGATGTGAGAATACCAAAACTTGCTGCTGTGTCTTATGACTCTTAAGCCAATTGCAAATAGGTTGTTTCATCTTAAAATATGGAAGAGTTGAATGAATTCACTGCAGAGGATAAAGGCAAAGAGAACACTCACCTGAAACAGCCAAAGTCATGATGCAGGCACAGGAATTACACTGGACAGTGGGATCCTCTGACTCAAGCAGATCCAGAATTGGCTCAAGTAAACCCATTTGGACAACTAATTCTTTGTCAACTATTCATCAATTCAAGAGAAAATGGACAAATAAAAAGTAAACAGTTAGTGATTTTTGTGGAAAGTATATATTATCCATTGACTGCTTTGGAGATCTACCTTATGATTATACAAAATAGACCTAAGATGGAAACACCCTGAAAGCCACTCACAGTCCCTAGCTTGGTTTGCTTAATTCCCCTTCAGAGGCATGAAAGAGTGTACCAGATGTTCAGAGGTTTTAGGCCAGAAGGTCCCAAATAAGGTTAATTTTGGAAAGAGTAACTGCAGCTTTCCAATAGGTTCACAATTTACTCATCACTCTCCCCACCCTCTTTTTCTTCTGAGGTCTACCCTTTAAATATTGTTTTTCTTTGTAAGTAGTGACATGATATTTGCAGCAAAACCCTTAAAAAAAGAAAGCAAAGAAAAAGGCCACAGAAGCCTCGCTGAAGCTTTGCTGAAGACTGACCCTGTCTTCTGCTCTTACAGGACAGTGGGATGGAATACTTGTTGTGGCCCAGGTGCCCAGGAGTGCAGTAGTAGATGCAACAAAGACTCTGTTGATGAGGTGTGGCATGTTCATGCCTTGTCTATCAACATAAACTTTATTAGGAAGTTTTTCTTCTGCATCTCTCAGATTCTGTCTCAAATCTATTTTCCCCTTTAGTTACAGAAACAAATGAGTTCTACTAAGCATTTAAACTTTTTTTTTCTCTGCAAGCAATTTGAGACTAAGGTCCAGTTCATAAATAACCAGAAAATGAGCACTATCTCATACAGAGTTTATTTCTATGAGCTGTATCTGTTGTTTGAAGAGGAAATTGCTGGCTGTAGATCCAAGAATGAGAATAGAATTCCCATGCCGGCCTAGGAATAATTTATCAGCCTTTGCATGCAGATCCAAGAAATCTTGCCACATGATATAATCTAGCTGGAGGCATCTGATACATCTTGGTGCCACCAGAACCTATGTATCTTGCAGTCAGAAACCGACTCACACTTGTCCTATCAGGAACACAAAAAAAGGAATCTGGATTTGTGTATAAGTGCCCTCCTTCTGTCTGAGTCTGGCTGAAGAGAGATGTGTTGTTAATAACTCACTATTTCCTTCCAGCAAGAAGTTTACAAGGGACAAGGAAGACATCTGCTGCACCTCCAGGTCAGCAGAACATAGTAAGGCATAGAAGGGTTCCAGATGCTCCACAGGCAGGGGGATGTTCACTGCAAGAATGAGAGGAAGTATTAATGAGTCCCATTGTTCCACACAGTCACATTTTCCTCTTGATGGACTTAAGTCTGAGGTGCTCCCATAAACAGGCTGAGTGGTATTCACCTTCATTAAAATTCCAATGCTACTAGCAAACAGTGCAAGTTTCCTGAAGAGGTTTTGAATAATCAAGTACTTCAAAAACATCATGGGAAGGGAAGCAGAATGCCTTGCTACCAAACAAGTCATTCTGCCTCACAGCAGGTCCTTGTGTTGTGGCTACCTGCCCATGGGATATACATGGGATAAAGCCACCAAGCCAATTGACATAATATTCTTTTTGAAGCAAAATTAAAATAAACAAACAGGTAATAAATTGCAACCTGCTTGTTGCTAGTATTTTTGCCTTTTTGTAGAATCCAAACTCTTGCTGCTATTTTATTTGGGACATCTAGAATGATTCCTAACCATTAATAAATTACCTCAAGAGCCAAGTGCTCCCACAGAATAGCTGGAACACAGAATGTTTCCTTCATAAATTTTCACTACAATCTGGCCTCTAGAGCTTTGTCCTCTTTCAAGAAGTACATAATATAAAACATTAACTGGTCACGATGTCGATTTTCTTTCACCATATTTTGACTGTGTCACTTTCAGGAGATTCAGTATACACTGACTCATAATACTTTGGGTTTTACAGAAGTATAACAATTTCAAAAATAACAGTCTTTTATAATCACGAGAGGTATCTCCTCATAGCAAAATCCAGAACTGACTCTGCCTATGTGGCAATGACAGTTTTCCATCCTCCTTGGCAAACAACACAGCACGGAAGAAAAAAAAACCTTGCTTAATGAATCAAAAGGAGTTTCACAGTTTTAAATAATACTTTCATTTATAATAACATGAAAATTTTCTAATACACTGAGATAACTTACTGTGTTGACTCATATGCAAGTAATAGAGGGCAGCCGACTGCTGTAAACCTGGATTTTCTGAAAAGGATAAGGTCCTCAAGGCTTCCAGAGGGTCCTTTCCAAGTGGAGACATTTCAAAATCTAAAGATGAAAAAGGACAGCACAGGCTCAATTACATCTGAAAAGGGTTAGTTTACAAAAAGAAATTAAAATTTACAGCCAACCAAACACATAAGAATTTTTGTACTGCAACAACTCCATAAAGTCCATCTTTATTCATGTTTCCATGAGCAGAAGAAATAGATGAGCTGGCAATAACCTGTCCTTGGCAATGCCTCTTGTAAAGCTCACAAAGTTAGTGACTGGGAACAAGATAAATTATAACCTTTAGACACTTCTATGCTATCTAATATAAATGCTGGTGTTCTTGTTTTCCATAAAAATCTTTATCTTTTTCTGAATCTTTGTTAAAATAGATCTACTGAACATGGCATTCTTAGTTAAAAGTATGTATTTCTGTTGGTTAGTTAGCAACAGAAGAAACACGCGGGTTTCAGAGCAGCAGTGGTTTCACCAGGCAGGACCGACCAAAAGCCTTGCCCTTCTTTATTTACCTATTTTTATAGGGTTCTAAGGACAGTCAAAGATTGGTGAAAGGGGTCAACACCCCTGAAGGTTTACAGGACAAAGACATGGTCAATCATCTTTCTCCACCCCAGGGAAAGGAATGAAAAACAATTCCACAAGTGCAAAACAATCCTGGTTGGTTAAGGAAAACAAGGACCATGTTTACAGAACAAGCATGGGAAACTACAGCTACAGTGTTACAACTTATGGGGCCCTGTAAAACCAGGGCAACATATTTCTAATTAATTTTTTATTTCTGTATCTATTTCTAAATATAGAAAGAGTATATATTTCTAATTTACCACATCTGAAGTTCACTGCATTTCCTGTCTTGGGTATTGAAATACAGGATTTAAGGGAATAGCAACATGGACTGCAAATGGGCTTGCCTCAGGCTCAAATTTCTAGCATGAGTCTACCTGTTCTTGAGTATGATAGCTCCCCTATGAATAAACCAGATGTTCAACAACAGTCATCAAGCAATAGCAGTCATGCATGACTTCTGTAAGTCACTGTGTAGTACAATATGTGGAGTGGTGCAGCAGAGAGGAAAATGGAAGGGACGTTGAACCAATGAACAGAGTTTAAAAGGTTTTATATGTATATTTTTGTATGTATGATCAACTGGTGGGGCACACAGTTATAAGATATATTTTCAGGAAAGAGATTAAAGCTGTGCATTAATGATTGAAATATTTCTATGAAAAATATCTAACTACTTTACCTCCCATGGGACAAAGAAATGTGAGGGATGTGAGGGGCATGAGCTTTCATGCCTCAGTGCAAAACACAGCCAATACCTCAAGCCATTAGAAGCTGCTGACACGTCAAGACAAGCAAACTCCTGCCTTCAGGATTAGATAAGTGAGCTGCACAGAACTGCTTCATATGAAGATCAATTTTGTTTAATAATTACTAATACACACAAAAGGATGGACTTTCCTGTGTGTGCAAGGTTTTAGAGAAAAAAACCAAAAATCTCTTCATGTGGTTTAATTCTGTTCCTTTCACCATCTGAACCTGAATCTGATTCTTCCACACATCTGTGGTTTTGTTTGGGAGAGTGTTAAAGCTGAAACCACTCAAAATCTTCACTTGCATAAAATATAAAAATTGCTGCCCTGGCTTGCAGATGAGTGTGATGATCAATCATGAAATCTCATCTTGCATCCAACTTGCCCAAACATTGTCTTTTTTCTTATTATATTTTGTTCAGAACTGAGGATAGACTTGCTCCCTCTTGGAATAAAATACACAGGTGAGTATTAAAGTAAAAGGCATGTGTCTTGGTCCTCTTTGTGAGGCTTCCCTGCCTCCATTTGTCTAGGCAGTAAGATTTGGCCACTCAGAGAATTAACCCTGGTTCTGCTTCCTGGGTGCTGTATGCGTCCTGTTGTGGACAGTGGGACTTCCCAGAAAGTCCACATTGTCATCTGTGTGCTGCTATTAGAGAAGTTCTAGGCTTCCTGCTGCTCCCAAGGATCCAAGACAGACAAGACTTTTGAAGATTGATCTCAGAGAGCAAAGGATCTCTCAAGAAAACATCCACTTAGTCTTTTTAGGGAGTACTTAGGGAGTACCAGTGGGTCCTACAAGGGGCCATTCTGGCCTCCCCTTCATTACACCTCAACCATCAACAGCCAAGACAGTCTCCAATAGAGTCAGGAGCATGCCAGCCTTTGGAAAAAAAAGTTCAGCCCTGGAAGATCTCCACTGTACAACAAGCTGAAAGATCTGTCCCTATTCTGGATATGAATGTCAGGATTTAAACCATTGCTAAAGGTGCAATAATCAGTGAACCTTACAGGCAGCACAGGACCCACCACAGTCACTGGATAATGACACCAGCTAACACCAGCTGAGGCTAATGCACACATGTTCCCAACAAGCAGCGTCACAGCAATTATTCCAAAGGTTGTTCCATGACAGATAATTTCAAACAGCATCAACCGTGTCACACCAAGGAAAAATGTCTCTCCTGGTACCCTTCACAAGATTGTTTCGTGTTCCCAAAACAGCAAGTAAAGAAATAGTAATTCCACACCCTTCACACAAACTAAAGTAGGAGACTATGCAATTCTGTACAGTAGTTTTAGTCCAAAGCTGCTAAACATAAAGCAGGGTACCCAATTAGTTGTTACCCCCTTATCTTGAGATGAGGACTGTTTTTAGATTGGACAACCAACAAAATACACTCATCCAAGATGACTGTAAGAGTGAGATACAAAACCAAGTTTTCCTATTGATATTGTATCTTAGGACAGGACAAAGAGGGCATCACAAACAGAAAAACAAGGGAATTAGGCAGATAACCTGTAAAGCAAAGGAGACAGATGAAGAGTTATGGATCTACTTTGATTCAAGCAGAATCCCATGACTCTGATTAAGCCTGATGTCTAAAATGTCTGCACAAAAGCACAGTTGTTTGGAATCCTGAGAGCTCAACGATGCTTGTCCCAGGGTGACTTTGATCTTCCCCAAGTATAGTCCAGACATTCCTAGCATAAGTCCAAACGTTCAGCCAACACAGAGGTGCACAACCGTGCATATCACACTGTGAACTGCCCACTCACAGGTCAGCACTCACGTAGCATCCAGTCTTAGCAAAGCCTATGTCCAGCTTTGTCAGTTCCTTTTGACTGACTTCCAAAAAAGTAACTTTAATTTCCAGAAGGACTCAGTTTTATGAAACATGTTTACATGGATTATGTATTAACAGTGGCGGCAGAGCAAGAGAGCGACGGACCATTTCTACCTAGATCCAACTATTGCATGACTTAAGCTCTTGTACACAAAGAAAATGCTCTGTAGCTCTGGCCTTTCCTCATCATCACCAAGCTGCTCAATGCCATGCCAGAGCAGATCAGCTAGCAATCTGCTTTCAACCCACAAAATCCATCTCCTCGCTCTTTCACAATCCTTTAGAAAAAGACAAGCCCTCTTACCTGTTTCAATATGCTGCAGAAACTCCTGTGCTGTCACCTTCTCATGAGGCTGTAAGATGGGCTTGTACAGCTGTCTGGTTTTAGAGCTGCTTTGTTTTAAGCAGGAGCATTTGCTTATCAGAGTTAAGCATTCCTTGATGCCTTGCACCAAGTCAGAGGATATCCTCTGAACAAAGCCTATGAAGTCTCGCAGGAGCTGCATGCATCGTCCACATAGCTGACCCATTCTTGTCCCAACAGCAGCACAGAGCAAGAAGAAAAGGAGGGAGATGGAAACAAAAGTTTCCTCTCAATTTCTTCACTTTTTGCACGAGCTTGCCGCCTCACTGTTTGTTCTGTCTTACAGATGTTAACACCATACCATGTGCAGATGCTGTAAGGCAGACAGACCTCTGTGACCAAAAAACATTTCACAAGGCTAGTTTCTGCAGATCTCCTAGAATTCATAAATTATTTAAAGTGAGTGCACTGGAGACACACTCAAACACCTGCCCTTTACTTGAAGAAAAATAAAATAATAACCTAAGCACATTTGATGGAGAGCAAATGGAGTTTAGGTCATGGAGCATTCACCGAAGCCTGTATGAGGCTAGAAAAACTGGGATAATGGAAAATGCAACCTCAGTTTTTATAAGGCAGCTTTCCACATGAAAGGTAGGCACCACCTTGTCTGCATGTGTACAAGCTACAGCTACCAATTGGAGAGAGGAAGGTTAAAAAAAAAAAAAAGAGCAAGTGAACAGGTTTTTCCAGTTTTTGCTGAAGCGCAGATCAGAACAAAGGAGCTGTTGGACAAACAACTCATAACTCAGTCACCTGAGACTTTGCAAATCAGTAAGAATAGAAAACTGGAAAAAAAAAAAGACAGTTGCCAAACGAATTTAGCACTGTTTTCTTCCTGTCAAGCAAGTCCTGCAGAGCGGGCTGGATAAGCTCGTAATGGGAGGATGCAAAAATTATCCGCAGTTTTCATGCAGAAAAAGGTAATAAAAGGCAAACTATCAGTTCTCCTTTTGCTTAATTCACCAGTCTGGTGCATGTGACCACCCTTGGCTGAACAGTTTTACAAATTACTCTGGTTTGATTCCTGTAGCATGAAGTGATATTTGTAATATTGAGGATTCCAATAAAAACTGGTTTGATTTACAGTCACCTTAATTAGGGATCCTGTAGATACAAGTCTGCTAAATGTTGATCAACTTTATTCATAGATTTGATGGATTTATTCTAACTATGACATTTGGTACATTTATTGGTAAGTTTTAGCCTCTGTCCTTTAATAAATCTTTCTTTTCTAAATAGATCATGTTTGAAAATCAGCCCTTTGTTCTGCACCCGTCTCCAAACACTCATGAACAGGTTCACCCAAATCTCTCTAGTCTGTCCAACAACTGCTGTTTTTTCTCTTGATGTAATTTTCCTAAACACAAATACGACTTGTCACAAATAACCCTTCCTACACTGGTAAACCTAGAGATATGAGAGTTCTAATACATAACGTAATTTATTACAAAGAGCTGGGACTTTGATCTTTCTGGCTACTTCCTTGACCAGCTCTGCAAACCCATTGAGTTCTGATCTCTGTCTGGCTTCTTAATGTTATCAAAAGTGGGGCTAGCATGTCTATTTTCTCACTATGTTTTCTGGATAATCTCAGTAGGAGTCTTCTAAAGAATAATGAACCCATGTGGTTGCCAGCTCCTACCACTTACTCTATACCTTTGGCTCATCATCTTCCACCCTCCAGCTTTCATCCTTTTATCCTGTTATCCATCACATGCTCCTTCTGTCTCTTGCTCTGTTCTGTCTAATGAACTGTAATGTTTAACTGTGAGATTCTTTAAAGGTAACTTGAACAGTATTGCACTGATAAGAGAAAAGAACTGCACTGTTTCAATGAAAGATCTGCTAGTAATGACTCCGTTTCTGTCACATTCTTACTAAACATTTCAAAATGTACTGTGAACACTAAAACAGCTTTCCAATGCATCTGTAAATAAGATATTCCCAAAATGGTTTAAAAACAAGTTTCAGAGGTGTTGAGCTCTTGCAACACTGTTTTAGGTAAGTGGGAGTTAAAGAAGTGCATGGCACCTGAAAATTCGGCTATAATTTGCCTGAAGGCATTAAACTCAGGTGTCCTGATACCTAGTTTGATGACTCAGTCAGGAAATTGTTCTTTGATTTGAAACAACTACTTGAAAGCCAGGGTAGAAGGCTGGTTTGTGGATCTTCAAACATACTCTGAAATCACAACAGCTGCTTTAAAGGTAAAGGTTGAAAATATAAATCAAATGTTTTTGATTGGTTTCATGACCTTGATAAGTTTTCTTATCTAAATGAATAAAATGCCAGCTCAAGCCTGCAGAAGGGGAAAAACAGTACCATAATAATGTTACACTACTTTTGCTTTTAGTCTTGTACAGAACATGTTTCAAATAGTAAATGTCCCACACTCAACATCTTGATTTTCGTCTCCAAAGGAAAAAAAATTCATTCCTTTGTACAATGTTAAAAAAGCCTCTCCAAACCATTTCCATTCAGTTTCTGTGCAAAAGAGACTTCCAAGCAGTAACCTTACTGTGTGAAGGCTGTTTGGAATACTGTATAAAATGCATTTGGAAGTTTAAATCTATTTGCCAAAAAATAGAGGAATTCTGTAGCTAAATAGTACTTTCAACAGAAAGCTTCCACTGGTCCAGCATTTAATCTGCTGTGTAGCTTCTCTGCAAATGACTGAAAATACTGCTTTTGGGCACAGTTACTAAAACATCTGACACTCACAGTAAGTCTGTTTGGTTTTGAATCAAAAATAGAAAAGGTAAAAAATATACTTATTAATCTACCATTTTGTTCATGCAACATGCTACTGTTTGAACTGCTTCTTTTAACACAAATTCCTTTATCCAGTTTGCAATGGTGCATAATTTCTGGATGCTCAAAAGTTGACTGGCTCTGGAGAAGTGTACACAAATACTCTTTCTACTCCTCTTTCATATACGACCTAGGGTCTCTTCATGCTAACAGGTACCCCAACAAACTCTGACATAAATATTGGCGGAAAAAAGGTCAATTTTATTTGAGCTACGGTAGCAAAATTTTAGCTCTGGGTTCTGGATTTTAGAAATACTATTATCCCTGTGGTTTTAATAAATGGAAAAAGAATTTTTGCAAAGTGTAGGGGAAAGGCAGTGATTGAGAACTTACGTAGTATTATTTGACTTGTGTGACAGTCAAATAAGAAAACAGACACTTAAATGCTTAAAAAGCAGTAAATTGAAAGAATATACTCACATTACTCAATAATCCAAAACGGTAAGAAATTGAACTAATTAAATTTGCATTTTATAAATATGTCCCATCTACTTTTTTTATTTCAGATTTTTCTTATACACATTTCTTTCACATCCTTCACTCGCCTTCCTGTTCAAGGGTGAGGAAAGCACTGTACAGTTCAGAAAGATGTACAATGTCTGTACATTGCTGCTTGTTTAGCAACAGATTTAATTCAAAAGGTTGCAGCTTCCCTAATGCCCAGCAGATCTTTATTGCCTCCACACCTGCAGTTGAGGCCTCCTGACTTGTACTAATTCAGTGCTCTTTAAACTGGATCTATGAAATTCTGTGACTACAAAGTACCAACAGAAAACTATCAACAAACCAAAGTACTTCAGTTCTCAAAATGGACCAACCATTAACAGAATAATAGAATAAAATAAAGAATTTGAAAAAAAAATGATTGGGGAAGCAGAACAATTGTAAATTCAGAGTCTAATGTGTGCAACTTACATTATCACTGAGCTCTTTGTATATATATATGTATGTACATATATATATTTATGTATGTACATACATATATACACACATACACATACATATATATATACACATACATGTATATATGTGTATATATATGCATAAAATACATATAATATATATAAGAACACACATGTATGTGTGCATGTGTGTGCTTGTATTCATTGTTATGAATTCAGGAGGAATTCAGCTGAACATAAACAGACTACAGTGATTCAAGCAGGGAGGAAGCCAGATGTGAGGACTTGACAGATCCAGATTATTGAAAATCTGCCAGGGGTTACTTTATTGCATAGTTAGGCAGAGCTTTGTGTGCACTCACTGCGATTTCTGTAGAGTATAAAGGAAGTTGTTCTCACTGCATCTAATTCCTTGGCAGAGGTATTTGCCCATCCTCCTTCAGAGGGAGAGTGCCATCTACTGAAGCATTCCTTTACACAGCTCCCTTGAGCCTTGTCCAAATCACGGATTGATGAAATCCATTCAAAGGGGTTGTAAAACTGAACAAGGTTTTAAAAGGAAAAGCAGCTGCTATAGATGTGAATCTCTGTTGTAAAGCACCAGCTGCATGTAAAGAACCAGGCCAAAGATGGTAAATACAACCACTGACTTGTGTAAGCTTGTGTTCCAGCTTTTGAAGAGATTAAAGACAACTTCACTCTGGAGTTTCTTCATTCCTAATAAATCCTTGGAACTGAGATTACATTACCATTTTGTAACTCTTAGAAGTGGCATTCCCTGATCGGACAATCCAGTTTCACTGCTGACAATCAACCATGGACTTTCCTACCGATTCCTCCTTTCTGTGTTAGTGCTCACAAGATGTACAATTTCTCAGCTGACTCATTGAACGCTGAGAACACCTGGTAACAGCCACCAAGAGTCTGGCTTGGGACAGTGATGACACACTATTATTGTGCTTCTTTGTCTTTTTGTATTTTCCCATTGTCTTGAGTTTCATACTTTGTTGTAAATTTTCTGGACTGTTGCTGTATTCAAGTAAAGCAGCAGTTTGCATAATGCCCAGAGCTACTGTCTCCTATGATAATAATAAGCACATAAATTGAATTATTTGTGATATTTTTTTATTGCTTTGTAGCAAAAGATAGTGTCTCTAAAACATCAAAGGCAGCTCAGAGGTGCATATGTACCTTAGAGGTTTGAACAAATTGTATAAAAAGAAAGTTAAATTTTACAAGGGACATTACCACACAAAGTCGTGGAATCAGAGGAGAAGAAGACCTATAAGGCTGTGTTTCATGTGAATTCCCTTAGAAAATCACTGGTTTGATATGTTTCAAAGCGCAGGTGCCTGCCCTGATGATTTTGCTACCAAGGGGCTCCACTGAAGAATCACACAGCCAATAGCTCAAATGGCAAGGAAAGAAATGAACAAAACTTTGAAAGAACTTGCACTATTTGCCATCAAGCAAGTATATTTGAAAACCTTTACAATATATTTTCAAGAAGTTTCACATTGTAGTTTGTTTTTTCCAACTGAGCACATAGCATGCTGTCTTAAATACAACAGAGAACTGAAAGAGTAGAAGTCTTTCTGCCCCAATAAGATCCATCCCATGTATCTTATACTGGTTTATGTCCCATAAATCTTTGTTGGTGCCAGCAGGATTGAGGGCATCCTCAGCAGTTTTCCAACAACACCAAATTGAGAGGTGTGGTCAACATGCTGGAGGGAAGGGAGGCCATCCAGAGGGACCAGGACAGGCTTGAGGCGGGCCTGTATGAACCTCATGAAGTTCAACAGGGCCAACTGCAAGGTTGTACACCTGGATTGGGACAATCCCAAGCACAAGCACAGGCTGGCAGAGAATGGATTGAGAGCAGCCTTGAGGGGAAGAACTTGGAGGTGCTGATGAGAGGCTGGACATGAGCCAGCAATGTGAGCTCACAGTACAAAAAGACAATCGTGTCCTGGGCTGCATCCAAAGCAGTGTGGGCAGCAGGGCAAGGGGGGCGATTCTGCCCCTCTGCTCTGCTCTGGTGAGACCCCACGTGCAGTGCTGCATCCAGCACAAGGACACGGACCTGTTCCAGCAAGTCCAGAGGCACATCACGAAGAGGACCAGAGGGCTGGAGCACCTCTCCTATGAAGACAGGCTGAGAGTGCTGGGGTAGCTCACTCAGGAGATGAAGGAGCTCCGAGGAGATCATACAGCAGCCTTCCAGTACCTATGGGTGGGAGGCTACAAGAGGGCTGGAGAGTGACTTTTTACAAGGGCGTGTAGTGACAGGACAAGAGGCAATGGCTTTAAACTGGAAGAGGGTAGGTTTAGTGTAGCTTTATGAACAAAATCTTATTCTGAAGTGCTGAGGCCCTGGCACAGATTGCCCGGAGAAGCTGTGGATGCACCAGCTGTGGAAGTGTTCAAGGCCACACTGGATGGGGTTTTGAGCAACTTAGTCTAGTGGAAGGTGTCCCTGCATGAGCAATTCTCACAACCATTATACCTATAAGAAATAGGCATATTGAATGCAGCCAAATCTCATGACAGTTCTGAAAACCTTATAGGCCCTGGCAAATTGTCTTCTCTCACAGGTTCCTTATCATAAATCAAGGAGCCTGTTCATTAACAGTGCCTTATTGTGGGTTACAGCAAAAGCTGTAGCACATGTGCTGCACTTGAGATACACATCCATTACCCCAACCCTGCAGAAAGGAAAACCTTAAAAGGAGAGAGGGATTTGTTTCTCTCTAGGCCAGACTGTTCATCAGTTAACCAGACTGCTTTTATTTCTGCACCAACTACTTCTTGGTTGCTGCCTCCACAGAAAAAGCTTCATAAAACTTAATAGCCAAAATAAATAGATCTAACCAGTGAGTAATTTTCCCTACACATGAAACAGCAAACCACCATTTGGGGATTATATTTGCTTCTCATCTTCCATGCCTTTTTCTTCTATCAGTTGCTTTTGGCTGCCTCGCAGCCATTGTCCCCAAAATTTAAAAAACTCACGTTAAAACGGCGTGTGTGTCCCTTCCTATTTTTTTTTTGTAGTGGGTTGCTTTTTGTTTCTTGCCTCAAAGATACAGACAACAGCCCTTTAAAAAATGTATCAGCTGTGTAAGATTCAAGCAGTGTGAATTGCTCAACAATGCAATGATAAAAACTCAAATAAATGGTATGATTCTTGAGGCTGTCCTGTACACGGCTAAGAGCTGGACTCGAAATGGGTCCCTTTCAACTCGGAATACTCTGTGATTCTGTGAATTGTAGGATTTGGCCAGCCTACAGACACTTCTTCGTGCATCAGTCCAAGGCTGCTCACTCGCAGCCCTCGGCTGCACCTTTTTGCTGGTACAGGAGCCTCTCCGACGCGCTTTCCCCGAACGTGGCGCTGCTGTATCGCAACCAAGCGACGGCCGCCCGCCTGCTGCAAAAGGCGCTGCAGTAAAGCGCCGCGCCACCGCCATCTCCGTCCCGGTGCGCGGAGCGGCGGCTGCCGATGCCGCTGGATGCCGAGCCGCCGCCGCGCCACGCTCCGCGCACAGCACAGCTCCTTCCCAGCGACTCCTGTGCATGGATGCGCTCCCCGCCCCGCAGGTAACCAGGCAACGGCCGGGGGGCCCTGCGCCCTCGCCTCCCTGCGGGGAACGAGAGGATACAAAGCGACAGCTTTTAGCCGCGGTGGCGCAGGGGGAGCCGAGGGCGGCGGCGGCGGGCGGGACACGGAGCCCCGGGCGTGGGGCAGGGACACAGCCCGGCGGGGGCGGACGGCCGCCAGCCGCCATCTAGCTTGCGGACGGGTACCCGAAACCAAGATGGCGCCCAGGCGTTGAGCGCGGGGCTGGCGCTTCCCCGCCCAAAGCGGAAGTGACGCTTCGGCGGCAGCAGCCCCCCGCGCGCCCC
>VZTZ01040976.1:25080-390082 GCA_013400955.1 Drymodes brunneopygia | reverse complement strand
AGGAAGATGGCGGGGGGAGCCTGAGGGGGAGCAGCCCGGCCCCGCCCCCCTGGCCGCGCGGTGCTCGCGCGCCGCGCCGTCCCGCCTTCCTCCGCCGCGTGACCTCGGCGCTCCGCAGCCATTATCCCGATTATCCCGATTATCCCGCGCCAGCCAACGGGACGGGAACGGGTGGTCTCCGTCACCGCCCTGACGCGGGCCACCGTTTCCCGCGGGAGCCGGACCGAGCCGGTGCCATTCCTCCCTGCGTCCCGGGAAGCGAAGGTAGAAGGGGAAGGGGTGGTGGGAGGCGGCAACGGAGCTGCCTTGGAGCTGTTCCGCAGGCTCCTGGAAGCCTGGCGGGATGGGGGTGTGGGGGTGTGTGGGGAATGGGCGGCCGGCCGGCCTCGTTGGGCTTCCGCCCCGGCTGTGCGGCCTTTTGCCTTGGGCTTCCCTGAGGAAGGCAGGAAGGCCTGGGGGGATGTGGCTGTACAACGCTGGTTACGGGAATGTTAAATTTCCCCGTTATCCTTGTGGGCGTGACACTGACGAGGGAAACGGTGCCGGAAAGAAAGGATGCTTCCCGATATTGGATCAGCCTTTACGATCGTTGCAGGAACTTCCCTTCGGGCATGGCTGTGGTTTAGGCACTTGTGCCTGGAGTACCCCACGCCTCCCTGCGCCTTTCCTGCCCTGATTGCAGATGCCCGCGAAACCCCGTGAGGGACCGCAGTGGGTTTTATACCCGTTGCTGAAAGGGACTATTGTGTTCCCAGTCTTGATTATACTGTGCTGTGCAACCATTGCAGGATCATTCCCGCTATTTCACCATGACTTTGTAAACCCCCTACTTTTCACCTTTAATTCTATGAAAATCAGATTCTTGTTTTGTGTGTCACGTTGTTCATTTACGAAGTCAGTACAGCCCATCACTTATTTATCTCGGAGATCAACTTATGTCCTCAAAGGAGCAGTTAAAATTTCCTATAGAAAGACTGAGGGCATGCAAAACAAAGGTACTCTTAACTCTGCCAGTAGTCACTGCTTAAGCAATGCAAATGAATAAACATATCACTTAGAATAGTTGTTCTGGATGTGGGAGGGATTGGTTAAACAGCGTGGAGTTGCAGGAAAATGCTGTCTAGCTGTTGTCTTTCTCCTCCCTCTTCATCGTCCTCCTCTCTGATAATCATGTCGTTTTGGACAAAAGTAGGGAAGATGAGGACAGGTAAAGGCTCTGGCACTGAGGTGCGCTCCAAGTGTGCAGCTTGTGGCAGGGAGAGTAAGAATTGCATCCTCCCACTGGTGGCTTTTGATGCTGAGTGACAGGCTGTGCTGAATGGCCAGACGAGGTTCGGTGTGTTACATATATCGGTGCTTGGAGCATCAGTGTCTCTCTCTTGGGCAAGGCTTTAGCAGGGCAGCCTGTGTGGATCAACTTGTCAGGTGAAGGCTGGGGGAAGGAGGTAGGAGCACATGCCATGAAGAAGTGACTGTTTGCATTGAGGATGCAGAAAACTTGAAGTGGTTGTACAAATCTAGAAAAAATCAGCAGGGAGCTGTTTAGAGCTAGGGCACAGATATTTGGATGGATTATATTCAGACGGGTTGTCAAGGAGAGATAGTGCTGTAAGGGTTTGTGGAATGCCAAAGAACATTTGGAGTTTGTTTACGGGTAGTGGAGGTAGGTGAAGAAAGCTGCTGAAGAAAGTGCTCTGTTTGTCTGTGTGAGAGTTTGTCCCAAAGGTATTCCGAAAAAGTGCGTTCCTGGCTTGTTCATTGTGCTGGCACTGGCCTCGTGCAGCTTTGTGGTAAATGGGATCTGGGAGGTGATGTGCCTCAAAAGGCAGCTTTTGTCCGGAGTAGTTTTCTTATGGATCAGTGCTGCAGCCCACCAAGCACCTCTGAGGGTGTCAGTCCTGGAACAAATGAGGGCGAGAGAATTGCCTTTCTGCAGCAGCAATTCATGTCGTTCATAGGAGAGATTGTGGAAACCACGGTGTACAGGCGTATGAAAACACAGTGTGTGAAACACACGCACAGAAATAACAAAGGCGGTCCAAAACAGTGTGTGTCCACAAGCTTGCTGATTCCTTTTTGTGTATGGACACATTTCTCAGTCACTTCAGTTTCTTTGTTTTTTTAGTTAGAGGAGAAACATGGTTTTGTTTGCCAATAGTATTACATAAAAGACAGCTAACAATCATATGACAGTTTTGCAGAGGTGATTTTGCTGTTACTAGGATGCGGTTTTTTGACTTAATTTACAAATATTTTGTGTTATTTTCTATATAGAAATTAACGACTTGGTGGGGGGGAAGGCCTTTGTATGTTCTACTGTTCCCATTATATTTTCAGCATATGAAATCGGGGAAATAATGCTTCCCACCTCTTATTTGTGCATAAGAAGATAGTTTTGCGCAATTTTGCCATGGAATTTTAGTATTTATAGGAATCCAAGTCACCGATGATCCAGGTAGGATGGGTTTAAGTGACTATGAAGTGCAGTCTATTCTTACGTGTGATGTGCCACTGCTACAGTTGTGGACATTTAAAAAAAAAAAAAGAGGGGGGAGGTAGAAAGTGGATAAGAAAGCACAGCAGATGTGCAAGCACTGAATAGATGACTTACAGTGCTGTCTCATTAAGACTGACTTTCTTTATTTCAGTGGGTGTATTATGAGAAACTATTACAATTTCTGTGGAATTTCTCAAAAACTGTCCTATCCCCTTTTGTGTTGTCATGGTTGTATAATCGTCCCATCTTTTGAAGCTTAAATCTCTGAATGAAAATGCATTTTGGCAACAGCTTGTGAATTAAACAAGATTTTGATTTAAATCTACATGACAACTCTCAAGTAATGTTTAAGCAAGGGAAATACAGACTACTAAATAGCTGTAAATGAAGGGTAGCTAAAATAATGGAGCTAAGATGAATCAGTGCTTTGCTAGTGTAAGTGTATGTAACTGTCCTAAAATGTCTTAAACTTACATGTGATGTATAACTTGTAAAATGGCTTAAGAGATGGGTTGGATCTACAGTCTATATATTCTGAGAAAACTCCAACATCAGCGATGTAGTGAAGACTCCTAAAAATACTATATAAAAGGAATTGAATACTGTTTTCCTCGTCCTTTTAATTTTTTTTATTAAACATAGCAAATTCTGACAGTGTCACTTCCTCCTTATTGTGTTGCTTGTGGTAGGATAAGCCGGATTCTGTTGTGTGTCTTGTTTTTGCTGGATGGTCACACTTGCGGGCCAAGATTGATTGAAGACACCCAAAGATCCTGGTTTTTTTTTGTTAAGAAACTTTTCTGGATGTGATTCAGTAACTGACGGGTGGTGGACTAGCCAATTTTCAGAAAAAGTAATGGTTTCTGTGCTGAGGCTTGGTTATTTGGGTGTGTTTGGTTTTAGTTATTTTGACTGTGTGTTTATTTTGGTGGGGTTTTGGGGGTTTGGTTGGTTGGTTTTTTGTTTTTTTTTTTGTTTTTTTGGTTTTTTTTTTTTTTGAAGCTGCTTGCAAGTACTGTTAAAAAGCTGAAATGCCACCAAGTTTGTTGCTTCTGAAGGCTATGCCAAGGTGATTTCAGGGAAGCTTTAAGTTTGTGGTGCTGCCAAAAGAAGCAGTCCTGCCTGGCTGCTATTTCAATTTCCCTGTGTTGGCCCAAGTGTTTGTGGGCTGTGTAATGAACCATATGAAAAAAAAAAGGTTGTCTTGAAAGGGATCCATCCAGTATGTGGGTGCAGAAATACTTAGACTGGCATAAGGGAGACCATCAGGAACGTCAGGAAACACAGGATAGGAGAGATGAGACTGTTTCTTTAAACTGGCAGAGCCACCTTATTCTGTGGAGCTGCAGCAGCTTCCTTTGTAAAATCCAGATTTTTTTAACAGTGAAATGGTTCAGAACCAGGCATCTCCTTTCAATTATTTAGGGTGGAAAGTGAGGGAAAAAGAAGTTTGAGTGGAAAAGAAGTGCATGGATTAGAGCCCTGGTATTTCAGGCCCAGACCATGTGCCTAGCAGTCGTGGTCCTCTCTTAAAAATCCTGGGTGATAGTGATGACACCTTACGTCACATTAGTGATGCACACCTTTGGCCGAGTGTGGGTGTCTTCTGAGAGAGCAATAAATAGTGCTCAGGACCTCTTTTTCATTGCCCTTTACTCATTGTGGCCTTACTTGAGGTAGTGTAGCCACTCCAGCCTGGCCGTGAGCCAGAAGAGGCTGCCGTGAACCAGGATGTTGTAGCTGTGGCGCACTGAGGAGCGGGTACTTCTCCTGTGAAGGTGTGCAACATGTAGGAGCTGTTACAGACAGTTGTTTTCCTACACACTCTGGTACTACCATGATTTTCTTCTAAATGAGCTTTAATAAAGGTTAATAAAATTGTAGATTCTTGAATGTTGTGAGAATATTTACACAGACCAAAGAAACCTCAGCTATGTAGTCTTTTCACTTCTGTTCCTAAATATGACTGTTTGGATAAGTGGGTCGTGTGTGTCAAGGTTTTACTTGTTCCAATTAAATGAAAACAAAAGCTGCAAATAGTTTTTTATTCAGTAGTTAAGGCTTTTAAATCAAAGTTCTTTTTAAAAAGCATTATATCCTTAATCTTCTTTAAAAAAATTAAATGGGAAAAGGGTAGCAGATATGGTTTAGCTGCCAGGGTTGGATGTGATATAGCCAATGTCCTGTTTAAAAACAGAGACATTGCCAGTTGCTAGAAAAGATTTCTGAGACTGCAAAACTGACTACCAGAGTTTGAGTTACAGTAATTTTAGATCTTGTCTTCTACTCAGAGGTTTTAAAAGTGAAGTAACTATCTTGTTCTATATTCCCAGGATCAAAAGACTTGTCTAAATTAGGATTTTGGATTTCAGTTAACACCAGTTCAAGTCAGAAATACAGATTATTTTAAGTATTCATTTAAAATTTCAGCCTGAACTTGAAGTTTGTATTGCTTTTTCTGTATTAGACTTCTGAATGCCTTCGTTACCCTTTACTGGCTAATACCATCTCGCCTTTTGTCTAGACAAAATCTGAAATGGTCCGATAAACTACTGTGCTCCTTCGGAGACTCATGCTTGCTGATGATGAGAAGTAAAAACTTAATCTTAATAAAGCATATATTTTGTAGAAATTGGAAATATCTTGGTCACTACTAGTGAATGGTAAGTGGACTTTTGAAAGCGGTGTTTATGAACACAAATGCTACATTTCTTCTTTTAGATGAAGAAAACACCTATGAACAAGTGTAAAAGTGTCCTTTAGGAGCAGTCAATGTCTTGTGCCTTTGCATTTAATTAATTGACTTGTTGAATTGCAGAATTTCTGGAGGTCCAGCCTGTCTGTAGTGAACTGGGATAAGATTCCTGTTTTGTTGCTTGAGTGGAATTGAAAAGTGTGCTTAATGTTGAGTCAGACTACAAATGTACATATTTTTAAGGCTTGGAGGTAATTAAAAACTGAGGCCAGTGAAGAATTCATACATTTGAGACTGGTTTTGTTATTACAGTTACGCTTCCTTTCTGCATAACTGTAAAAGAGCTAGTTCTTGAAGATGTTGGCTTTTTAGGTGAAATCGTATGTATGCGTTTTAAACAAGAAATTATAATAGAGTAATGCTGCTGTAAGTATTGCAAGGGAAACCTGAAAAGAAAACTTTCGCAGTTGGAGTAAGTTCTCATCCCAATTTTTTTTCCAGTAAGATAGCTCTAGTGAAGTGCAGAGCTGTGTGCTAGAGCTCAAACTGGTCTCGTGATTTGCCACTGTCCTTTTTGCCTCCCTCTTTCTGGCTGCATGCTATTACTTGCTCCGTAATCCAGCTCAATTTGGCCCTTCATTAAGCCCCTTGGATAACCTAGTTATATGAAAGTGGTTCCCAGGTGTCAAGAGCTGGTCACTAGAGGACCTGAAGGCTGTCAGAGCTGTTTTGAAGGTGAGGATAATGTGTTAAACAGCCCTGTTAACAGAGCTAAGGGAGGAGTGTGGAAAGGGAGTAGGATTTGCCACTTGGCAGTGGCTATGTCCTTAGCTGCTCCAGTCTTAGGGTGCAGCATCACTGAGTTCAGGAATAAATTTCTATTTCTTAAATGTTGTGTTTTCATGATAAACAGATTAATACTTGAACCCGTTTAAGCGAAAGGGTGCTGCCTTTTAGCAAATGTTTGTGTCTTTGACAGTCTCACTTCTTGTTCTGTAGGGATCAGTATTGCTGAAAGCACAAACACAGAGTTGTGAAATAATTTCTTCATTGACACCAACTAACAGTTTGAGGTAAGCTTAGCCTAATTCCTTTTTAAATGATTGACCTCAGCTATCAAAAATTAAATCCTCTTTTGCTTTCCTAAAATTTATGTTTGCAATTAGAAGCTATAGTATATGAAATGGTCCTGTGAAGATCCACTCTACTTCTCATACATGGAATGTAAATAATTTGAAGCTGAAATTGGGTTATATTATAAACATTGTGCATCTTATGTTGGGTTGGAGAAGTACCTGTGACAGAAAAAAAACCCACCAGGTTTTGTTTTCTGTCACTCTTGGAAAATTGGCATGTCTTAAACAGTTTTAAAGGTCTAAATTTATGTTTCCTATGAGTATTAATTCAAAGGGATTACAAGCTGTTTTCTGTAAGTTTATTTGAACTCAATTAATTAGAAAATATCTTTAGAGTATAGGTTCTGCAATTTTGCTTTTTAGTGGAAGGAGCCAATATAAAAGAGCATTCAACCTATTCTTCTTCGCCAAGGTAAATAGTTTTTCTTGAGTTACGTGGAAGGCTGGTGTAAGTTCAGTTTTTGCTGGTCTAGTTTCAGATGAGGTTACATCTCTTAGGCCATGCAAACTCTTGTGAGAAAAGTCATGTGGGGCAGGAGGAACCAGTTCATGTGAGAAAAGTTGGTTTGATTTTCTCTTTTGGGTTCTCCTAGATGTTTCTAAACTCTCTGTAATTTTGTTAACTTTAAATTAAACTCTAATGTTGTTTTTATCTTTACATAATTGAAATACCACCTAGGTAATGAGAAAGATTATATAAGAAAGAAAGTGCTTCTTGTGTTGAGCTTGTAAGTTTGATACCGTAATGTTAGCCTTTAAAGCCTGTTTGCAATAGAAGAGGTAAATGTTTGGTTTTTTCCATTTCTGTTGTAATTATTAATAAGCAATGATAATTGAGCATTCAAAGGCCTGAAAATGCATAATTACTTGTTCATAGTTTGTATTCAGGTTGTCTAATATGACACTTTTTTTTTTTTTTTTTTTTTAAGCTGGGCAATTTCAAAAGAAAATGGTAATGGGTCAAAGTTTTTATTAATTAAATTGGGGATTTTTAGCCACTGATCCGAAAAGGAAAAGGTGTGTATTTTTTATGGTTAGCTCTAATTCTGAATATCTGTTATGACTGTACATAAGAAGAAATGATAGTGTTTTATTAATTTCTTTCTTTTAGTTCTCATTGATTTATAACCAGTTGTAGTTTTCATAGGTTAATTTGTGCTGAAGTGTGTTGAATCTTGTTGCAAGCTGTATTGTTTAGCTAATTGTTAAAATCTTAAAGTTGGCCATGCATTTTACATGTAGATTAAAAAGCAGAGTTAATCTAAAAAGATGCAGGATGGGCATCTTGAGCAGTGGAAATTCAGATCAGAGTGATTAGCTTTAGTACGTGTAGTTAAAAGAAATAGTACCTGTGAGTCTAACAACTGCTGGACCAAATACTTCAGGGCTTTTTCACTGCTCATGTAAAAGGTGCATTGCAGAGGACTGTAAACTCCTCCTGGAGAAGTAACAGTGCATTGGAAATGCAAAGGAACCACAAACTATGCAATGGCTAGAGTTTCGTTACAATATATTAAGATGTCCAGAGTTATATTATTCTTGCTTTTATTTGCAAAAATGTTTTGTTTTCTGCTGCTTCATCTCTCCTACAGGATCCGTGTGCAGTTGAATCCAGAAAAAATGTTTTACTGTTACACTTCATGTTTTCAGAGAAAGTGTGTGCACTGCAGCAATTTTAAATTCTTTAAAATGTGGTTGAGCTTTTAATTTGCTAATAAAGGTACTTGCATTGTCTCCAAAGCTCTTCTGTTTAGCAAATGCTATACTACTTTCTAATAGTATCATTTTAGTAGATGCAAATTTTGTTCATTTATATCATTTACATGGATGCTTAACAGTTGCTTCCTTTTTTTTTTCCCGCCTCTCATTGCTTTTCCTTTTGGGAAGGAGTAGATCTACTGGCAAAAATGGGTCGATCTAATTCTAGATCACATTCTTCAAGATCCAAGTCCAGATCTCAGTCCAGCTCTAGGTCAAGATCGAGATCACACTCAAGAAAAAAGAGATACAGGTAAGTTGATGTCTTACTGCATAAAAAGGTGATTTGGTGTATTAGTTTTTGTCTAGAAAATGTTTTTCACTTGCATGATGCTGTGGCAGAAGTGAGGCTGGGATCCTGTTTCATTTGAGGCAGTAGGTAAACTACGCTTTAAGTGTAATTTCTGTTTAATTTTTTTTTCCTTTTTCTGTATCTCAAGATAACTTCAGAATGCTAATGGTTATTCATGATTTCTGGCCCATTTGATTCTTCCCTTCCCCTTTACATGATGTTTTGTTCATCCAGTCTCTTTCCCTGTAATTTGTTCTGTATTTCTCATGAAGCTTTTAGTATCTGAAGTAACTTAAGGCTTCAGCAGATAAGCTTTGCTGTATCTTGTCTTCTCAGTTGCCTCCCGTGTTTTCCTCATCTTACTTACTAGTGGACATCACCACCTTCCATAAAAGAAGTGGGTCAGTTGAATGTTTACTGCCTCAGCTGCTGGCATCCACAGGCTGGCATATTAAACTGGGAGTCATGTCATTCCCTGTTCCAGGATGTGAACTGTGGTGGCTGAGAAATTGAATGTCATGCTCCAGAGTGGTGATAATCTCTAACAAAATGGCTGGGGAGGCCAATGAGGCTGGTAGCGTCTTAATCATGTGATGCCAAGTTTCACAGTCCTCATCAGTATAGATGTGTTTATTGTAATGAACATATTACATAAATAATAAAGAGAGATTGTAGAAGTTACTTTAAGACTGGGAGTCTGCATCTTTTACCATTCTGACTGCATTTGAGAAATCTAGCATTTTGCATCAAGGCACTTTTTTTTCCCCCCAGATTTTCCAGTAGTTAAATGTTAATGTTTGCTTTTTAATTTTAGTTCTAGGTCTCGGTCAAGGACATATTCCCGATCTCGGAGCCGAGATCGTGTTTATTCTAGAGATTATCGCAGAGATTACAGAAATAACAGAGGAATGAGACGTCCCTATGGTTACAGAGGAAGAGGTAGAGGGTATTACCAAGGAGGAGGTGGTAGATACCATCGTGGAGGTTATAGGCCTGTGTGGAACCGAAGACACTCCAGAAGCCCCAGGCGCGGCCGCTCACGTTCCAGAAGTCCCAAACGAAGGTCTGTGTCTTCCCAGAGGTCCCGGAGCAGGTCTCGTCGATCTTACAGATCTTCCCGGTCCCCGAGGTCCTCTTCATCTCGTTCTTCATCCCCATACAGCAAATCACCTGTCTCTTCCAAAAGACGCGCATCTCTGGAAAAGCAGGCAAAGAAAACTGAAGGGGCTCCTTTGCAAGATAGTCCCTTGAAAAATAAATCACAAGACGAACAGAAAGATACATTTGAACATGACCCATCAGAGTCTCTTGACGATTTTAACAAATCATCAGCAGCTTCTGGCGACATTTGGCCTGGCCTTTCAGCGTATGATAACAGTCCAAGGTCACCCCATAGTCCTTCTATTGCCACCCCACCTAGTCAGAGTTCATCTTGCTCTGATGCCCCTCTGCTTAGCACAGCCCACTCAGCAAAGGACACACCTCAGCATTCCCATTCCATTCAGCATAGTCCTGAGAGATCTGGCTCTGGTTCTCTGGGAAATGGTTCTAGCCGCTATAGTCCTTCTCAGAATAGCCCACTGCATCATATCCCCTCAAGGAGAAGCCCACCAAAGACAATCCCATCACAGAGTGCCCCCCGTGAGGAGGCTCGAGTGCGGTCGTTTTATCCTGAGGGTGGCGAACAGGAAACTGCAAAAGGTGGAAAGTTTATGAAAAGGTAAGAACCAAGTTATAAGCCTACTGCTGCCTCTTAGAAACGCTGTTAGAGTTTTCTCCAGATCATCACTGTGCCTTGGAAAATGCATTATGGAACACTAGTAATACTAGTCTGGTTGGAATTGAGCTTGACAGATATACGTGCCTTTTCCTGCTAAGATGCTGCAAGGTCTTGAATGTTGGCTAGTAGAGATAGGGACATATATCCTTGAGAAAGAATTGGTTTGTGCTTTTCCCTTATGATTTATTTTCTTGTACTCAAATCTTAACTGGGATAATGCATCAGACTTGCTGGCTTGATAGTGAACTCTGTTCAGGTATTTCAAAATTTTAATGCTGCTTATAGTTTTAAATGCAAATATTCTGGAAGTCTAAAAATGCTGATGTTGTGCAATAATTCCTGTATGTTGACATAAACAGCATCAATTGCTAATTGTGTGGTGCAATATGACAGCTTTGGTGTCTTGAGTTGCATTACTTACCAAAGAGGGTAGGTGTTGGTATTCTTGGAATATAATGCTGTTGATGTGAAGAAAGTTCAGTGTATATTTTCTAATGAATGTAAAATTCTTCAATTTGTTCTTAAAACATTTGACATAGTAGTAATTTTTGAAAGTTGTAAAAATCTTACTGGCATTAGACTGTTCTTTCTAATGTGACTGGTGCTTCAGTGGATTTCTTATAAAATGAGTTAAAGAAAAAAGTTGTGACTAAGCTTGATTGTAGGCTTTTAAATTAATTTGTCTAGTCAATTATTTATTATGTAAAAATTCCTGCTTAGGAGATCAAAGATACAACTTTGTGGATTAGATGTGTTGGAGTTGAACGTATTAGAACCTGTGTGAACATAGCATACAGATAAGGCAGTGGGGGAATTAATTAATCGGTGTGTTTCTGTGTTTAGGACAGCTGCCTTCTAAAGGTTCCCTGCTTGTACACAATATAGTGAATGCACTAAGCCTGTGCCAGATTGTGGAATTATCTTAGTAATGTGCAGGATCTTGAAAAGAACTCACTTTTTTTATGGTATTACTTCAACTCTTCCAGTAAAAGAAGTGCAAAAATGAATTGTGGTCTGAATTTTCAAACCATGTGAATTTGATGGAAAAATTACTAGTGTAAGACAATGTGAAACTGGTTAAGAAAACCAAACAAGCAAATAAATTTCTAGGCATTCTACAGAAAGGCATTCTGTTCTTCAGATGCTTCCATTAGTGCATAAATGACAGTGGATACCTTGTTAGTGGTGTGCCAAGCATTGCATGCTGAACTAAATTGCTTGGAGGAATGTATTTTCATCTTCTTGGTGTGGGATTGACACAAAAGAGGAATGCAAGTGAACTGGAATGAATGCAATCCAGAGTTACCAGTCTCTTCTTTGCTATCCACAGGTACACAGATGAAGAGTCTAGAGTATACCTGCTTGATAGGGGTAATACCAGGGAGAAGGAGGCCCAGAAGGAGAGAGGATCAGAAAAAGGGAGGACAGAGGGAGAAAGGGAATGGGAGGAACAGGAAACTTTAGATTTTTTCGTTGATAAAGAGACTGGGAAGGAAAAGTTTAATGACTCTGAAGGGGAGGACGCAGAGGAGACAGAGGATTACAGACAGTTCAGAAAATCTGTCCTGGCAGATCAGGGTAAAAATTTTCCTACTGCATCTCACCGGAATGCTGAGGAGGAAGGAACCAAATACAAATCTAAAATATCAATCAAGGGCAATAGAGAGAGTGATGGATTTAGAGATGAGAAAAGTTATAAGCTTAAAGAGACTGGCTATGTAGTGGAAAGGCCTAGTGCAACAAAAGATAAGCACAAGGAAGAAGACAAGAGTTCTGAGAGACTAATGATGAAGAAAGAAACTCAGTCACCTGAGCAGGTAAAGTCCGAAAAGCTCAAAGAACTCTTTGATTACAGTCCTCCTCTACACAAGAATCTGGATGCGAGAGAAAAATCCACCTTCAGAGAGGAGAGCCCACTTAGGATCAAAATGATAGCCAGTGACTCCCATCGTCCTGAAGTTAAACTCAAAATGGCACCAGTACCTCTTGATGATTCCAATAGGTAAATTATTCCACTTCACAGTGCGGTTCTCCACCTGCCTGCAGTGTTGTTAGTATTTATTTAAACTAGTGGTTTCTTTTTGTGTGTCTCTTTTGTTGTTGATGCATTTTAGACCTGCTTCCTTGACTAAAGACAGGCTGCTTGCTAGTACACTTGTCCATTCCGTCAAGAAGGAGCAAGAGTTCCGATCCATCTTTGACCACATTAAGTTGCCACAGGCCAGCAAAAGCACATCAGAGTCATTTATTCAGCACATTGTGTCCTTGGTTCACCATGTCAAAGGTATGCGTTTAGTTTATTGTACTAGATATGTGTCTGACAAGTTCATTTAAGCCTATTTGCTGTTTCTAGTACTGGAAGATTTCAGGCCTCTTCTAATGTTGATTTAGCCAGGCTTTCTTCCTGTTGAGGTGTTTATGAAAATAGTTAGAAAAATAGTAGCCACAGAAACCAGGACAAAAAACCCCCAAGCAGTGCAGAGTATAATAGCAGCAGGTATTCTAGGTTTCTGGATAAATTTTTGAGCCTAGGTGGCATAGAAAGTTTGAATTTCTGCAGTGTAGTTTAAACATACTACACCAGTCAATTTTTCTGATTTTATTTCAATTACTCTAATATACAATTCCATATTAACTGTTGTGGTGTGAGTTGACAGATGTCTTTGGACTGTAAATACAATGGCATTCCTTTTGGAGCACCCTAGAGGTTACTTCCAGATTCTTATTAGAAGGGGTTCTTTTTCTCAATAATATTTAAGAAAAATCATATTTTAAATGGTAGTAAAGTTCATGGTGATAATGTTTTATTCCTATATGACAATATTTATGAGTTAGACATTGATTATTTTCTGATGTAACAGTAGTGGCTGTTTTCTATAAACACCAAGAAGAACTCTAAACAAATCAAGCACAACGAAAGTCCTCCCCCAAAACCACTGAAATCCAAACCTAGACCATCAAAGTAGACATATTTCACTTAGGTCATTTATTCTCTGAAGTGTTTTGATGGGAAAATAGGTAATTCCCAAAGTCCCCTGGGGATTTCTGGAGTGTTCTTTAAATGCATTTTTTCTATAGCAGTTGCTTTATTTCACTGGACTGTTGTCTTGCTCTTGTGTTAAATGTAACGGAGATAATACAAAGCTAGTGCAATGTCATCATTGCAATTTTGCCATGTCATCATAGTAAAGAGGAAATGTGGAAATGCTTAATTAAGTACCAGTTTTTATGAATCTGTCTGTAAGCATTGTTTTCAGATGTGTTAGCTTCTAAAATTGCTGCGATTTGTGTGCTTGAAATATAGATGAAGTTCAGTTAAAAATCTCATTTTGTTGACATAATTCAGATTACTAAGGCCAAATGATTTCCTTTGCATTGAATTACTTACAAAGTAATAGTGAACAATAATGGACTGTGATAATGTATTAGATAAAAAAAATATTGGGATACCTGTATAGTGCATAATGATTTGTTGTGACCGTATCTATTTATTGATATATAAAGAAATGTAAGACTCAATCCAGTGAGAGCTTCCATAAATTTTTGCTTATATGATACATATGTAGCTGTAGGTGAAAATAATACTTCTGGAACTCTCACGTGTTGATTACAGAATAGGCTTTTTCTGTAAATATTTGTATGTTTAATATCTGATAAATTTAACAGCCTGTCCAGTCAAGTTACTAGAATATGTACAGTTATGGTTGTTTTTGAAAGCAGAACATCTCTAAGTTTCAGATTTACTGTGATCTGTGATCAGAATTTTTGTAACTTTTTTGACAAACTGAAGTTATGTTCGTTATTGGTGTGATGCGACCAGTCTGAACAGCTCTTTATTAATGTGGAGCTGAAAATGCCCAGTGATGTTTTCTTTTTCATTGTAACTAGGTCCTGGAATGTGTTTTGAAATGGCAAAATCCATGTTACAAAAGTAAAATAGCTGTTGAAAGATACAGATGCCAAACAGGCAAAGTTGAACCTTCTGTCTTCCTGGCAAAAATGGCATAAAAACAGAATTGCTAGCTCAAATTCCTGTGTTTGGTGGAATTATGATTGAGGCACTACCCTTGTAGTGGCCATTTCAAGTTTTAATGGTTGGTTATGAGACAAATGCTGGATGCCGGGCGGTAAGTTGATACAGATGTATGTTGACCTGTTAAGCAGATAGCTTGCTTCATATGTAACATTTCATAGCTCATGACTTTATGTATTTCTATATTACATTTAAACACATTTGTTGAGCTGGTTTAAAAACTGAGTTTTGCTGTGGCTAATTTAACTGTCTCTGAAGGAAGGAGAAAATTTGTCAGAAGTTGTCAAGTTTGCCAAGATGCCAGATGCTTAAATGAATTTATTTATGCATAGGTGTGTTAATTGTATCATTTATCATCACAACTTCCAATCAAGAAATTGTATTCCTTCACGAAAAGACTTGATAGGTCATTCATGTAGTTATTGAAGCGTACATTACTTAAATGTTTTCACTAATTCTTATTTTGAGTTAAAGATTAGATGAATGGTAAAATGTACTTGCTGCAAATATTCATGACTCAGAAATAATTTCACTTTCTCTTGTGGACAGAGTATAAAATAACTGTTTAAGAAATTGCTCTTTCTCTATCAGTAGAGGAAAATGTCACTGAAAATGAGCAAGTCCAGTCAGTAAATGATGCTTGAATTAGATGTGATACAGTCACGGCATAGTAGACTTGCAGTGATGCTGTGCGCTGCTATTTTGTTTGGCTTACAGAGTCTGTAAAAATAGGGAAAACACATTTGCTTGTCCTGATAAATTTATTGAAAGTACTGTGGGTTTTGCCTGCTACTTGCCTTTCTGTCAGGAGTAAAATACGTGTCAGTTGAATTAAACTAATGAAACAGTGTTTTTTCTATTGTAACCAACAGAGCAATACTTCAAGTCAGCTGGAATGACCCTAAATGAGAGGTTCACTGCATATCAAAAAGCAACTGAAGAACACTGCACCCGACAAAAGAGCCCAGAAATACATAGGTATATGTTAACTGTGTATGCAGATGCTTTGTGTTTCAAATAATGTCTTTTAATATTTCTTTTGAGAACCCAAAATACTTTTTCTAATCTGGATGAGGTAATTTGTATAATTACAAAATACAAAAAAAAACCCCTTCTGTAAAAGAGAACTCACCTGAGTCAGGTCTGACTTCATCTGTGGTTTTGTGACAGATGTCTTCTCTACCTCTGTATCTCATTTGGGATATATTTACTTTTCTCACATGCAGTGCTCAAATATTGAGGGGCATATGTCTTGAAGATGAAAAGAAGCCCTGTACATGCATCTTTCTTCTTCAGTGTGAAATGTTCCATCTCATACTACTTTAGTTTTTGTGTGTGTTAATTTACAGCAGTTTTTTGAAAAATCTGAGAATCTAAAAGGTAAGAAGGTAGGCATGCAGATGTAGTGTCTGATCACGTGCTCTAGTTTTATGATGCAGTGTACTATATTTGTGTTGCATGTGAGGATACAGTATCTACCTTTACAATTTTTCTTGTTAAGAATTCTTGACTTTACAGCAAACTATCATAGTGCTGATGGTTTCTTGGAGGGGGGTGGGCTTTCAACTGGCTACATACACTGATCCTTTTGAAATAAATCATTAAACATTTTTTATGTCTTCCAAGCTATACTTTAAATGTGAAACATCAGTCTGCCTGTTTTCTGTATTTGTGTTCTTAGCATACTTCACACAGAACAGAACCATGTTTTTTCATTTTTAGTCTGCTTCTGTATTCTGATGGGTGAGGTTTAATAATGCAAAAGGTTTATTCTGCTGCAAAAATGCCTTGTTTGTCAGTTTTTTGTTGAAATGTCTGAGGCTGTTAACAGTCATGTACATGTATGGCAAGACACTGCCTTTATTTTACATTTAGGAGGATTGACATCTCTCCAAGTACCCTGAGGAAGCATACCCGTTTAACGGGTGAAGAGAGAGTCTTTAAGGAAGAAAGTCAAAAAGTAGGTTCTATGTAAATCTCCTATCTGTGCTTCTAAACTTACTAAATTTAGTCTCACTTTAAATCTCAACTCCATCTCTGTGTTTTCTGTATAAAAATAGAAAAATAATTTGCATGTATTGTACTTTAGAATTTAGAATTTCTTTTCCTTTGAGTAAAACATGTCACCAAGAAGCTGGTTTGTGTAGCATGATTTTGCTATATTAATAACATGGTATATAAGGTCAAGTCTTCTGCCATGCTTCCTTTCTTCTTACATGTTTCTTGACCACTAAGCTGCCCAAGGACAAAGACTAGGTTTGGGGCAGAGGGAAGTATAAGATGGTCAGTGAGTGATGTGGTTGAACTGCAGAGGTGCTTGAGCTCTGCTTAAAAACAATTCACCAAAAGAAATGAATACTTAATTATCTCCCCAAACCATGTATTGTCTGGTCTGTATCATCAAAAACCAGACACCAGTTGGCTTGATGGGAATGTTTGTTTGAAACTGAAGTTTTTAGCTGTTTTTTTTTTTTAGATATAGCCATTGCATGTAAAGGGCAAAGTCAATTTGTGTGCTGAAGTTTGTTGAAAAATAGGTAAATTCTATCTTTTTTTATTTTAATTGAAGCACAACTTGCCTTTTCACTGAGATTCTCTTGATGTTTTATTTCAATATTTGGTTGCAAAATATGTATATGTTTACAGGGAGATAAAAAATTAAGGTGTGATTCTGCTGATCTTCGGCATGACATTGACCGACGTAGGAAAGAACGAAGTAAAGAGCGAGGAGACTCAAAGGGTTCCAGGGAATCCAGTGGGTCAAGAAAGCAGGAGAAAACTCCAAAAGATTACAAGGATTACAAATCTTACAAAGATGACAGGTAAATGTTTGAAGTCCCTATAGAGGATTTTAGCTTCTAATTAGCCTTTTGTAATTGTAAGCTTAATTGCTTTCAATTTTCAATGTATAATGGAACATTTAATTTTAAACAATTAAAATTATTTGTTTTACAGCAAATATGTATTATCTGTCTTTTACACGGCTTATGGTGGATGAGGACAAAAACTTTGGAATAGCAAGCTAACACTGAAAAAAAAAATGACAAATTAATCTGTCCTATTATCCAGGCTACATCAGGAGGTTGGACTTCAATGCAGTACATTTCTATAAACAGTTTGTGTAAGAACTTTGGTTCGTTATGCTTGATTCCGCACTTTTTCAACTCATAACACCCAGAGTATGAGACTTTTACTGATGCTTAGGTTTTAACATGGGTGAGAAGGGGAATTTTTAATTTTTGTCTAAAGCCAGTGGGCTGTTTTAAGAAAAAAATGTTAGCATATCTCAGTGGATACTGTGTAGAAGTGGTAAGAGTTATTTCAGGTATGACCTTTCTTTGAATAGAATGTTAAAATATTGTAAATTGGGTCAAATTAATACCACTATGGGGTTACTAAAAGTTTTGCTGTAGGAATTTTTTCCCTGCTTTGTACTGTATATAAAATGAATTTTTACTTACACTTCCTGTTTCCCATTTACTTTGACTTTGGTATCCACATTTTCTTCCACTGGCTAATTTCCCTACAGCCATCTATGTAGGGAAGCCCATACCATACCTTTCAACAGTGTGCAAACTGAACTGTGTCAAGTTACTGTAGAACCTTTCCTTGAGGGTTTTTTCTCTTTAACTTCTGTTTTTCTGCCTCAGAAGACAGGCAGATCTTAAAAGTAACAGCATCTCTTCATGGCATCAAAATCTAGAAAAGCTATATTTTACAGTTTGCAGACTGCTGCTTTCCAACTCACCAGCAATAATATGCATTTAGTGCACTTAAATGTGTAAGAGGAAGCTGGAAAGTGGAAATATACTTCGCCTTAATATCTCAAATATGTAACATGTGACTTTATAACCAGAAGGGGGTTAGTTTTTCATAAAATATAGAGACCCGGTTTAGTATAGCATGTTGCAGACTGTCTAGTACGTTTAAAATAGCACATAGTATATTCTTTTATTTTTCAGTAAACAAAAAAGAGACCAAGACCGTGCTCGGTCCTCTCCATCTTCCTCCCCATCTTCTTCCTCATCCAGTTCTCGAGAAGAAAAGGATTGCAAGAAAGAAAGAGATGAAGAGTTCAAAACCCACCATGAACAGAAAGAATACTCTGGTTTTGGAGGAGTCAACAGGCCAAGAGGCACCTTTGTAAGTTTTTCTCCTATTCTTCCCCCAAATTAGAGTACTTCACCAATGATAATAGCGTAACAAAGAAAATGAGGGAGTGTTGCAGTGATTCATGTTAGGCTAGACTTGAGATCTTCGTGTTGTACCGAACCTGAAATACTAAGTCTCTTTCTTTTTCCCCAGCACTCCCCAGCAGCAGTTCAATGATATGTAAATTTGTATTAGCATGTCTTTAGAGATACTAGCATAAGGATCTGGGGTACAGGATTTCTTGATTATTCCTTGCTCAACTGTAATAATCAGATCCTAACATGATGTGAAAATTTAGTGTTCTGTAAATTTTAAGTCTTGGGTCCTGTTACCTCATAGGTCCCTGCAGCCTCTGTTTTTCCCTTTCACGCTGGGTTTGGTTTTGCCCTCCTTTGCGTGTAATGCCTGCAACTTCTTAACTAGAGAATGGCACATAATTGAAAATATATGTCAACCTTGAAACAGCTGTATTGAGGAGATGGTATACTTGTTACTTTTGTGTTTCTTTGACTTGGACTAGCCACTGAGCATGAAAGCTCATTGATACACCTCTGGAATGTATTTAAGCATTGTGATTTGGAAAGTGGCTTGTTGACCACAAGAGTCTTCCAAAAAAATCTTAAACTTTCAGATTCCATATTAATGTAATTCTTGATGTAAAATTGGGAAGTGTAGAAGCATTTGGAAAAACTGGGAGTCAATAAAGGAGGCCTTGTAAAAGATGGGGAGAACTTAAAAGCACCACGCAACCCAAACCAAAAGAAAAAAACCAACCCACAAATAGACACCACACCCCCACCCCCCAACAACACAGCGAAATAGACCTCCAGACCACAGCTAAACACACAAAAAAGTTCAAGTTCCATGTTGGGGGGGGGTGAAACTGTTTTACATAATAAGTAGGAGTAATTTCATACTTCAACAGTAATTCCTTAATGTAGCCTGTAATTAAGACCAAATAATGCTAAAATGCATTGTTTAGTATAAACATTTCGTCATGCATAAAATACGTTTTGTGCTACACATAAGGGTGTCTGAAATGCATGTGGCATGTGCCAACACTTAAGGCTTGAATCTTCCATCTAAAAAACTGTTGCTACCCAGAGGAAAATTTGAAGCTGTAAATTTCTGACACTAAAAGTGCATGATTTCCTCCTCTCTTCTTATTTTTTTATATAGTTATGCTATGGAACTATGTGGCATAAGTATATAAATCCGTGGATGGTGTAGGCATCAAATATGACTATCAGCACAATTTCTAGCTGTATAAAATAATGGCACAAACAAAACAGAAGTTAAACAAAAGAGAGCTTAGAACTCCATCTTCTCTCAAGGAGATTTAGTGGGAGAAAACTTGTAATTCATTGAAGCCTTCCTGCTTTACAAAACCAGATTATACGTATTGTGAAAGAGATGCTGCTTTACATGCAATTAAGGTAGATGTGAACTGGAAAGTTAATAAAGCTTTCTACTCATTTAATTGCTAGTGACTGCCAATTTGGTCTGTGCAGTGATAACAGGTTATGTTCCCTAATAACATACATAGTCACACACAGGCTTTTGGAACAAAGTGTCTGAGCTGGTCAATGTAAATAGGCCAACTGCTGACTCAGATCTCCTCTTTAGGGATACATCTTGGATGGTATTGAAAAAGACAGACCAGGTAGCATAGGAATGTGTTTGTAAATACAGGTTAATGGTGGCTGCAGTCCAGTGAATACTGCTTTGCTTCTGGAGTAAATAAAATGCTTTGGATTTAAATCCTTCTCCCAACAGGAAGCCTTGGAGACTGTAACATCTACCCTATCCAGCAAGCTAGTGTTAGATCAGCAATGTTTTTTCACTCTGGCTAGTACATGATTCTGTTGGATTCCAGGCTTCCCATACATAAGCATCATGACTAGCTTTGAAATATGATCACAGAAGTAAGGATAAGCAGAATTTTTCAATGGGAATGTCATTAGTATCAATATCTGAAAGAAATCTGTGTGGCAGCTCTGTTTAAAGTAAGTTTTTAATAGAAAATATACTCTTGTCTTTTTTGTGGTGGTCTTTGTAATAAGCCAGCCGATAAAGATGACGCCATGGTAGATTTTATGTCCTGTAGTTCTTTACCGAAAAGATTATTTGGTAGGGGGAAGCATTAATAAAATAGTGAGGAAAACTGTAGATGTTTTTCTTAAAGGGAATCTGATCACAGAACTGAATACCAGGAAATGCTGATACCTTTTTTTTCTCTTTTTTTAATTCTGTCATAATTCTGTCTGCCCCCTGCCCCTCCCCCCTGGTTACTGTTTATTGTGCCCTAATTTTGTAAAGGTGATGGAAATAAACAATGTCTTATTTCCTTCCTTGTACAGTTAGTCTATCACTTTACAAATGACTCTGCAAACAATTTTTGGTGGTTTTTTTTTCCTTCCCCTCCAGAGTATTGGATAGATCTTATGAGTGTTCTGCAGATTGCTTTTCAGTCTGTTTGATTTCAGAGTAATTTTAAATCTGTCCAGCATAAATTCTACATTAGAAGTTTTGGAGTTTTGTGGAACTAAGTATGCATAATACTTATTTTTGAAGTAGTTAATTGTATACATTTTTTGGTCTGTGTTTGTGAAACATGCTTATTTTTAACAAACAAATTAGTTTCCAGTCATATTTTTCTACTATTACTCTGAACAGGCAGTTCTGTGTTTTTAAGTAGTTTATTAATGGAAATTGTGTTCTGTAGTAACTGCAGTTTTTAGGTCTTATCTTCCTAAACTAGCATTTATTCTCCCCTTGGATGAAGGATATGAACTCATTTAATGTTTTCTACAAGCTAAGTATTTACATGCTGAGATAACTGTATACATTTCTACTTAGGGTATTCTGAGTTAAGGGTGGCTTTTGGTGTGAGACTTTCTAGCCTAACATTTTAAAACCCCAGTAATTCATTGTAAAGAATATTTAAGACACTGTTTCTCACTTTAAGCATTGCTACTCTGCACAGTACGTACTACTGACTTTTTTCTGAGTAAAGAATTTACTCATTTGAAATGTAATTTGGCCTAAGGTACATTTCTGAATCTCAGTTAAAAGTGCTTGAGTAACACACAGTGGATATACTCCTTTGAAAACTGCACTGTTAGTATGTATTCCAGAATCACCTTTTCAAAACTGATTGAATTGACTCCATAAATGACTTTTCTTTTCCCCCTGACAGTTTTGTCCCTATTTCAGTCTAGTTTTCCTCTTGGTTTTTTGTCTGTGAACAGCTTTAGAAGCTTCTTGTGACCTTCTGTTCCAACACACTAGTTTACTAGCAGTCAAATTTCTTTTCAGTGGTTGTGGGTGAACTTATGTCAAGAACTCAAATGTGTTTCAGTTAAGTTTAATAGAACCATTATTTCAGAGTGAATGCTTGAATATATTACTTAAGATAGTATGTGAATTTGAAAATGGCTTTTCACTTGCAGGTACTGTAATTAAGCACAGAAAGAGTATTTTCAGTAATAGAGAACTTGAACTCTACTTTGTGGTGTTATGTAAATGGATTAAATGACGTCTTGGTTAATCAGTTTCGAATTAGGGGCAGAGGAAGAGCCAGAGGAGTCTTTGCTGGAACAAATACTGGTCCCAGCAACTCAAATACTACTTTTCAGAAGAGACCGAAGGAAGAGGAATGGGATCCTGAATATACCCCAAAAAGCAAGAAATACTTCTTGGTGGGTGTGGAGAACTCAATGTCTTATGCATGCTTTTGTTTTTTCAAACTTTCTACAAGCGTAGAAGTAGCATGCATGTATGGACAGGGACTACAGTAACTATGAGAGTATCAGGGTGGCTGTAGTGGTTGGTTCTGCTTATCTTTCATCTTTCTGCAGCAGGCTGGCAGTAAGTGAGGCCTGACATGGAATTTAGCTCCAAAAAATCCATCAGGGAGTGGGGAAGAAGGCAGGTTCAGACAAAATTATTAAAACCAAACTTAAACCAAAAAGACTTGGGCTCTGTTTTCCTGGATTTATGTCTGTATAACATTTGAGATTTGTCTTTGAATGGTCTGGAAGTCTACAAAAGTGAAAGATCAGGAAAAGCTGACAGTATTTGTAGGTGTACATAGGCAGACTCTGTTATGAGCAGTTTTCTGCTCTGAGTAGTGTGATAGTCATAAGAAAATCACCACGGTTTTGATGCCTTTTTCCCATCTGGATTATGAAAGGAGGACCCTTGATGTAACCACTCTTAAGTAGTGTAGTACACTGAATGTGTGGCCTCTACTCCAGTTATTTCTGTAACAGTGCAGACTTTGAAGGATATTGTTTCATCATTGAAAAATGATTAGTGAAGATGAGACCTCCTGTAGCATTATAGCTTGTCACAAATATGTTAACAGGTAACTAAGAAATTATGCAGTCGCAATTCAGATACTTCTTTAAAGAGTTCTGTCTTCCTAGACATATCTAAACTTTCCTGATCTGTAAACAGAGATGTGATAATCTATTCATAATAGTAGAATAATCAATTGTAGCTATTAAACTTGAATTTCTAAAAAAATTTAAATAAGCCACCCTTCAACTACTTCTGCGTAATTAAACTGCATTATATGGGTGTGATAAGTGTTTAATAGTTCAGACTTCTTTCCAAATCACAAGTAAAAAAAATGTGTTGAAGCAAGTGTACCTCACCATTCTAAATATAAGCTTTTTTTATATTAAATAATGGTTTGTAGATTTCATGCAGTTTGTGAAATGCTTGTGAGAACTTACCAGACTATATAAGGCAGCAAACTTTAGGCTTATTAACAAGAGAAACTCAACTATTGTTTGTTAATGTTAAATCTAAACAGTTTAAACTTAATTTGCCCTACGTTGTGCAGGTGAGGCAGATTGTCTGAAAACTGCCTTCAGTTACCTCTTCTCATGAAGTATAAAGAACTCTATCTATACTAAAATAAAAATAATTTTAAAAAATCTAGCACTTTCCTAGAGCTTCTTCTTTTAAAGTAACAATTCTTTCCCCTCAAAACTAGTAATTCTTAATTCTGAGTAAAGTTACAGACAAGTGATTTGTTACTAACATTTGAGTAGACCCATAGCAAATAAGGGCTCTTAAAACAAGTCTACTGTGATTTTAGTTACAGCATTATGTCTTCTAAGAATATACCTCATAATTACAATCTGAAGAGAACTTTTTAACGGTTACTTTGTTTTATACTTTTGCTATAGAGTACTAACATTAAAGGGTACATTTAAGAGGTGTCTAACCTTACTCTTTGTCTGGTGTTATTGTAGCATGACGACAGAGATGATGGTGTGGATTATTGGGCCAAAAGAGGAAGGGGCCGTGGTACTTTCCAGCGTGGCAGGGGGCGTTTTAACTTCAAAAAGTCAGGTAGCAGTCCAAAGTGGACACATGACAAATATCAAGGGGATGGCATTGTGGAAGATGAGGAAGAAACAGTTGAGAATAATGAAGAAAAGGACAGACGCAAAGAGGAAAAGGTAAATCATTCAGTGAATTGCAGATTAGACAGTTTATCTTGCAATATGCCAAGTAATCAGATGCATGTAGGGATCACTTTAGAGGTTTTGGAATTTGATTATTAACAGTTTACAACAAGACTTCTTTCTTTTTTTCCACAGGAATAATCCGGAAGAAAGTTATAGCTGAAAGAGCAGCTCTTGCACCACCCACACAACATTTTTAATATGTTCTTTTGTTGTCAAATGAATGTAAGCATTTTACTTAAATTTTACTGTTGGAAAGTAGTTTAGAGAGATTGTTTTTGTTTTAAGCCTTTAGAAAAAAATCATGATATAGTAAACTATGTTAATGATCGTACAGGTAGAAAGTAAAATATTTGTAACAACTTTTAAGAAATTTTACTGTTTGTTATATGCAGTGTAATTCTGCTTTGTCCAAATATATGGTCAAGTACAACTCTAAAAGTTTTGATTCTCCTCTATGTCTGTGTTTTATTCTGAAGTAAACTTACAGCTCTGCACACCTGAAATCTTGGAGCAGCATTTTTTATAAACTGATCACTAATTCTCTGTTGCTTTTTTAAAGAATTGTATTTAAGGGTAGTTATCCAGTCACAGTGTAAGTACAAACAGTTGTGCAAAATGCTGATTGTATGTTAGTTCACAAGAATTACATTTACACAGGGATAAACCTGGATTCATATTTTACCCTTCAAGAGTGCAGCAAGAATTTTATTTCAGCGGTGAAATCATCATTTTTCATTAGTAGCTTAAGAAATACATATGCATATACAGATTACAGTGAGTTTCATGTGTATTTGCTGATAGCTTAGTCATCAGCAGAACACTTAAGTTAAATTGGTGGCAGTATCAATTTTGCTTCTTTTTTAGCAATTTCTTTTTACAGTTTGTTAGAATTGCCTCTTTAATTTCTCTGTGTGGGCTTGCCTCTCTGGGTTTGTAATCTGGCAAGAGTGAGTCAATCACATGTACAGTATTTAAGTTAAAATGAGAGAGCAGGGAAGGAGCAGGTGGGAGGAGAGAAACAGAACACCACAAAAATCCCTGAAAAAGTAAAGCAAGGCATGTTAAAACCTGTATTGGTGAAGGTTATTTGTGTATTACAGAAGCGTGAAAAACTAACCTTACTTTCTTCAACACTGATTTCTAACATTTGTGCTGCAAGAATTTTTGTAGCCGAAGTGCAGATGTTAGTCTTGCTGGTTTGTTTTTTTAAGCAAAAATAACAAACCCTCAAGTTCAGTTTTCGTTGTAGGTACACACTTAACCACTAGAGTGCTAAGGATGACAGTAACATACTTGAATTACCAGAATAAGGACATTCTAATGCAAGTTGCAGTCCATGAGAAATGTGTAAAAAACAAAGTGGGAGTGGAGATCACTTTTTTAATCCAGGTCTAGTGTTCATCTCTTAAAACATGGATAGTGAATTTTCACTGTGCTAAGAAAAAAATTTTTTGAGGTTTTCACTTGGTGCAGCTAAGGTAGTTGCATGACCTATGAATGGAATTTCAGTGCATTTTCCATTTCTCTCATTAAAAGGATAAAGACCATTATTGGTGGTACAGGGAAAAAATGTGTAGACATGATGCTGGTATAAAATGTTAAACCTTTTGAATTCAGTTACTTATTCTGACTCACTGCTCTTCAGCAATGAAGCACTTTTGAAGGACACCTTGCAGAGATTAAGTGGACTCAAAAGTTTGAAGTTATCCCTGCAGTTCAGATAAAAACAGGCATACATTTTACTAGGCCAAAAAAAAAGAGACCTGGTCACCAACCAACCTGGAATCCAGTAGCTGTACTGTTAGTACAGTATCCATTTAGTATCTTGTTTGGAATGAAATCTCGCATCCTCTTCTGTTCAGGAGCAATCAGCATTACTGTAACAGGGGGCAGCTAGGTAAGAGTAAAGCTTTCCTGCATTTCTTTTGCTAGTGCTTTAAAGGAGAGCTGTTCCTGAGCTTTAGCTCAGCTCCAGAGGTATGGCTGCAGCACTAAGCCTTGAGGCCTGTGTCACTTCTCCTTTGTGTAGCTAGCCTGTCAGGAGATGCTTTTGTTCAGAAGATCCTGCAGGTCCCTTCTGTTCTGTTCAGAGCTGTACCTGCTGACTTGAAGCGTTTCTGTACGAGTTCCCAACTGCATTCTCATTCAGGGCAGCTGGTTACTGCTGCTGCTGCAGTGAAACTAACTTCCCTCAGTTTTGCTTTTGCTTGAGAACCCTGCTTCTTCCTGGCTTTCCAGTAGAGCTGTGTGTTGCTCCCGTTCTATTGATACTTCCCCTTCTTTAGTAAGAAGGTGTTAGAGTAGTAGGTGAGAAGTACTTTTTTTTTCCTTTTATAAGGCAAGTGCTGTAGTACAGTTTTAAAAAACATCCATTAAAATGTTCTGTCCTTCCTCTCAAGTTTAACCCTTCCTGGTCCCCTGAACCAGCTGTGTGCTGTTACTACAGCGTGTGTTACCAGTACTGCCACATTGAAGACCGAACCCATCTCAGTTTAGCTCCTTGCCATTAATGCAGCGAGTTAACAGGCCCTGGTGCATTTCTTCAGTTGGTGCGTCCTATGTTCTGCCTTCGCAGATGCTGCATTTTCTTGTGCGTACAGCTCCTTGGTCAGTCGGGCCTCCGAGCTGCCGCGGTGCCGCGTTCCCGGGAGCGCTCCCTGGCAAGAGCGGCAGGCCGGGCAGCGCCGGCGTTCAAACCGCTCACTCCCGACACCCCCTGCGCCGGGCCCGCCCCTGCTGCTCATTGGCTGTGCCGCGGGCAGTGCCGGCTTCCTATTGGCGAAGCTGCCGCGGTGCCCCGCCTCTCACCGCTGGCGGGTTCGGCCCTGGCGGTGCCGTGGGCTCAGGCTGCGCGCGGGGAGCGCGGGCTCGGCTCCCGTCATGGCGCTGCTGCTGCAGCTCCTCCGGCGGCTGCTGCGCTACCTCGGCTGGCCGCACCAGCAGGTGAGAGAGACCCCGCGACGGCTGTGCCTTGCCTGCAGCCGCTCGGTTCGGCGGAGGGCGGGAGGGAGGGTCGGCACCGCGGGCGGTGGGGCGGCTTCAGCGCCCTCCTTGCCCGCAGCCGGGTTTGTCGGATCTCGCTGCCCGCACGTGGGGGCGCGTGAGGTCACTGCCCTGACACAGCCGCTCCAGCGGCTCTTTTTTGCCCGGAACTGAGCGTAAGAAAGTCAGTAGTGTTGGCTGCTCGTGCTTTGCTGTTTGAAATAAAAGGCTGCGTACCTGTTCCCAAGGAGCAGCTAATCCTGTGTGTTCAGAGACCTGGGAAAGGCGCGGCGTGGGAAGCTGAAAGAGGCGCCCATGCCATGCCAGGGGCTGATGTGGGAGCTTGAGGCCGTGGGCAGCTGCTCAGTGCGGGCTCTCAGCACTGAGGCACTGCTGCAGCTCGTGGTTCTGAGACAGTCCTGGCGTCATTTATGGGAAACTACCTGAGTATCTCCAGGAGTGCTGATTTGCCTGAGCTGCCTTGTTTACTTTCTGGCTCCGCTGGTTTTTTTGACAGGCCGTCTTTTTTGACACTCGCATGTTTGGCAGCAGTATCAGTCGTACTCTCGGAACATGCCTTCCTTCAGCAGTCTCATCAGGAAGGCATTTCCAGCAGTTATATGCTGTCTTAAGGAAGTATCAGGCCAAGGTATGTTAAATTTAGTTCGCTTCGTTGCTGATTGTTCTTTCCCAAGACTTATACAGATGCATGTAGTTAAATAAATGGGCACTTCTGTCAGTGTCTCAAGATATTGGCCTTTGTGCCTCTTTAAAATATTCTGTATTTTGGCAGTGTTTTAGACACTGTCTGTCTGTCATACCAGTGTAGGCCTCCTTGGACTTTCAGCTTGAGAAGAGCATTGAAAAGCTAGGTTAACCAGATTGCATTATATTTAATTACCTGTAACATGGAATAAAATAACTTTGATTGTAAGAACTCAGGGCTTTGATTTTGCTTCTTAGGTTCAAAAGTTTTCTGATTTTTAGGTCACATCTGTTTGTCAAAAAAAGGAATATGGATCTACTCGAAGTATTGTTCGTAGACTTGGGACAATTCTTTCCTTGGAGCCCTACCCCAGACCTTATTTTCAAGTGAGCAATTTATTGTCAATATATACTTCACTGTTTGTATTTTCTTGTTTCTTAATTTGATGATAGCTTTCCTCTCCTTTTTAGCTTGTTTAATTGTATGATGCATCCCTTATAGTCACTGTTTTCAACTTCCTTATAGCACTATTTAGAAATTCCTTTTGCTGAAGCAGAACCTTCAGTATGTGCTGCATCCAGTTTCCCTTCATGCTTTTTTTGGCATTGTTTGTTTTTAGTTTGTTCAAGACCCAAGTCCATTGGGTTATGATGAACAAAGTGTAGCTCCAACTCCTGTGGCTCCATCACTTGCTGATGTCCTGTGGGTGGCAAATGATGAAGGACAAGCATGTACTAGACTTAGGTAAGTAAATGTATAAAAAGGAGTAATAGAATAACTTTTGCCTCCTCTATGGTGCATGATTTTGTGCTTATTTTCCTTTTTTCCTAACCTTTTCTGGAAACATTTTGGGCTTTTTGCGGGGGGCACTTCTTCCTTAGCTGAAAATTCTTACTATGTAAAGCATTCTTTTCTGAAAGATTTCTGAAATTGAGTCTCCTCTTTTCTCTTCGTGGTAGTCTGTCAGGTGCATTACTGGTACTTTAAATGATTTTCAAAGTATTTTGTGAGGGAGGGAGCTGGTTGTCGCAGTATACTGTAAGATTATTCCTATCTTTATCCTTCTAGTTTACAACCTTTTTGATAAACTTTATAAATGAGGAAACAAGAAAAAATATTTAAATGTCTCCTTTTGGCTTTGATTTTTACAGTGCCATGTGTAAGCATTGATGGTTGCTTTGATGGAAAACCAAATGTAATTATTTAAAAAACTTCTAATCATTTTGAATATAGTTTATATAAATTTTTCTAGCTTTGATAAAGGGCTGAAGGAAAATATTTTTACAAGTTACAAAATATTTCAGGCACTGTGAAATGACAAATTGTTCAAGAATTTGCAGACACAAATAATATACAAGTTTTGCCTTTTTTTCCCCCCACTGGAGAAGAAATAAGAAGTCTTCTTGCTGGTCCTGTGAAGATCTGTTCAAAATCAGAGAATGAGTTAGAGCCAGAAGCAAGATTAAAATGTGGACACTTGTATTGTCTTGTACTGAAGCTGTATAGGACAATATAATTCTGCTTCATATTGGCATTTGTTTACGTGTGATCTGTATGCTGCCTGCCATGAATGAAAATCCAAGAAATTGATGAATTCAAATGACACACTTTTCATTGGAGAAGTTGGATACTGTGTGTTTCATCTTATGTTTCCTGAGGCATTATTGTTAAATTACGGAAGTTTGTAACAGCTGTAAAATACCAGAAGAACAAGAACATTGTTGAAAGAACAAAGAAATTATGGCCTGTTTTGTCCGTCTCATGCTGTTCTTTAACTGGTCAGATTCACAGAACTATGGCAGTTCATTCTTTTGTTGTTTCCATTCTTTGCTCCTCCTCCTCCTCTTCTGGCTCTGTGGGATGTTTTTCAAGAACAGCTGTTCTAATTGATATCTTTTACTTCTCAAGCAGCGTTTATAGCAAGGGGGTTTTGGCAAATCAGAAAGCAGTGCTGCAGGTCTGATTTGAAGTAAAAGGATGTTAAAAATAAGGAAAAGATCTGGGCTTTTTTTCAGTCAAAGCTTAGTGCATCTTAAATGAAACAGGTAAATTTAATTTCTGTCCATGTTTCATAATGAAATTCTGCTAGTTTGATTTTATACTATATTTTAAATTTATTTCTGCAGGGACAGACTTGAAACAATTTTTAAAATTAAAACCTGAGACTTACAGCATAATTTTCTAATACTGTCTTTGGTTATAGTAGCGTACAGAAGATGAGGTTCTTGTTCTGTAAATCTGTATTAAACCTTATTATTCTCAAGTACATTTTCCAAAAGATTGTAACTACTTTGCTGCTTGCTGCTTGTTCATCTTAGAGTTTGATAAATGACTAAAATTTCTGAAGCCTAATTAAGATCATTATTATTCTGCAACTCTCCTGCCTTTCATATTCAAGTGGCAAGAAGGGAGAAGACACCTTACGGTGTCAGTCTAATAGTTATTGAATAAAGACAATTCAATCCTACTGTATGACTTTATGAACTTTAATTATCCCTGAGTGAATTATCTGACTAATTCTTATGATGACTTTGCAAGGATCTGCATTGTACTTGAGCAAAGGGAGACTTGAAACATTTTAAAAGTTATGAGTAGTTAAAAGTGTAGTTTCCTTAAATAGTTTGAAAAGTTAGGTCTTGCTGGATGATGATAACTTGCTTGAACAGCCCGAGTAGTTTTGAGGTTTCCATTGTTGGCTGCCCCTTTTGAAACTGTGTCTTTTTTTGCTTCGTAGGTCTGAATTGAGGAGAAAAGAAAAAAGTACAGCTCCTCCTGACCTATATTCGTCTCTAGGCTCAATACAGAGCGTTCAGAAAACCAGTGCACAAAAAGATGGTGTTGATCAAGCAGCTCTCAAGAAAATTTCTGTGCTTGAAGAAGAGCTGACCTTTCTTCGTGCTCAGATTGCTGCAATTGTTTCAGCACAGACCTTGGGAAGCATTCCCTCACGTAAGCCCTTCTGCTTTGAAGCAAACCAGTGTTCCTTTTTTTGCTTTAGAGCTTGCCATGTCTGATATTGGTAGAGAACATCTTTAACTTTTCTAACTGAAGATATACCAACTAAATTTACTGAATATAATATATTGTTTTTCTTTATGCTATTTGGTGCACTTTCTTCCTTTCTGTTTTGTGGTCTACTTTCCAAATTCAAATGCAATTGATCCTAAGTGCTCTTTATACTGATTGCCATGTTGGTGAAGGAGGTTAGTAACATCACTATCTATAGGCTACCAATAACTGTTTAAAAAAAGTTACAGACCATTAATTGTCCCTTTGGGGTTTTGCACTGTTTCTAGTGCGTTATCAAAATAATGGGTAGAAGGGGTATTCTAAGTCAGTCAGGTTGGGGCTTTAACAAAAACAAATGCTACAAACAGATGTGTCCTAGGTAGTTGGTCTCCAATATGCACTTCTATCTTGTGACCTCTCCCCTGAAAAGTTTTGAGTCTCAACTGTCTTACTTGCAGACCAACCCCACTTTGGTTACTGAAATACTTGGACTGGTGTGAGGTAGCTACTTCTGTGTGGCATTGTGAGGCACTTCTGTGTTTCAGCTGTTCTGTTGAGTCTTCCTCTGTGTCTTCTCCATTGTGCTCAGTATTGTCATCTATTTTACATGTTTTGTGATTATCTTTTCCTTCATATAGGTTATTGTAGCCTCTAGACCATTGATCACTGTATGTAGCAGCAGTCGTCCTGCCACAGCTGCTTTGCTGATTTATCTAGTGCTTAGATTGAAGACACAAGAAGAGAAAATCAGAGCAGCACAAGACACCTCAGATTCATTACTTAATGTATTCTGAATTTGTGGGTTTGAAGTAGTTTTTTGATTTTAGTTCTTCTGTGTTGTAATGTGCAAGGTGTGTAAGAAAGTACTTTCAGAGGACAGTCGTATCTTGGCTTAAAACTGATTCATCCTAGATGTTAATATATGTTTTTGTTTTTCTTCTCTAACTGTATGCAGAAGCCTTTAAAACACTCAGCACTCCAGATGGATTTTACCCACTGCCAGCCATGACTTCCACGCCACTGTCCGTCTCTCACAATCATTTTGTAATTCCCTCGCCTCCTCCACTTCCTTCTGCTGCACCATCTGCTGTTGATGCTACTAATTCTGCACTGGAACTTATAAAACAACGTCGAGCTGCAAGAAACAGTGATTCAACTACAGCTGACAGTACTGATCACCAGAGGACAAAGAACATTCCCAGTATGATGGATGTTTTGAAAGACCTGAACAAGGTTCAGTTGCGAGCTGTTGAGAGGTAGGTTGGATTGGCTGTGCATCTCAGCAAGCTAAGGCTACCTAAGCATCAACAGCACTTCAGTAGCACCAGAGAACACCAGTCATTTAAAGAGCAGCTACTGCGGACAAACTGAATTTGGCAACTTCTGAGTTCACAGCGTAGAATGTAAGATACTTGTGACAGGGCTTTTAGATGCATTTAAAACATGCTGACTATCACAGTATAAAGCTATTCTGCTGCTTTAGTATGCAAATCTCAGGTTGGCGTGGAGAGGTGAGAGGTTGCTTACAAGGTTGCATGCACAGTCACAGGAAACTGATCTGAAAAAATAACCCTTCTGGATTCACTGTGAAAGGCCACATCCTCAGGGAAACTTTGGAAAACTACTGTTAGCATACTCAAAATATCCTAGTTCAAGCTTTGAAGTGTTAACAGAAACATGTGCTGTATCGTTTATTGAAAATGTTTCATAAATTTGTATTTCAATAGTGCATTTGGATTATAAATATTTTTAGTGGTTAGCTGTTTTCATGGTAAGTGCAGTCGACTTGTAACAAAAATGTTTTACTAAAGATTGCAGCACCTCTTCTGGTCTCTGCTATGCTAGGTATAATGAAGATTACACCTTCAGAGTTCTTTTATGAACTTCTTGGGTTGAAAAAGTAAGAAAAACTGAGCCTGTAATCAATGTTTGAAGCTCTTAATGTGGGAAGAATGTCACTTGGCAAAACTTACTGCATTCCCATTTCAACATTTTCTTAACTGTGAGCTTTATCCCTGAAAATGACTAGCACAAAACTTGGGCAAATAATTTACATGCAAATCTAATGCATGTCTTTATGCTTTTGGTAACATTCTCACAGTAAATAAAGCAAATATAAAGTGCACGTAGGTAAACCTTTGTGTTTCCTTTATATATGTTTTTTTCTCTATAATTCTATGTATGGTGAGTGAAGAAATTTAGATGTTCATGCTGACAGTTTTAACGTCTTGAGCAGGGGCATAATTAGCAGGAAGTGGTAGGTTGTACATCTGAAATGCTTTCTGGATTTAGGCATCCACATGTACTCTGAAGTAGAACTTAACAGAATGATGAATAATTTATATTCTTGGTGGGAGTAATGATGATCAGAATTGTTGCAGTCTTCCTAACAGCAGTGTAATGTGTGCACTGCAAAAGGGAAGTCCTCTGTTCTCAGAAACTGAGAGCCTGAAGATCCCAGTTTCTACCACCCAAGCACCATCTTACACATTGTGTAAGTTCTCTGGGGGCTTGTTTTTATAAGGGAGTGTGAACTCAATCCTCTCAGGTTTTGTGTTAAGCAACATTTAACGTAACTGGCAAACGTAGAACTTGGTGTTGTCAGTGTGCATTATTAGGTACAAATCATCAGTCTGGGGACAGCACTTTACTAGCAGAAGTCTGAACACCTCTAGATTTTTCCATCCCACCCTCCCTCCCCAAGATATCTCAATGGTTAGAAAATCTTTCTTATGATCTGTTGTCTTGGACTAGTCACTAGCTTCCATGTTTATGGTAGCTTTTGGGGTGTAGGTGCTGTTCTGATTTTTGAATTTAAATGAACCAAAAATGAATAAAATTTAAATCAAATTGTGTTCACAGTGATTATTAAATATTTTAATGGGACATTCCCATTAACATACTTTAATAAAACTTAAAAATGACTTGGTATAAAACTGCAATTTTACTTTTTTTTTGCTCATTATTTATTTGCAGTACTTTAATAACACTTCATGTTGATTTACTGCCATTTTTCTTCATGGAACAGCATCAAGTTTTGTTTTCAGGCTAAGAATGGCTGACAAGTTGTTGGGTGTAATTGTATCAGTTGTATTTGATGCGTTGCTTTGAAGTTATAGCAGCATTACTTGTGTAATCAGGGATTTATAGGATAGGCTGTTTACAGACGTTATGTCTCTAGATTTTGGATCACTCAGCACAGGATTAGGGTCAGGAGACAATAATTTTTTGTCGTTGTTGTTCTTAGGTCTCCTGGAGGTACTCCTCTTTCTAGACCCAAAAAGTCGCAAAGTTCAGCTTGGGATCCGGTTGCTCTACTAACTCACGCTCTAAAGCAGAAATTTGCACATAAGAATGATGTTGAAGATGAATCCCTGGACAAAGAAAATAGTTCTTTTGATAGCTCTCCGTTTGCTAGTCCTGAGATGCCAGTGGTATGTTTTTATATAAGAATGTGCATTTGTATTCTTGAACTGACTGCTGTTTTCATGGATAGTTGCAGGGTTTGCACAAGCCTAGAACTTCTCTGCAATTTTTTTAGCCATCATCCTAGGTAGTTACTTTCTTTAAAGTATAATCAAAGCAGATAATCTCAAATTATTTTGGGTGGGTTTAGACTGGTAAATGCACTTCTAGACATGCAAAGAGAAAAAGCTTAGAAGACTAATTTTATAAATTCAGCTCATAGTTGACTGAACTATGGACATTAGCTTGATGCTGCCTGGAAGGTATCCATGCATACAAACTGTGTATTTAAGTAATTATTGACTAATTTTTCAAATAAGGATGTTAGGAAGGTACAGGAAGATCTGACTAATACACCCTAACTGTTCAGAAATGAAAATAAATGCATAGTCTGTAATATTTTCCTTTGAGCATAATTTCCACACAGTTTGAAGCTTTATCCAAAATGAGTTGTGATTCTATTGTAAAGCCCAATAAGAATACAGTTTTTCCTAGGAACAAAGATGTGGTAGGCAGTGCCATTGGACTAAGATGATTCTGAGCTCTGATTTCTGTAGGTCAGCCTGTATCAGCTATCTCAGCTCATACAGTCCAGTAGTGCTGTTGTTTGGTTTGTTGTTAGGCATTTCCACAAACCTCAGAATTGCTCAGATGAGATGGATAGAAATAGGCGGCACTAATTTGAACTGTGTCTCTCTTCTTAGCAATTTTACCTTTTTATTGTAAGAGTGAGATAAAAGATTTGGGCTGTGGCATTTGTTACCCTAATAGCGGGAAATAGTAATGCAGAACATATAATGGAATTCAGACATGCTTTAGCTGTGTGGTTGAAAACTTGAGGAAAACTAATGTGTGTGTGTGTTCCTCTTTCTAGCTATAATTATTTGATTTATTTCAGCTGTCACAAGGGTTTTCCAAGCTAAATGTAGCATATATTTTACAGGCTGCAGTGTGTCAACAGTTCTGGTGCAGTCTTAATAAATTTATTTGACTTTTTTTTTTCCCCAAAGGAATAATTAAAACATCTTAAAAATAACCATGCTGGTATTTTGGATGCTGCAGACAATTGCACTTCATAGCTGACATATCTGATTCGAGATACAAAGATCAAAAATAGCTCCTGGAACAGCTTGTATATGGAATAGCTTTTGTTCCAGGATCTGACACCTGGATTATGATGTCCTGGAACAGAGATGCTTCGGGCTAGCATGTTCAGGAGTAGATACAAAAAAAAAAGGAATTTTTCTGGTTAAAGCAGAATAATCCTATGAGTTTGTAACCTAGCCTCTAATTGTTAGCTGTTGAGTGTTTCTAAGAATAAATGTACTTGAACCAATTACACAGACTTATTATTTTATTCTTTCTATGTTGAGAGAAGTGCAACCACTATTTCAAAATGTTTTTCTTGTAAACATCTTCTAATTGAGTTTCTTGGGTATAGTTTTAACTCTGTCTCTGCTCCTCAGGTTGGACGGTGCAGTCTGAAGCCAAATGCAAAACCCAGTCTTACAAGAACTGATGGAGTTCAACAGGTACCAGCATGGAAACCAAGAGCTCATATTTAGTGGAGCCTTCTGAAGAAAGTTTAGTGTGTGTGAGTGGTGGGTCCACTTGGAAACTGCTGTAAGGTGCTCTAACGTGTTCTAGAACACACCTTTCCTGGGCTGTTGAAGTTTGGGTGTTGAAGGGTTTTTAAAATTACCTCTTCCTTCTCTTTGGTTTCTCAGTAGCCAAACTTGTGAATGTGGTGCTTTTACAAGAAGCACAGAATGGAGAGAAGGCTTCCATTGCTATGGAACAATGTCTTTGGAACCTGGGAAATTCAAGAAACCAGTGTGTGTGTGGGGAAACAGGAATTTATTGCTGTGGGAGCAGAGGTGAATGCACTCCAGTGTAAATAACAAGGAAGTGTAAACTTTTTGTTAGTGTGTTGTAACTACTGTATATAATGATAATACTTTTTCATGAGAGTGGCATAGTTGCCTTTGTTTTCTATGCAGTTTGCTAATACAAGTGCTTATTCCATCTGCAAACAGTTTTCTAATTTATTTTGGGTCAGGAGATGAACTTCCCTGTTTGTGGAACTTTGTGCTGTAAGTAAACTCAGGTCATCTATTAAATGTGTGTAATATGAGGGGGTTGCATTCTGAGGTAAAAAAGACCTTGTAGAGAGATCTGTTTGCACACAGTCTAAATTCCATATGTAAGTAAATATTAATTCCTTGGCATGTGCATCGGAACTCAGTTTTGTTCACAAGAGCTTATAAAATAAAATTTTCTTTATATCATAGATGTGTGTGGTAGTGGCATTTTGTGTTGCAGATGCTTATATCTTAAGAACTGATCATATTAGACATGTTCTTAAACTGCATTATCTAAAACTAACTAAAGAACAGCTTGTATTTTTTCCTGCCAGAGTACTTAATGAAGCCACTTATTTAGAAATTTGTTTCAGTCCACTGCTTGGGGGTGCTGCCTTCACCTAATCTTTTGTCTAACAATCCTGATGTATAAAACCCAAATCCTGTCAATTAGACTGTTGAATGTGTCTCTTATATCCTGTGTGTCTTCTGTTTCCCTCTTCACTTACACAGAGTGGACTGACAGTGGCATCCCCTCTTATTGCTGAATCTTATCCACACAGTTGTAAGAAATTAGTGTGCAAATACCATGCTGGCATTTTGGTTTTAAAAATTACCTTTTGACTAAAACCGGAGCTTAAGTGACTTGATATATTGTGCTTCTAAAATTAATTCCTCAAGGTATTTATTTCTTCCAGATTTAGTAGTTACTGAGCTTTATTGTATTCTCATGTTCTTTGATTGGTCCATAACAGTTTGGCCTTTGGTTTCTTCCAAAATAAGCATTTGTTGCTTTCTCTGCCTAAACTTGACAATTGCTATGAAATCTGCACAGAATATCCAGCTTGACCCCATACTTGGTAGGTTCCCCTCTTCCATCAAAGTTCCTCATTGTCTTTTGTCTACTGCTGTACAAGGGCAGCAGGGAGCAACACAGTCCACACAGTGCTCGCTGAAGAGAACATGAAGGCAGGTGAGTCCCAGTGAGCATAGGGGCAATGAAATGGCTCCCTCTTGCTCAGTGTCTACAGGGTGGTGAGGTGGAGCAAGTCATCTGGTTTATATCAGCATTCCTGCATCCAGGGGATTCCAGGATCCAGGGGATTTGTGACCCTACTATTGTGACTGATAAGTAGGATGGAATTCCTCCTTTGAGAAACTGAGTTGTGTGCAAAGCCTGCGATACAGTAATCTCTCTTTCTCCCCTACATCAGTTGCTTTACGTGACCAACAGTTTCTTCTCTTCAGGAAGAACTGTTACTTTGCAATTTTTCTGTTCTCTCTGGGGTTCATCATTTAACTACAAGTTTGGCCAACAGGAGCAGTTTGCAGTGAGAATTTTGGCTTTGGAAGTGTCTTTTCATTTTAGAAGGGACTTCAGAGAAATTTCTCAGTACCTCTTAACACAATAATCTAGTGTCAGAAGAATCTGCAAATTTTAGTGAGCTATGTGACCTTTCTGGTTGTTGCATACTGTCTGATTTTTGTAATTTTGATGTGAATTGTGCAGTGATATAGTTTACAGCTGATCTGCTTCCTTAGGGAAAAGAATAAGTAGTTTACCATATGATTTTTCTTTTCACCACCTACCTGTTATGAGAACAGATTCTTTATTCTTTATAGTTCCAGGTGTAAAGAAGGCTGTGGGTGGCATCTGGTAACATCTGACAGTTTTCAATACCAAGAAGTTGGAAGCTTAGAAAAAGTTGGTGATGAAAAGTTTTATCACTCATTGCGGAGATTTTTCTCTTTCAGAATTGATGGAAACACGGCTTTATCACCTTATTTTCTTTGACTAAAACTTCTGTATCAACAACTGGGAAGCAGCTTTAGGTGCTTTGAAGCTTCCTGTGCCCACCTAGAATCCATCCCGTTTTACCTACAAATACCCTTGTTTACATCAGGCCCCTGACTGAATTGCTCAGTTACAATGCAACTGAAGAGTTGTGCTATTGATCTGGGAGAGGAGGAAGAGACTCAGGAACATGAGTGCTCTGTTGATCTGCTGGAACAATCTTGTGAAAGGTTGTGCCTTCTTATCACAGAAGTCTGAAAAATGTACTCTCCTACCACTCCCTGGGAACTTTTGGGCAGGATATCTTCCTTCAGGAGATGCTGGGGTGGTCGCTGGAATGAAAGTTGGTTTTGTTTTTCTACTAGAAAAACTTAAAAAGTATGTATATTATATCCAATTTTCCAGCTGATAAAATTGAAACAAGAGTGTTTCAAAGCTTTTGAATAAAGGGCCTAGAAGGAGAAGTATAATGCAGTCCTTTAAAAACATTTTTACAGGTTTTCTTCTAGGAGATCCTGAAAGATTTGAGTTCTCTATCAGTGAGCTTCCCATTACAAGGAGGCTAATGAATACAATTACCTGACAATTCCTGTCAGAATATCACTGCTAAAATAGTCCTATAATATACCAGACCTGTCCAGATACTCACTACTTGTGAAGGACAATTAATGTATAATCTCACATATATTATTTATTCTATTAATATATATTTCATCTATATAAGCCCTCTATATGCATAGGTATAGAGTTTTTAAATCAAGGCAGAGCAGAGTATGCAACAATATTCACTACCCTCAGTCTATTCTTCTTGTCAGGAATTAATTACATTGTTCTTTAGTCCCACCTAAATAGGAAAATGATATATAGGGTTCTTTCAAAAGCCAGACTGACAAAGGGAACCTGCTAAACAAGGTAACCTTGAGTTACTGATCAGATGCCTCAGGAAAAGGAAGGCAAGACTACTGAAATCACTGATGTCCCAGTGTTAAGCAAGGTCTGCAGCCAAATTTCACTTCCACTTAATGTGAAATGTGTTTGCCCATGATTGTAGGTACCTGGGAGATATTTATCATCCTGATTCCTCTACCAGGTTCTCACATCCCTGTGTGGTTTACCAGTACATTTTTCGTAGTGACACTGACTTCAGCTACATGATCCAGTGTGTGCCCAGGTGGCCGAGAAGGCCAATGACATCCTGGCCTGTATCAGCAATAGTGTGGCCAGCAGGACCAGGGCAGTGATTGTCCCCCTGCACTTGGCACTGATGAGACAGAACCTCGAGTTCTGTGTCCAGTTTTGAACCCCTCACTGCAAGAAACACCTTGAGGTCCTGTAGCGTGTCCGGAGAAGGGCAATTTAATTTCAAAGATCTGAAGACAGAGCATGTAGAGTAACTAGCAGGAATAGGGATACCTGTTGTAAACTACCAATATAGGAAGCAGGAAATTTTTCATTATTTCTCAAAAGACTTTGAAGTATGAAGCTGAAGTTGCTCTATATTAACAGTATAGCAAAAAGAACAGGTATTTTATAGTTGTATAGAAGAGTTTTTGTAAAAAAAAGGAACTATAAAGTCATAAATAGTGGATGTGTTAAAAAGAGTGAGTTATGTAAAAGGAAACATGACATGAATTAATGCTTGTATCTGCTTTGTGTAAATGAATCTGCTTTTGTTTCTTGCAAGTTAGCCAAATGTGAAAGACGCAATCTGGAAGGGTCTTTGACAGGCTTGCTGTATGTAGATATGTCAGTGGTTTAGAAAAATGTACATCATTCTCCACAGTTATGCCTTGAAACACTTTATTTAGAAACCAAGTCCTGAATTGTGGTGCTAGTTTTGGCAATATCTAAAACTGTATTGTGAGTACAGGCTAAAGACAACAGCTGTCCTTGTACTTCAGAGAATTTTTGCACATTTCAGTATTTTGTGGCTGGATTATTTACAAATTTTGATTATAATAATCAAAAGGCCCTTCTTTTGATATTCATTATTTTCCCCAATAATCCTGTCAGCAGGACCTCTCCTTCTGCAGTGGGAATTTGAATAATTTTTTTCTGCACATTGAAAGGAAAACAGCATGGTGCTTTTGTTCCAGCTATGTTTCTAGACCTCTTTATATTTTAATTTCTGCTTACATTTTCATCCAGCCTGGAAAACTATAGTAGCCTTTAAAAGAAAATTATTTATGTATGTCATCAAGAGTGTTCAGACCTTCATTGTTATTGGTATGGATGTATTCTTACCTTTTGTTTAAGACTAATTCAGACATTTGATTTCAATGGGACACAGAAGCAAAAGCAGCAATCTGTATTCTCTCTTTAGGTAACAGAGATATGGCAGTACAGTGTGCAGGGGTGGAGCTGGCACTGGTTGCTTCAAACTGCTGATCAGCTAAAAATGTCTTAGATTAAAATACATTTGAAAATATTTTAAAATAATTGATACTAATAGTTGCATTTTGCAGATGAACTGCATGGGTTTAACCACAAGAGAGCAGTATCACACTAGGTCTATGTTGCAAGTCTTAAACTGAAAAAGGAATTCTGCTTTGTCAGCATAAAGTCTCACAACAAAATTTTAATCCCTTTTTATTTTTATAGTGCCATACGCTAAATTGTAGGGCTAGATGGTTCTATCTTACTAGCATTATGATGAACTGTATTTATGTGCACTTGGATTAGTAAAAAGTCAACACCTGGCTAGTTTATTCTCTTCACAAAATAAAACTGCTACTTAATTTTCTGGGAGAACAGGCTGAAGATTTTATGTGGTGAGTTAGAGAAGAGCTTAACCCGGCAGTAATTTTTTCCTGAAAAAATATTCTCTTCATCCCATGTAAAATGGCCAATGAAGATGTCTCTTTTTGGTCCAGTACACATACAATGAACACTACCACAGAATTGCAGGGATTTGTATAAATAACTTCTAGCTTATACAAGTGAAAATATGCTGCTTTTTACTGATTAAAAGTCAAGGTGACTATGGGGCATAGAAATTCACATTTTTTCTTTCAGATGAAACACTATACTGCTCTTCTGTAAACATATGCATTCTTTGCTCCTCACATGTACACAGGGCCTGGAACAAGTTTAGGTGCATCCATAAAGCTGGGTAAGGGGATGTTTGCAGAGCTGGGCAAATTTTTACCCTGTGCTTTCTCTTTGCTAGTCTGCATTTTATTTAGTGGAGAAAGTTAAACTGGATTGATTGTTCCCACTTCTCTGTTTCACTTTATAGTTCTCATGCCATAACACAGCAGCTGTGTCTGCTGGGAGGCAGTTGCCACTGAGCAACAGCTGCTGGTATAAAGGAGCAGTAGGAAGAAATTTAAAGTACACTTAGTTTTAGTTTTCTCCCTGTGTTGTTGTTGCCTTATGGCTGTTTAATGTATTGTTACCTTACAGTTTACAGTCTGTAAGTGTTTGTCCTGTTTGTTCTATAATGAGAACTGTAGGAATAACTGAAATAGCAAAGGTTGTGTGTTCTAGTGCTGAAGTGAGGGGTTTCTGTCCTTTGGAATACTGGGGTTTTTAAATGTGTATTCTGTTGTTTCTTACTCAGTTTTGTCTGTCTGGTATTTTACTCCTCTTTTTCCATTATCCATTTTCTAGCAGGTGTTTTTGCTTGACTTACATACCATGTCTGACTGTCATCTACTGGGGCAGGCTTGATAAGCCAGGCTGTTTTTAAACTCTTTCCTTGCTTTTAAGGAAGTGTTTCTGAAGAGAGGTCAAGCTCAATGTTCTTGGTTTTAATTTATTAAGTGAAGTGCTCCTTACCAGCATGTACAGTGGGAAAATAATCTCTAACTCAGTACTTTGTGATAGTAAAAATAGGTGGTTTGAAGATGTACTTTGGTTTGACTCAGGTGAAATGTGGGTTTTATCAACACCTCCTCTTCCTATCTGCTCATTTGACTACTCCAATATTGTTCATCCATTTGTGTTTGCTTCTTCTGTCTGTTCCTCTCATAGGTACTGTCTGCATGTACAATAATTATATTAAGACTTTACTAGTTACATTTCTGAGGAGTCTGTTTTTTATAGACTTCTAGCAAATTCCCAGCCCATTTATTATTTCTCAGTAGTAGAAAAGTAGCCTTTTCTCTCAGATTTGAAAAGTATACTTTGTATTTAGTATATTAGAACAATGCAGCTGCTAGTGAGACTTATGTCTAGCAAATAATCTGCTCTATAACCTAGCTTGTCACTGAACTAGTTTTTGATGTTAAATTAGGTTTTTGAGTTCACAAATACAAGAATATATTGAAGATACATTGACATAAGGCGAGCAAAATAAACAGAATCTATGAGATCCTGCTTCGTGCCTTGTGAGCTCTCAGAGCTGTTGCTAGGAGAAGAGCATGGTAACAGTAGTCTGAGCTGGTAGTTGCCTGGGGAACCCACAGACACTTGTGCTATTTCTACACATCTGTACCAACTCACAATATTTTTCTTCCATGTACCCACTTTTTCCTCCTCTCTAGCGTAATAAAAGGCATAGGGGATCTTGACCACAGCACTAAGCCCTTTGTCATCCTTCAGCATACAGGTCTCACTTACAGTCCAGCCTTGGTAGCTTTGAAGAAAATAGTACTTGGCCAGACCTTGACTGAGATCACTATATGATTAGTAGTGAATAGCTGACCCAATACAGGTTGAGGATGATGAACATCACACCTGGTAATGGGCCATGGCACTTTTATTTGGAAGTTGTTACTGTTCCACTGCTTAAATATGAGTCAAGGTCTTGCTTAGGAATTGCATAGATTTTAGAAAAAGTGGAATGTATTTACTCAGAAAAAACCAGGATCACTAATTACCACTGAAGTAATTACCTGATGAAGGAGTAAGTTAAACTCTGCTTACTGGAACAAAAAGCTTTCAACTGCAGATAGCTAAGCAATTTAAATCTGCAACTTCTAAAGAAGCTGGCTGAAGGACATATCTGGCCCTATATTTTACTTTGAATAAACTTTGCAGTAATACAGAAATTCAGAAAATTATTGTGTCATCTAAGTGTTGTTTTTAAGAAAAGTGAGGTAAGACACATGACTATAAGTCAATTGGCACGTATCAGTTCTGGGCTAACAAATCTGCATGATGGTATCCTTTTGCATAGCTGGAAATATTTAGATAGCAGGACTGATATCTTGTGACTTTATTGTAAAATAGATGCTTTAAATTATCTTTAATAAAAATAGCTGCAATAGAATAGCATAAATTAAAATGCAACATTTTTATTACTCCCAGAGTAGATGTTAAATGGATGTAGAACTGATTAGCTGGCAGATAATAATCACAGAAAGGAAGTATTTCTACTAAAGATTATAGAGAATGGTACTGGGTTAATGCAGTTTCATATTTTTAGTAATGAAATAAGTGATAAAATTTGTGGATCATTAAAGCCAGAAATTACACAGAGAGAAATAATGAAGATGTGAATGATGGCAAAAAGCCACAATGATAATGCCATAGCAGATTAAGGTCTTCAGAAGGAAAGTACATTCTAGTACAGTCAGTTGAAAAACTACAAAGCTGTTTCATTTAAACCGTATTATTTCAGAAACAGAAGATGTTTGCAGTAACCTGATTTGTCTGTGAATGCATGAAGATTAAAAATAGTGCTAAAAGTCTCTGTGACAGAGAGAAATGTAATACTAGCCAGTTGTAGGAAGTGAAAACTAAAATAATTTAAATGAGAGTGCATTTCAATAATGAGCATGACATCCACAATGGAAAGAGGTGACTCTTCTTTATTTTTTCTCTGTAGTAGAACCCAATGCTAGTTTGACAGTGACCCAACTATAGAGTGAAACAATTGTCCCTTTTTGACAATGCTGCCTTCCTTTTCTTTCTCGTATGTTTATTTTCTAGTGTATTTATCACAGGTAGTCTCAGAAAGAGAACAGCTCTTACTATGGTACTTGTTTTACATCTCAAAAGTACTTTTAGTTTCACAGAGGAACTTGTGCTACTCTTGAAGGTGCAAACTCTTTGGTGATATTCAGATATTTAGGAAGACTTCATTCCATCATGAATCTCAGTAAAATTTAGGCTTGTAGATGTGCCATGCCAGCTGAAAAATGGTATCTGCATTATTATATAAGATGTCCCTGAGAGCAATGTCACACCCACAGGCAAAACTTCAAGCTGTCAAGTAACTCAAGAGTGATGATGTAAGCTCTGCCTTTAAATTAATGACACTGAAGTATCAGAAAGAATGCTGCTGTTGGATTGGTGAAGGAATAAGCACAAAAGAAAAAAAAAACCCAAGACCCCAAAACCCTAGCAACATATACAGATTTTTTTAAAGTATCTGGAGGTGATCAATTCACTTTTTCCACAAAACCATAGAAGTTGTTCTCTTTTATCATTAAAGTAAAAGCTGTCCTTTCACATCTAGCTCTCTTCAGGATCTATGATGATATTCTTCTTGACCTCTAACATGAATCTGTTACTAAGTTATTTCTATTATAACAACTTGTGGTGGGAGCACTATTGGTGTCCCTTGTGCGGTTCCTGATCCATCACTAGAGTGCTCCGAAGTGCAAATAAATAAATTCCACCTCTATTTAGCATTTCTCATACAGTGTGACTGTTGAGTTGCCATAGTCAAAAAGCCAGATCATTTTGTTAGTGGTTTGTACTTCAAAACCTGTCACTAAAGGCCTAAGTAGTGGAACTGGTCAGACAGAAATGGAGGCTGTTGGTCACACAGGATTATATTGCGACATGTTTAGGTCTTGGGCAGGTGGAGGACTTGGCAAATGGCAGATGAAGTCCAGACACTTTTCTTATGCTTCATCCTAGGCAAACATTAATAGTAATACTATTGACTGTTCTTCCTTAAAACTGGAAAACTGAAATGCTTTTTAAAAAGAGAAAATATTTCATACTATTGTAAAATGTACTTAATAAAAAGTGGGATGGGAATTGAAACAGATCTGAGCCTCAGGAAGCTGTTTTTCTTGAAATCAAAAAGCCAGGCTTTATTACAATAAAACCTCCGTAGTTTATTCTAGGGAGAACGCAGGAATTATCAAGGAAGACAGAAAATAAAAAAGGGGTTGTGACCTTGCATGCAAGTCATTGCTTCCACCTAACTCGATACCTTTTCTGAGTTGCAGCAAAGTCTCTCAGGCCCCTCTCATGTCTGGCTGACAGCAAAGGCTCACCAGGATTTTATTTGCTTGCTGCATTCCCTGAGTGAGCTGCAAGTTTCTTGCTATGGCTCTCTTGCATTAGATATCCTGCAGTTTCTGGTCTTCCCATCTTCCAGCTAAATCCAGAGAATCTCAGAGAAGAAAGAATCCCCTGCTTCTCTTGAGAGGGAGAAGGAATTCACATTGCTCTTTAAAAGAATATAACATATGATTGGAATCATAATAAATATCATCATTTCCAAAATCAAATTATTTTTTGTGTAGCTTGTGATTAGTTGGTGTGTTCAAGAAGCTGACTATAATTAGGTAGGGAGGGGAGAGGATGGGAGCAAGGCATACCTAAGAAGGAAAAAATGAGGCTTGATAACCAGTTTTAGTCGTCTCCAGACAGAACTCCTGACAGACCAAGCACAGAGCATTTGTGAGGATAGAGTGCAAAAGGAAATCGACTACAGCTTCTTATCCAAGTTTCTTGACCTTAATTCACTAATCCCTTCAGGTAACATAATTTCTGTATTATCTTTGTAGCTATAATGCAGATAAATGAAGTAAGTGTATTTGCTGTGTTAAAACTAGTACACACCTTTATGCACCTAAAGCCAATGTGCCAACATCACTTAGCCTTTTTGAGTTGCTGGTGTACCCATCCCAAATCTTACTGATGTTTCTTGATTAGTTTGATACCTGTCTTTACTTAGGCAGTCTTCAGGCATGTAACCTCACCCCATCAAAATAGCACATTTTTTTAAACAAAATAATTCCACTCATGTTTTTGTCTCTCAGCTGATGATAAAAATGAATCTATTTTTTCTCCTCCTTAGAGGTTGACTTGAGATATATTTATCCAACACAAAGCACGGCAGATACAAACAAGTGACCTTTGGGACAATATTTTCTGAATCTGCCCTTGAATCTACCATATGTTCCAGTACTTCCTATTTTCTTTGCATTTGCATTTCTTATGTGGACTAGCCCCCAAGACTGTCTGCAGGTGTTGGTAGGTCTGGCTATAGAGGCTGGACATCAAATACATGTGTAGGTGTAGCACTACGTTTTTCTTTTTGATAGCTGTATTTCTTTCATAAATATGCTTATGCATGAGCTAAGCTCATAGGAATCCTCTGCACTTACAAATGGAAAATCTGGATTTGGAATGTAACAGCTGCTGAGCAGCATGAGTAGGTCAGGAAAGCATAATTTTAAACTAATGGTGGATTTAAGTATTAAAGTGTATTTTCTTCAGGATTACTATTTTAGTAATATTTATTCATAACCAGGAATTCCCCTTTTGTTTCATGTAAATGTTCAGTCTTTTAAGCTTTTCTATGAGGTTAAAGGTTAATATATTCTTTTGGCAGCAACTTCCATATGTACTGCTACACTTTGTTCTACCTATGTTTTGATTTGGGGAAAGCAGAAGCTCTCAGTCTGCCCAAATGTTCTGAGTTTTTTTTATGGGTGGTACTAATGAAGCTACAGTATCTTTTCCTCTCTCTCTCTCTCCTTCCTGGAGGTTTTTCACGTTTCAAATTTCTTTTTGCCACCCTTTCCAATTCCTACTCTTGTACTTGCACTTTCTAGAGAGGGATAATTGGTATGCAAATTGAATTTATCTCTAAATAATGGAAAATAATAGGACAACAAGAAATAATAGGACAACTCCTGTGTTTGTATGAATTCTAATACTCCATTTTAGTTACGACTTCTTAAGACACCCAGATCCCCTTCCTAATCTAGTGCGATATATTTAGAGCTCTGTAGGGTACAGGATTCAAATCTCTCTAAATTGTATTACTATAAAATCTGACACGAAGTTCATCCGCTGTTGCAATACTTCCTTATGTGTTTAGGGTCTGCATGGCCCTGCATAGACACCCAAGGAAGCTTTTAGGAAGTGCTGCTGCTGGTAGCAAAATCCAATTGTCATGGATTAAGGTGCTGCATGTTGTTCAGTGCAACTCTGCCTAAGAGCCTAACTAGGCTAGGATACAGTGAGAGGATCCACTGGTTTTAGTGGTAGAGCCACTTTAAACTCTTCTCTAACCACTGATTCATTTTCTATCTGTCTGTCCCTGAACAGCTGTTTGAGACTGTCCTGAAACATCACTGAAAAACTGAGAGGTGTAGAACTGGGGACAACATAAACCTGCTTTGCTGATAAAACCAGGGTCTTTTGTAACCACACTCATTTTATCTTTATCTGTCACATAATTTATTGTCACATGCATATATCATTGTTTCTTCTCTTGTTGAATAGATGTGTTTCCAAGATTTTCAAACTGAACTTTAAACTATAGCTAGCATTTAGCCAGGACAAAAATATTGCCATATAATTCATTTTTCTTTTGCTGTTCATTGATACATTTCAACTTGCTGGGCTGCAGTTTTTGTTTTGAACCATTAAACATCAGCATCCATCCATCCAGTGCCTGTGCAGAGTGGGAAGATGTATTGACTTAGCTGTACTTGAAAATAACTCTGTTATATCTGTTACAGAAAACAGAGTGGTTTTCCAATGCTGACTATGTGGAACTCCTGGAGAAACCATCACAGCTCCAACCCTATGTAGGACAGATCTCTGAGGGGCTTCATTCTAGAATCCATTCTGCAGTTCAGCTTGCATCTGGGGGACACATGAAAACACTTACTGTGATTCTGAAGGGTGGATTTTTTTTAGAAAAGTTTACATTTAGTATGTTGGCTAAATAGCACTGAAACAAAATATATTCCCAGCTCCTATATTTGGTTCAACTGTAGGGTTTGTATGGCAGGAACTATGTGAGTATTGTTACTGAACACTCTGAGGTACAAATGAATTCTGGCTTTAGAAATGTGTCAGTCAACAAGTGATATCCATCAAGTGATGACAAGTATTTCTCAGTGAGAAATATCAGAGTAGAACATCAATACTTCTCATATTTTCAGTTAAACTTCACAAGCTTCTGTCATGTTGCACATATAAGGAACATGGTCTGAAACAGAACTGAGAAATTGGAGATTAGAACTGACCAGTGATCCCAAGGAGAACTCATTACTGGAACTGAAACAATAGTTGAAGGAAAACTCTCCTTTAAGTACTTAACCAGGGAAACATTTTCCCTGGGGCTTGAAAATCCATCTACTACATGCTTAGGAAAATTACATGGAAATGCTTTCCTTGCTGGGAACCCCATTTATATTCATACAGCAAGTCTAAGGGGAAATTTAGAGAAAAGTTCTTCGCAGAAACAGCGCACTAGGGAATTGATTATTCTGTTAGTAGGAAGGAGAGGCAGTGAGAGAATGGAGGCAGCCAGATTTTTGCTGCCTTGTCAAACCAGAATGTCTTCTGCAAACAAAGGAGATCCTTCAATCAACTGGTTTTACCAAAGAACTTGGGACATTTCACTTTTTTTTTTTATTAGTTTTCATTCTTCAACATGATGAATACTTACAGCAGTATGTTAAAAAAGATACAGTTAAGTCTCTTGGCATCACTGCATAGCAGTCACAGCATTTTCACACAATCTAGTGCTTCCTCTCAGAATGATGCATATGGCATATACACGCACATATGGGGGCTGATTCTTGGTCCCAGTGAAGTTGGGGGGACCAGTGTTTGGCCCATAGAGTTGTATAAGATATCTGAATATGTATATATAAAATGCTTTACAATAAACATGACATATACAATCTTGAATTCAAAGATAAGCAGAATATATTTTACAACCAAGTCAAGCTTATGCTCTGCACTTAAAGTTTATGTACCTAAAATATTGGATGGATTATAGAAACAAATAGTAGAGCAACAGTTTGCACCAAAGTAATTTGAATACATATTCATGGCATGAAGCTTGCCTTGTGTTTTTGTTTTGGGGTGGCTTTTTTTTTTGATTTGCAGGGTTTTAATTCAAATTTAATTATTAATTTTTGTGGGCCATGGGGGTCATGGTGACATCAGGAGGGGAATGGGCATACTTTATGGATAACTCAGCTGAGTGGCTTAAAATATAAGGCAATAAATTATGGCTGGTACCCTGGCTGATACCTAAAAATAAAACTGTTAACTACTTGAGTTTCTCCTTTCTGAGGAGAATTCATTTGGAAGGGCTAAGTGCATTCTGTGTCTAATTTGATGGAAACTTTTAGCAGAAATTTAAACCCCAGATTGCAAAAGCTGGTGAGATCACTATGCAGTGTAACAACAGCCTTATCTCATTTACAGCTTTCTCAATTGTTGGGGAGGCTTTGGTTTTCTTCATGAAAACCGAGTTTATATAAAAATAATTGATCTGTGTTGTAGATTAGGTTAGATACAACTGGCAGCTCATGTGGGGTTTTTTTCTTTCTCCTCCATAAACTCTACTTAATCTCAGCTATTCCTGTCTTTGTTCCTTGTATTCCAAAGGTACATGCTGTCAATAGTCCCTTTATTCCCCATTTGGCTGGTGGCTGGACCACTGACACTTAAAAACACAAAGGTAGGTAAAATCTTTACTTAATGACAATGTGTATGTATGCATTATTTTAACCAGCCTAAGATTTTCACTTTCTTTCACTTATTATTGTTGTTAGTGATACGGAATTACCTCTTAGATGGTATGAAATCCTCATTTAGAAGAGCTAGATTTTAATCAAATTGTATTTATGGGGCATAAAAACGTTTTAACATCCTGCTTTTAATGGCTTTTTTCCTCTTTCCATATATGAAAACCTTAACTCAGTTTGAAAACTTCAAAATCTTTCAGCTGCACTGGCCCAGTAGGAAGGAAAAGTAACTTACAAGGGCCTTCTGTAAAGTGGCTGATAGGGCTGACACCACCAAAGTCTGTGTTATCTGCATAGCATTTCTATTCTGTGCATCAGTAGCCTGTTGGCATCCTGGGGAGAAACCCCAGTGCAGAAATGCCCTCCAAACCAGAGACTACCAAATATGTGTCACAACTGCATGTGCTGAGCACTGGTGCTGTTGGATTGGCTGGTACCGGTTGTGGTTTCTACAGGAAATCAGATGGTTGCATTTTGCCTGACAGACCCCAGGGAATCTGGTTGCCAGGCATCTGCTGCCAGAGCCCAGCCTTTCCGAGCACTTCTGTCTGGAGCACCTGAGGCAAACTGGCCCAGGCCCAAACCTGTGTAATGGGTTTGGCTCACAAGTACAGAAGCATTGCTGGGGCCACCCTGAACCTCTTTCAAGCACTGCTTCATTAGACAAGGTGATTGAAATCTAGCAGGTATGTTCAGTGCACCAAAATCCCCCACAGCCTGATCATTTTCAGAAGAGCTTTTTAAAGCTGAAAAGTTTTAACTTGGTAAGAGCAAATTTGTAATGGACCCTGTAGGTTCCACTTGTAGAAAAGGGCTTGGGTTTAATGGCTGTAACAAAATTTGCTTTGTACCTAAGCTTTCCTGTTGGACTTATTTTCTGGAAGCTCTTCAGAAACAGCTCGACAATGTTTCTGTCAAGAGCTTTTTATGCTGCTAGACGCTGGGTTTAACTAAATTTCAGAACATTTTAAAAAAATTCCTTGAACTAGATGGAAAAGGGCTTCCAATTTCTTAGTAAAAAGATGAAACATGGGAAATTACACCCTTTTGTATGGACTTAAGTGCTTCTAAGCAGCACATTATATTGCTCACATAATGTCCTAATAATTGCCCTGCATCTGTCAGAAGGAAAGGTACACCAAAAAAGCTGCAAAGTGGTGGTGCTTCCACCCCCACCACCCCCACGTGCTTAAGAAGAAATTTATGTCCTGCAGTTAGAAACCATTTAATTCTACTACAACTCTCCTGAGTGACCTTTTCTTGCTGTGGTCCTTCTGTTTTGTGAATCTCATTTAGATTAGTGGGAGGAAGAAGGAGGTTTTCTACTGGTTGTACCTTACATAACAGTGGAGGGGCAGAAAAACATTGCTGGCATGTTTTGTGTGCTCACTGTGTTTTGCACCTTTCTACTTCACTGGGTTTCAGCCTCTTTTCTCTGAAGATACATACGAAGAATTAGTGGAGTAAATCATCCTTCACTATAACTCGCGCTTTTTATTTTCCTTTAAACATATTAGTCACCTTATGAGCATGAACTTTCTCTCATCAAGTCAATATCCCCTGTAATTGAGAAAAATGTATTATATTTTCCCTTGCACTTCTACAAGTAAACATCTTTCTCATGTTTCTCAAACACCAACTTAAAAAGCTCTTTGTTGGCCTCTCCAAGGTCTTCACACCCCAACATGACTATCCAGAGGTGACTATCTGGCCATACCTGCTCGTTCTTTTGGAAAGCAGCTCTACAGCTTTGGTGTACGGGGGATTCACAACAATGCTGTACTTCACCTGAATGCAGTTATTCCTTCTGGGGGCAGAGGAGCAGGGGACAATCCCTTTGGTGCAACACAGTAGTGTCTGAGAATACAATCTCACTGAAATGGTGGAAGCTTAAGCAAAGTTTAATAAAGACTTTCCAAACTGAGGTTGTTTATGGCATAGTTAAGGCCAAGTATCTTTCCCTAACATGAGATCATAGAAAATTCCTCAGCCACTATGATAGCTAAGAGGATTTTTCTTAATAGCCCGCCTACAACATGTTTTTTTCCTTCATTGACTGAGACTAATCTAAAAAGTCAGTTGAAGTATTATTTTAATTAAAAGAAAAATATAAATGCATTGTGATGCTGACTATCTAAGGAGGGAATGTGGGAAAAAAATCAGCTACATCTCTCGAGAAAACAACTGAACTCCAGAACTGTTAGAATGCCATGCTTTGTAGATCACTAAGCTAGTTAGTAGGAATTCACACTCTTGAATAAATGGTAATCAGGCTGAACTGTCAAATCATGTCGTGTTGCTCTGGGGCTTGCGTGTTTTTTGAACTTAAAACTTCAGGCTCTGAAACATTTGCCTAGACCGAATGTGCAAGGTGCCATGGATTAACAACACGGACCCATATGGAATGTGTTTGAAGTTTTCAAAAAGTTATCCTGCCAGATTTCATTCCTTAATGACCTTTGATACACCTTGGATAGTGGAAAGGCAGTTCAGAATCGTATCTTATAATTATATGTTTTTGGCAGCTATCAGAAGATGAAGGATGCTAAAAGTTAAGGCTTTTATCCACAAACAATGGTGTAAATTAATAAACTCTTTACCATATTTACAAATGCTTTCTCTTGTATTAAAACTAACAGTATTCTGTTCACAGTGCCAATGTTTTTACAGGTAGCAATCATCCCACAGTACTCCAGTATTTTGGCATGGGAATCAGTAGCGCTTTCTATTTACAGAAAATGTACACGCATGAATATAAACAGGTAACTTGAAACAGTACTCAAAAGACAGATCTGTTCGTGTTTCAAAGGTTTAGACTGTACTACACCTTCCCTTTCAGCTGCGAGGGAATACTGTTCCGTGCAATGAGAAGATGCCCGTCTTTTATCCAAAGTGGCATAAAAATGATTACCAAAATGAGCCTTGTTACACTGGAGGTGTGTATACGGACAGTAACTTCAGTCCAAGGTTTATAGATCTGTTGTTTAGTGCGCAGAATACAAAAGTTAAAAAGGTTTTTAACTACTAAAACAACCCTACTCTCTGTCCTCTGCGAGCACCATCCCGCTCAGTCCGTGTCTTCTGGATGCTGGAGATGCTGGTGGTTTAATGTGCAGCCCAGCTGCCAGCCTGGAAAGGGTGTGGCACTCTGGGCCTATATACATATCTCACAATATGACTTGTGGTAAATGAAAAGGTCACCAAGAGTGCCTCTCTGTGCCCCCTGTTCTCTCAGCAATCCTCCCTGCTTCACAGCAGTTGGAACTGGCCTGGCTTCCCTGCTGCTGACTGGGACTCCGCAGTGGGGCAGTTCGGGATCAGGAGTGACGAATGGCATCAGGCATGCGCAGAATGGGGAGAGGGGAGAGAATGTGAAGATCAGAAAGAAACCCAGCAGAACCGTGGGCGTGTTCATGAGGCCCCTTAGAGCTTTGCCATTTCTTGCCTTTGCACGGTGTTGACAACAGGCTCCTGGCTCCCCGGGACCTTGTTTGCTGCTGTGACCAAGACGGAGATAGCAGTGCTAGAAGTAAAAGTGCAAAGCTGTCCCTAAGGAGTCTCTTCTTCATTTAAAGTCTGTTCCTGGCTGCCAGTCACTTGGCCTGAGTGGTCATTGCTCCTACTACTGCTGTGTTGCTTGTGGAGCAAACTTCTCCACTTGGCCTTGTTCCTCCTGAGATGGTTTAGCATATTTTCAGAGAGGGAAGTGTTGCCTGTAAACTGGGCCCACCTCTCAAAGAGTGGCTCAACGATGTATGTCATGAACCCTGGAGAAACACACAAGGAACAGCTGGTGAGCAACAAATTAATTCCACAATGCTCCACCAAGTGCCTCAAAAGCACAGAACAATAAGCCCTGATGAGAACAACAAACTCTGAAAGAGACATTGATTCCTTTTGAAATGCACAGCTTTTGACCAGCATACATGACAAGATACGGCTTTATCTGTGTGTGTCACAGTAAACACTGTGACAGTCAGCAAACCTTTGAGGAGATTTCTGACAAGAATGTACAGTGTTTAATCACACACAGGCTGCAACTTCTTCCCATGGGTACTTTTTCCCCTATGCAAAGATTCCTTTGTCTTTCTGTTGAACATTTGGCTTAGACAGGTTTCTTTTTGAACATTTTAATTTAGAACATATTTTTTAACTCTTATAGTATCTGCAGCTTTTACTGTTAAAAGAACTGGATCAGAGTGGGCCACGAGGTAGATAAAAGTTTCTCTTAGAGCTTGTGCCATAGTGAGATAACCATGAAGAGAATGAAACTAATACTTACCAATCTGGATGCTTGGTATTGTATCCTTCTGCTGATTACAAAGGGGGCTTATTTCCAGTTCAAATTTCTGTTCCAGATCGCCTGCAAAAAAAAGAAAAAAAGAAATTATTTTTCTGCCACTTATATCTCTTCTCCATGCCTATGCCACACTCTTACAGTGCCTGCAACTGTGTGAGGAGTTGGAACCTTCTACCAATGACCACAGTAAATGTCTAAATACCTTCATCTTCTGGACTTTCTAGGTATCAGAGAAACCAATCCATACAAAGAAAAACCTAAAAAAAGATGAGTTTTGAATGTACATTGAATCTGAGCATGTAAGTGTTCTGAAGACCTTAATTTTAAAATATACTCATGTGAAAGATTTTTAAGACATTCTAGTTCATTTACTCATCGTTCAAATCTCTTCCTACCACAAAATTGCTGTGTATCAATTTTAGAAGAAACGCATCTCCAGTAGTACTGTAGTGGAAATTGCTAGTGTGTTCTTGCAGAAGTGACTTGTAAAGGGAAGAGGGGAAGAGGGTTGGAGCCTGGCAGCCCACAGCTCTGGCTGCACTAACAAACTAATAAGGGCCAGAGGATGGACTCCTGCGACATTTCAAGTGTCAAGAGCTACAAAGTTCAAGTTATAAATGTGGAAAAAGGATGAAATTAACAGTCCATCTTATTACTGTGCAGTAGCTGAGTATCAGGCTATGCCTGTGCTGCTGCACTGAGTGTATTTATTTCTTGGGTCATCCAGGAAGTCCCCAGAGAGGCATCTGCACAGGACTGACTCGAGACAGCAAAGAGGTTGGCTGAACTCTGAGCCACTTTCATAGCTGAATATTTGACTAATTGGACCAGGAGGTTTCTAGTTCCAAATCTGGGACTGCCCAGAAGATTCCTGCAGGCAGCTCCTGCTGTGACCAGCCCTGGAGACTGTTTCAAATTGTTGGAAGAAAAACCTGGCTGGGGGATCTGCTCACTCTAGATACCCCCTCAGATTGCCCCTGATGCAAAACTGACCAGGTTTTGACTTTAAGAAGATGCTTATAAACAGTCAGTAGAAATTATTCCTGCAGAAATGGTCACACAGGACAGGCTTCTGTATATAGTGATGGCAGGAGATGTTTTTTATGGAGTTGAAGGTGATCAATAGCAATGACCATGCTGGATTTAGGAATTCAGCAGAAAAAACACCTCAGAGGGTGTCATTTGCTCACTGCCATCCAAGACAACAGTCACTTGTTCTGCTGGAGAGACTGCATTCTCCCGTGCCTGCAATTACTTCATGCAATGATCGCTCTGAGTTAAGTTTTGGGTTTAGGTTTTTTTTTAAAACAAACTCTGTCTGTGAGTGCAAGACATTCATCCTTTGTGATTGTTAGCCTTCTCTGCCAGTGTACAATCCTGGTTATTGCATGAGGTACAGAACCTTTCCTGTCTACAGTACGGAAGGGAAGTGAGAGCTAACTGTGTGTGAGTTAAGATGTGCCACTTTCCCTCAGACAATAATATTATGTCCATCTGATTTACTAATAAGGATGTAGTGAGGGCTGGTTAGGCAAAATTTTCCTGTAAGAAAGACACACCTGCTAGTTTAGACAAAACACTGTATTCAACCCATAAAGAAAAATTTTGCTTTAAATCCACTGTTTTTGTTTAAAAGCTCTTTTCTCCCCACTAACAGTTTTTGCTATTGTGCTACTGTGCTACTCAGGTTCTATAGCCCCATACAAAACACCCTGTACATTTCTAAGCCTTGCCTTTCTTCCCTCTGCAGCGTGCAATTACTTCTTAAATGTGAGCAGAGTATTTTCAGTTCTAATTGAATATTTAGAAAGTATCAGGAAAACATTTTTAGCTTCACAAACAATCAAAAGGAACAATTTAGCAAAACTGAGACACAACAACAGTTTCTCAAGTTTCCAAATGTGCAATTGGACTGTCTTCTTCTCATCTACCCCTCCAAAAATCTTTGACTGAAAGAAAGTTCCTAACTCCAGTGATATCCCCTCTGTAGGTGTTCTGGGTAGAAAATGGTTGACCTGTCTGGCTCAAAGTGTATGCATATCTTCCTGTCTTTCACAAGTCACTTAATTGACAAAAATAAGATTTGCTTTTGCATGGTAAGAACTTAAAATGATGGGAAATTTTTTTGTTTCAAATTACTGTAAAAGGAACTGCATGATTTAGTTCCTGAGAACTTTCATGCTAGGAAAAACCTTCCAAGCAATTTTAAAACCTTATCAGAGAAACTGATCATTAACGTTGCTTCAACATTAGCCATTTTCCTGAAAGCTTTTTCTTACTACTTCCGGTTTCATAGATACAAAACAAATTTTATTACTTACCCTGTGTTCCTAGCTGTGTTGACTTTTAAAAGATCTGAGAACGAATTATTTTTCTAGGAAAGGTTTTTGTTAGGAGCTGCTGTAGGCTTCAGATGCTCCCTGAAATGTACCTGGATTGTATATTTTATTTACTAACATATAGCACAGATGCACCAGAACACTGGAAGATCAGGATCTGAGTCTCTATTAAAATGGACTTAAAAATGTTCTATTAAAAGAATGTTGAAACTTTTTTCCAGTAGGAAGATTAAACAAAGCACTAACTGTAGTATTATCTGTCTCATCTATAGTTAAAAATCAAAACACGAGACCTTATGGTTTCCAAATGTTAAACTTAGTGCCAAAAAATACCTTCAAGGCCCATCATTGTGTGTAAGGGGGTAGAGAGGTCTACAAAAACACTTTAAAGTGAATACTGGTATCTAAATGCATGCTATTCAATACTGGGGATGTATCACTGAACAGGATTATACAGCCACTAGTGACAGTCAGACCAGAGTTTCTGTATATTGTCCCACATGAAATGCTCCTTTTCTCCCTGTGATCCTTCTAACTGCTCTCATATACTCACATATCCCCTTTCAGAGGTGTATTTTAGATGTTAGACTAACATATCTTGAGGGCTGTGAAAAGAGCTTACATTTGTAAGAGTAATCACACATTTCTAAGAGTACATTTGTAAGAGCTGTCTTTCTCAGCAGGGTCCCCCAATACACTAAAGGTGAGGTACTGCACCTCATGAGCTGGATACTCATTATGCCTTCACTACACATCTGACTGACTAAACCTGCATTGGGCAAGTTGCTTATGTTGCTTCAAAGGCATCAAAGACATTTCACCAGCTTAAACTGACCTTGGCTGAAAATTAACTTGCTGACCTATATGTCCTTGTTACAGACTAACTGTACCAGCTTAGATGTGGCTTAATTTTGTAGTGCAGAATGTTAAATGAACTGAGAACTTCACTGTGTGCTCTTCCAGTGTTTGTACCACTTGCCTTCAACTCTCAGGATGCTCTGAACAAAGAATTTAGCAGTGATTAAACTCTGCTGCACCCTGTATTGTAGCACAGCATGACCTTGCCTATGCAGATAGAGCCAAATGGTGTAATTACTGCATTTAAAAAAAAACCCTGCTTGACTGTGCTCTCGGCAGGGGTCTGAAAACATTTGCAGTAGGTTCTAGCTGAGGTTTGGCTTGCCTGCTTTGGCCCTTTCAACAGCATGCTGGGAAGCGAGTTTGAACCCTTTCTTTGCATTTGCAGGTAGAAGAATGTGTCATATTTGGGAAACAGTGAGGGTAAGGCTCCCATCAGAGTTGCAGTGGGAGCATGGAAAGTGAGACAAAACACTGTGCTAGGATTTTGGGGCAGTGTGGCGCCAGCACCATTCTAGCTCAGAAACTCATAGTGACTGGAGGGTCTCAGAGAAGAGCCCAGCTATGGGCTTTTCAGCTGAACTCAAGTGCTGAGGCACAGCAAAACTCTCCCTCCTGCCTGATGCTGGCAGAGGAGCAGTGAGGGCAGAGAAACACTTCTTGCTTTTGTACCCCTTCCCACTTTTCCAGTGAGGCAGCGCATCTCTGAACAGTTCATTCTCAAGGGCCATTTCAGTGCTACCTCTGACTTGTCACACAGAAACCACAGAAAGTTGAGATGAAAGGGGACTGCTGTGAGCTGAAGGGGCTGACCTTGCCGGTAAAACTCTTCACAGACCCGTTCACTCCACTGTTTGCTCAGATCCCAGACCCGGCAAGGGTTGCAAATGTCAGCACACTTGAGTGCAATCTGAAAGCAAGAAGGAAAGTAATAGTGAGAAAAGAAGTAACTGTTTAGCAGAGCTTCAGCAGTAAATCTGCAGCCATGGAACTCCCAGGCCCCACTAGCAATGCTGGGAAGGGTTAAGATTACCTTTCAGAGACTCAGCCTCACCCAAACGTGCCCTTTGAGGAAAGAGCATTTATTTAAGCTGCAAACAAAACTTTCATTCAGCCCTCTGCTTTACTGTAGTGAGAACAAGAGCAGGGCCACATTCCAAGGCTGCAAAGTGTTTTGGATATTCCCTGCAAGGAATAAGCCAACAAAAGCCTCAGGCTGGCTCCTGCTGATTGCTTGGCTCAGCATCCATGGCTGATGACAAGGAAGGGAAGAACCAAGCTGGTGTATTTGGGCATGATTTCTCTGCGGTCTCAGTGAGTGACCTTGCATCTCACTTCAATTACACTTCATCTTAATGTCTGCATATTTTTGTTTACACAGCTAAGCACAGGACTCTCCACACTGCCCCTGGCCTGGTTTCACTCAGTTAAATAGTACTTTTAAGTTCTTTGTAGGAGAATGAGTACAGGGAAAAAGGTTTTTAAAACCAAGTAACTACTTCAGAGAAGTAAACCATGTAGTAGTCTGCCTATCTTACTGCCTTGGAACGGAAAATCATGTGCCGTGTTTCCTGTGTTTGAACACAGTCATTCAGTCTGACAGAAGTCAGAAGTCATTCTGGCACTCGGGAAGAAAACATAAGAAATATTTCCTGTAAGAGTTCAGACCTGTGAACCAGCAGAGGAAAGTCTCCAAGTCATTTTTCTCTTTGGATTAAGCTGATTAGCCTTAATGTTACTGTCTACTGCAAGGACCTTTCAAACATTCTTTAGCTTATTCCAATCAATCAAGATTTCTTGATTTTTTCTTTTCTTCTTCCACAACTAATCCACCAGATAAGTAAATCTTACTATGCCTGTTCCCTTGTTCCTAAGTTCCTAGTGCATACGAACTCTTTTTTGCCATAGTTGACAGCTGTAATTCCTCTGTTTTTGGCATTTGCACAACCTTCTTGCCTCATATGTCCAGAAATATGGTCAGCCTGCCATCCTGCCCTGCAGTCTGTGCAGGAATCTGACAGAAGACTGTGTTTGAGGCAGGACAGGTGAGAAGCTACTGTATTTCCCATGCTGCTGGAGGAGGAAGAATTAAGAGATCAGCACTTCTTTTGTTGCAACTGTCACCTTTTCTGTGACTTTGATGGAACAAAAATATGTAGGTGTTTGTTTTATAAATTAAAAACATCACTTCAACATCTTTATGTATTTAAGAATGAAATTAATGTAATTTCTCCAAAGAAGCCAGTATATGTAGCTATGTTAATCACAATAATGCTTTAATAGATAGAGGTTTATTCTGAAGAGTCTGCTTATGACTGCAGCTTAGCTGGAACAACCAGTGTGAACCTATCTGATATTTGCATAAAGTGTGGGTTTTTCACTAGCTGGGCAGATGCACTAGAGAAGCATCTGCTGCCATGGCAACAGCTGTCTCTGCAGAGGCAGTTTCTGAGCATCCATCACAGGAACAGGACTTGGATACCTGATGTCAGACTGTCCTGGAAAGAACACCAACGAGGGGGCTCTCCTGCACAGTGCTAGAAAATAACCAGTGGAGTGACATTTGCCAGAAGAGAGAGAGACACTACAATTGAAGTATTACCTGGCAAGGGAAGCAGTGTTCTGGAAATAAAATAATTACTGGCTTATCTCCATTCCTTAGCATTTGACACTGTCCTGTATCTGTTGCATTCACGGCTTTTTAACTCAAGGAAATTACATAAGGAAATACCAGAGGCACCTTATGCTTGCCTAACGTGCCAGAAGGTGGCAGAAGGAAAGTGTACGGAGAGGCTGATGTCCAGACATGCTATCGTATGCTACTCTTAACATATAATAGGAAATACTGTGACCTGAAAAATTAACAAAAACAATTTAAAACAAAATTTTTCTGAAGTTACCTGAAGCATAAAATGTCTGTCTTGTGCATCCTCCAGCCTCAAATCCTGATTGTCAAGGTGAGATCTCAGGCGGATCAAAAACTCATTCTGTCTGTTGATGTCTGTTGCCAAGATCAGGGAGCCCAACTGCTGCTCAATGTCCTGTCTGCAATGGAGGTAAATAAGCCCTTTTAATCATGGAACCATTCAACACTATTCAAAACAACCTACTCTGGATCACTGGAGCTGGCATAAAGCTCCCTCTTTCTTTATGGATCCAGTCTGATCTGTTTGGTCAGTCTCTGCTGGGGTTTGTGGGGTTCTACCTGCCCAAATGGGTTCAAGAAGAATAGAAAATACAGAAGAAAAATGATTGTTGGCACAGCTTGTTCTGAAAGCTTCTGAAAAGCACTAGGAAAGTACAAAAAAACCCATGCCGAAACAACAGCATGTTGCATCAAGAAAAATGCTCACATCTTACTTCAGCTGCTCAGAGCTGAGCGGTGAACACTGCAACTTTCAAGTTGCAGTCAAAGTTCTGAAGGTCTAGACTGAAGTCCTCTAAAGTTTTTGGTCTGATGCAAAGAATTTATGGAGGGATATGGAGCTTACTGCTTCCAGGTAACTTGTTTATATTCTTGCTAGAGTCACCTGTGATTTAAAATTTAATACTGCAGTCTGTTCACTGTCTCAAGCTCCTCTCCTTCATGGGATTGACACTGCACAAAACCAGCAAGTAAGCTAGCAGCAACTTGACCGAGGTGCTCATGTGGCTGCTCTTTTTTTTTGCTTCATCCATAAAGAGTGAACCACATTCCCTCAGTGAGATGCGGAAGTTCAGAGCAGTCTTGATGCTCCTCGACCAAGTCCTTCAATTTCCTGTTTTTAATCACTAAATCTTTCCATATTCAGTTGGTGCTATGTAAAATGAAAAATGCCAACAATCCGTCTGAACAAGTCCACTCTTGCTGGGACTCCCCATGTTCCTTGTGCTTAGAGTGGCCATTCCTGTGCTGCAGAGGTTGGTAGGTCTTAAAAAATACTTCCGCTGTATAACTTTGTCTCATGATTTCATAGTGGCACCAAGAATGGGCAGGAAGTTCAGCCTGTTCTGAAGCCTGGGCCTCTTTGCCAGGGTGCTTTTAAGAAGGGAGAAGGAGGTCATGGCCTATTTTGAGCAATGCATTTCTTCTGGTGGACACTTACGTGACCTCCTTGGGCAGGTGGGCGAGCAGCCGCGACTCTCGAAGCATGCCGATGGTGGAGCGCCAGTGGTGGTTCTCCAGCACGGACACATTCTGGGGAGGAATAACACCAATAAATGCAAGGATTAGGATGGTATCCATGCTACACATATGGATTTGCCACATCACATGATATCCAGAGCTGGCTGGACATGCTGTAACATGAGCCTAAAATGTGCGCTTTTCAGCCACAGTTGGATTAGAGTAATTTGTCTAGATTTCTATAGTTAAGGATCTTGTGCATCTGGGTTTCTTCGCTAAGGTCAGCCCTAGAGCCCTGTTGGTCTGCAGTTTTTGAGTCCTGCTGTGAACAGAGGAGCTAATCTCATCTGAGTGGGAGGTAGCTTGCATTCTAACAGATTTATTAACAAATGAATTGAAGCAGGAGTGCAAAATCGTATTTTTACCTCCTATTGATTCCAGGTTGACTTTTCAGCCTCAACAGTTTTAATGCAGAGTGGACAAGAAAATGAAAACTAAACTGCTAAATTTCCCTTTGAGTCAGGGAACTTTGGAAGCTGCCTGCAGCTGTTCTGCTGAGCATTTCCAGGCTTCAGCAACTAAGTCTGCAATAAATTTTGACTCCTCTTTGTTTCCTTGCTTTCAACTAAGAGGAACCAAAGTTCGGACGGAAAAAAGTTGCTAGGGAGAAGAAGCCCAGCTTTCTAGGTTTGTCAAGAAACTACAACAAATTTGGTATCTTATGTCTGATGACTTGAAATTACTATCCTAACACACAATACATTTTTCAATCATTACTTGTTTAGTTCACAGAGTATTCTCGATAACCAAATGCCTCAGAAATGTCACTTGTTCGGAAACCTCTATCATCTGTTGCCGGGTTTGGGCAGTTCACAGCTTTTGCAGTAGGATAAGAAAAACAAAACAAGACACAACCAAACCTTTTGAGTGGGCAACAGAACAAGGACTCTACCCTGTCACTGCCAACTGTGAAACTGGAGTCAGTATCCTTCTCTCCAGCCACTGTTGATCTCTAGCTCCCTCACGCACAGTCCCACAGCTCTGAGGTGTTGCTGACATAGTACTGCCTCTCCCATGGGACATGATGTCCAAGAGGGACTGAACAGTATTTTCTCTCTAAGTCTTCTCTATCTTCCTTTGTACTCCTGTCATGTCTAATGACTTTTGAAACACTAAACATTGTCAGTAACCAAGATCCAATTTGCATTTTGATCATCTTGCCTAGAGCAAAGGTGAGAGTACAAATTGTATTGACTTCCTATCACAGTACTTTCTGCAGTGGTTTTTGTTGCTTTTGAATTCACACAAACAGTGTTGCTTTGGTATTTCTCTGGGTTTGTCTGCTTGTTTCCCTTACAGAAATCACAGATACTGGGGGAAAAACCAAACTAAAACCAACTCCAAAACTTTCAAATCATGCAAAAATCAACTCCTTTTCTTAGGAAGAGCTGATGGACTCACATCTCAACATCAGTTATGCAATATAGAAATTACTTTTGACAGCAATTCTGTTCATTTGCCAGCCTAAACATCCCTTTTCCCCTTTTGCCTAAATACATCAGGATGGACTTTTGCAACCCTACACTCTGACCAAGAAAAATAAGAGAATGTAACAGGACATAACAACAATTTTTTTTTGGGTTTTTTTTCCACCTACCCAGTAGCAGAGCTGAATACTTGTCCCGAGTCACCCTAAGGCCACAGGCTGCCCTCTTCCTTCTAAATTGGATAAAATCTACCTGACTGTCACCTTTGGTGTTTGGGAAGGCTAAGACTTGTTTAAGACAGTGCCTGTGTGCAGTTTCCTGTGACCCTGGTCTGACTACATCCTTGAAAAACTGCGACAGGGAAATCTCCCTCAGAGCACCCTGTGTCCCCACATCCCTTCCAGCACGGCAGCTTTACTTGCTGTGAGGAGCTGCTTCAGCAGCACCTGCCTCAAATAGGGAATTACACACCATGGATGCTGCTGCTCCTTAGCCATACTGAAGGCCAGCCAGAACAGGGCTGAGGCATGGAGGCATCTGAGAACTTTCCTGCATCCAATTACTCTTAGGAAAAAGCAACTCATGTAGTCATCTCAGAGTATTTCTTGCTTCTCTGCTCTTTGCCTGCTGCTTCAGGGGGAACCTTAAACTGACACTGCTGCACTGTTTAGTTTCCCACACTGAAACTACAGGGAAGAGGGAAAAGGAAAGGTCAAGTTAACAAGCAACAACTGAGCATGAAGTCATATGACTCCCCTCTTAAATGTAAGGAGCCAGAATCCCTGAAGCAGCTGCCAGCAATTAGTAGAGTCAGCTTTCCACCTAGGAACACACTACTGCTTTATTAAGACTAATTGCCATGAGCTATCTGATCACCCGGGCTGGTGGGAGACAACCCATGCAGGAAAGTCTGTGTGCTGGCTTGCAGACCAAGGCTCTCAGCTCTGCTTCATATTGTGTTCTTGTTCTTTAAAAAACTGAGTAGTGCAACTTTGCTTTAAAGGCTGTACTGTAGGAAGCTGCTGTCACACTTACAGCCCAAGCCCAGTAGAGTGCTGTAACAGAGACTTCAGGACTATGACTGCTTATTTTACTTAATCTACCACAATATTTCCAATCTGTTACTTAGTCTGAGCTATTTAAACCATTGCTTTTGACATACACGTTTGAAAAAGAACAGTAACTTGAAGAGAGGGAGACTTGCTACTAGGTGCAGAGGAAACTTCAATTTTAATTCAAAGTCAAAGAGGACCACAAATTCTTTCAATCTCTTCTTACTCATTGAGCAGCTGGCTTAATTACATAATGTTAAATAGTCAAAAATTACACGTAATTATAAGTTGCTTTTAAGGAAGACAACAAAGGAGAACTGTTTCCACTGATGCCCAAAATGTACTTTCCTATTTCCAGTTTACCTACATCTATATTAAAGTTGTAAAGTGTCCTTTCATAGTTTTCTGAAACCTGGTTTGTACTACAGATGTCGTATGTGATCTATCCACACACCTAAACTTACACCCTTCATTTAAAAGCCAGACAATGCAAGTTAGAAGCAAAGTCTGCATCCTGTTACAAGGAATGCTGCTGTGCTCCTCACAAGAAAACTAAGTGACCTCCAGAGCACTGGAGTCGCCTCCTATGCTCTCAACTGTCCTTGTAATGCTGGAGATTCCAATGAGGTGCTTTTTGTTTTTGTAGAAAATTATGGTGCATGCAATCACATGCAATAGACTCTTGTGGAAATTACCCTACAGATTACAAAACAAAGTGTCTCGCATCATAAAATATGGATTTAGTATGAAAATAAATACTGAAAGCTCTGAAGTCCTTGGTGATGTCTTGCTGAAATACGACTCTTCTCACAAACACATTTCAGAAGCTGTCAAACACTTTACATCTTTGTCAAAAACTGACCTACCTCATTTTGCAAAACCTTTTCTTCCAAATGTAAATGTAGAGTTCTAATTTAAATGTCAAGAGACATTTAAAAGCAAAGAAATGCCATACATGGATAAGTCCACTGTCTCAATGACGGATGACTGCCAGCTCTGTTGAAACTTACTTTCATTCGATCCTTTTTCTGATTAATCCCAGCAGTTCTGTGGCTCTGCTACTTAAAAACCAAAAACCTAAGAACTTTGTTTTAGTTTCAAGCACATGTTAAAGTACATGTTTTAAAGATTATTTGCTAAATCTAAATTTTTTGACTAAAAATGTTTTCAGCAAAACTTTTTTCCAGGAGTTATTTTTCTTGGCATCCATATACTATATACTACTAAAATCTTTGGAAACAATGTGGGATCATTTTCAGTTAAAATAACTCAAACTTGCCAGTGAATGTCCTCAAGTAGGGTACTTTAGATCTCATTTGCTGTTGAAATATTGCATTTTCTGCTTTGTCACTGCCTTTTCTAACCAACATTTCTAAGTATATTCAAACCCAAATAACTGAGCAGAAACCACTTCTCCAAGACACTAATATTTTAGCTATATGTCTTTCAGATTAGCCTGATTTTTTAACCTAATTATAAAGTACTGTTTGCCACTATTAATTTGAGAAGGAATTGTTTGTACCTTTTCACAAGACATGGGGTTTTGTGGAATGGCTCTACTTATTCCTCTGGAAAGCACCCTTAACATTCCCAAAGTAGCCCAGCTTAGGCCCCGGCCATTCTGCCTCCTCACTCAGCTGGCCTGACATTTAGAAAAGACTGGACTAGAAGCATATGGGTATGACATAATAAGCTGCATCAGCTTATGATGAAGCCCGTCACAAAATTTTCTGTTTGATCATCACTGTGCCTTGACTGGGGCTCCCACAGTCCAGCCCATTCCAACGTCTGAGGGCAGGACAATTGCAACATTTCACAATTTCACCTCTTATGGGAAAACCTGCTTGTGTAGGGTAGAAAAAGAGAGACTCTCTTATCAAGTAGTAAGCACATCACAGCAATCTCTCAATTTGCTAAGTATGTGTACGTAGCTATTAGTGAGTCTTCTTCAGGTAGATTAATTTTTAACTTGGGATATTCTGTTTCTGACAACCTCCAGAAAGGGTGAAATTGACTCTTCCAAAATGGCTGGAAAGCAGCCCAGTGGGAGTGCTGGTTGACAGCTGATTGAACATGAGCCAGCGTGTGCCCAGGTGGCCAAGAAGGCCAATGTGCCAGGAACAGCATGGTCAGCAGGACCAGGGCAGTGACTGTCCCCCTGTACTTGGCACTGGTGAGGTCACACCTCGACAGCTGTGTCCAGTTCTTGGTCCTTCACTTTAAAAAAGGCCCATGAAAGGACCAGACAACATGCAACATGCCTTACCAGGAGTGGCTGAGAAAACTGGGGGTGCTTAGCCCAGAGAAAAGGCCACTCTGGGGGACCTGATCACTCCCTACACCTACCTGACAGGAGGCTGCAGTGAGTTGGGGGCCAGTCTCTCCTGCCGAGCCTGCAGTGAGAGGACCAGAGGGAACAGCCTTAAGCTGAGACAGGGCAGATTCAGATTGAATAGCAGAAAAAAATTGTCACTGTTCAGGTGGCCAGGCACTGGAGTAGGTTGCCCAGGGAGGTGTTGGAGTCACCATTCCTGGAGGTGTTTAAGAGGTGTCTGGATCTGGAGCTGGGAGCTGGGTGCTGTGTGAACAGTTGGGCTGGACTTGATGACCTTAAAAGTCTCTTCCAACCATTATGATTCTATGATTCTATTATTCTGTGATTCTAAAGGCTAGAAATCAGTACTACCTCCATTTATTACCTGTGAATTATGGTTAGTGCAACCAAAATTAAGATCTCCAGCATTGCTCTGGCACACTGTATATGTAAGTACAATGCAAAGAATAGAGAGATGTGCATATAATAATAACATATATATATGAGTGTGGAGATTATACTCATAGGACAGCTGTAGATAAAATGCAGAGCTACAATGATTGCCATGGGCCAAAACCTCAAATATATTCAAAAAGGACCACAAAAATCAGGTGGCATGGGATCACTGGTAGTTATTGAATAAGAGGGTCTGTGTTTTTTTTTTCTCAGAAAGTTTTCTACTACTGCTTGCCAGTGCTGAAAGGATGTATACCAGGAGAAGGACAAATCTGTACTTATCCCAGACTTATGTTCCTCTCTGAGATCTTTTACTGGCTGCTCTTAGAAACAGGATACTGGTCTAGACAGCCTGTGGTGTGACCTAGTGGCTTTCTTGAAGTTCTTTCTTTGTATCTCAAGGAATGTTACTGTAAATGTCTAAGACTTTTCCTTTGGTTTCATCTATCTTCTCTTTTTTTTTTTTTTTTTTTAATGCAGTGTTTATTAAATGCTTAATTTTACCACAGCCACACGAAGCAAAGGTTTCTTTTAATGCAATACCAATTTAGAGCATGCCTGCTGCTTACTTGCTCACTGAAAGACGATGAAATCTTCTTGTCATGATTTTAAATATCCTACCCACAGTTCCTCACACCAGATGATCTACAGCAAAAACAACCCAGGCAATTGATTTGGCTTAAATGTCCTCAAAAAAAATCTGACATTTCCACCTCTTTTCCCATATCAGCTTTGCTGTAAGAAGTGACACCCAGTGAGGAGCTTGACTGAAATTGTCCAGATTCTAAAGTGCAAGATGACTTGACCCACATCCTCCTGCTGCCAGATTTTGGCATTAGAAGTTCACTGCAAATTGCTTAAACTCTCCTTGACTCCATTTTACACATTAGGAATTTGATGAGCAGTTTTACCTGGTACAGGCTGGCAAGGTGGTGTTTCGTTTTAATCAGAAAAGGTTGGTTGACCCCTGGGTGATCCACATCATGAGCTGCAGCAGCAAGCAGTCCGAGCATGATGTCCGACGGGGTGAGGAAGTTGGCAAGCTGAATCATCACACGCATTAATCACAACAAGAACATGAACAGTAAACACTTATTTTGGTAAATAAACAAACCAGCTGACATCATGGCATTGCTTGGTTTTGTAGGCATTTGTACAAAAATGTCAAATATAGATTTTGTGAATTTGTTTTTAAGGTGAGTGTTGAACATACATCTATAAAGATATTAGACTACATAATCATGTTTTATTACAGTTTGCATTTCTATCTCTTTATCATTCATGGCAATATAAGGATTGTTATAATAGAAATGCTTGAGCATAGTCTCAAACATTTAGTTTAAAAAGCAAACAGGTATGCTGGCAGGTTGGCATATGTTAGCATCCACTGTAAGAGCTCTGCCTCTCCAAGTATTTAGTAATACCAACAATAGATCAGGCTTCAATTTTCTAGTATAGCACTGTGTTATAAAATGCAGAGTTCATCAATTTCTGAAATTTCAGCCTTGGCTGTTAAATATCTATCTCAGTTCAAGTATATGTATTTTAGTAGAGAACATAATTTACCTTTCTAACATCAAATATTCAAGTTGGAAAACCTGTCCAGATTATTTTTTGCTACAGAGTTCATTTAGAAGCAAAAAAAGGTAATCTTAGCATTTTCTGTTTGTGAGAGTGAGGCAGTTATTACCAGCCCAATGAGTCTGTACAGAGTACAGGTCTATGAGATGAAAGAAGCATCCTGAGATGAGAATTGATGAGCAGTATGGTACAGGTTCTGGATGCTGGCTGTCCTCTGCACTTCCTGGCAAGACAGGACTTGCAGATCTTGCAGGAGATGAAACTACAGGAAAGGTGGGGCCTGCTCCTGTCCTCATGTACCATTGCTATATTCTGGTGTAACAAACTGCTGGTTCTAGCAGAACATCCTTTCATTTAAGCCAAGCCATAAAAGATTAGTTATGTTCTTATACTGTGGCTCAGCACGGCAATATCACAATGCCTTCCAGTAACACACAAGGCAACGCCACCCTGATGCTGTGAGAACTTGAAGCAGCAGTCAAATACCCATGCAGAGGACACCCCTTGCAACAGACCCATCTGAAGGGACTGTTTTGTTTTCCCCTTCCTGGTGTGGCACTGCCCAGTTTGGTATTTTGAAATAGTGAGGTGAGAAGCTTATGGTCTGAGGTGGTTGAGGCACAGACATGCACAGCCTCCTGTTGGGTTTGATGGGAGAAGAACTGCAGGCACTGGTGGGGGGCTGGGTCACTCCGTGGTGGTGGCTGCAGTCCATATGGCAGCACTTAGACACGATGCCTGCGTGATGAGAAGTGACTCTCGTGGCTTGACTGAAATATCTGTAATCTGTAGCTGAGGCTGCTCCTGACGTGTTGCTGACTTCCAGCACACCATCACCTTCGGCTACCTAGAAGTATCTTTTGGGGGTTTTATTTCAATCCTGGGAAAAAAATCTGCGAACCATCTGAAAGGAAGATCGGTGTGAAAGGTTGTCATTACCTTGGGCTCCCTCAGATAGCAGTGCATAGCTTGTGTGACATCAGCGGCATGGACAGCATTGTGGTATGGGTTTTGGCTATGGTAATCTTCTTGAACCATAACTGGGAATCAAAACAGAAAACAAAGATCCTTTTGTCTCTGAATGCCATGGCCACAAGTGGGAACTGGACTTAAAATACAATCTGAGGTTTTGCAGTCAGCTGCCTAAGGAGTTTCTTCAAATAGCTGTAGCTTATTTAAATTGCTGCTTTTATTGGGATACCTTTAGAGAAAAAATGCATGAAAGGATTTGTGAGGCCCAAGAGGATACACTGGGTCTAGTGCATAAATCACCTCTTTCTTGCCTTAGTGAAGGCTCTCATTGAGGAGTAAAATAAACAAGGAAGAGAGGCAAATTTATCCACAACTGAGTGTAATTATTTAGGCTGCTGTCATAGGGTAGGTAGTGTGCCATTAAGGCAGTACCACCTATTTTACAGCAGCAGGGAGTGAGACCCTGATATCCTGCCATTATTTGTTATTTGAATGATGAACTTCAGCCAAAGGCATTCCTACACCCCCCGGTGAAGAATCAAAAGATACAGCATTGGGGAAATCACAGCAAAATCTCCTGTTACAATTTAAGTCGTATCTGTGTGTTCATTTAGTTTGCAGTGCTGGAACTGGTCCAGTTGGACCAGGAGCACCAGCCTCTTAACTGTCAGCTTTCTCTCAGACAGAAAAATCATTGAGATGTGCTTCACACGCCCCCGTTCCTTGCAGCAGTGTGTGCACCATTACATGGTCTGGGGACAGCACCACGTGAAGGCTGGAAGTTGCATGTGATCTTGCCTAAAGCACTCTCCTAGACACAGTCAAATTAATCAAATGGAAAACTAACAGGCACATTTCCCGTGGCGCTCGCTGCCAGCACGAGGAGCACCAAAGAAAGTCCAAGCCTTCTGTTTGTTTCCAGCCACACAAGCATCTGGAGGTGCAGTGGGTAATCCCTTAAACTGTGAGCACCACTGGCTCTGATTACCCGACTGTCCACGTCTGCCCACAGGAGCTACAAACAGCAGGGAGATTTTGTCTGTCTCCACACCAGAGGAATGCTTTCCAGAAGCGACAATTAGGCAGTCTTAAAGAAGAGACCCTGCTTTGGAAACTCTGCCTGGCGGCCTGAAAAACTGGCATTTAGCTGCTTTCAAAAAGTGATGCAAAAAGTAATTGATTTTGGCCAATTTCTTCTTTTGGTTCACTGACAGCATGGGGCTAATATTTCTGTTGGCAGTAACAGCAGCAGGGGCTTTCATCAACACTATTCAGTGTAGACAGCTTATTATAATTTGTTAAATTCTGCACATAAGCCTTTAACTGCCCTGAGTCTCAGTGGTCTTTTAGTCACTAAAATAATTACACTGCACCACAATTGTACTGTGCACACGTAGATTCTGCAGTGTCAGTCTGTCTGTCTGTGTGAGCCTAAGCCAGCCACATCTCTGCATGGCATGCTTTATTTTAAATCACCAGTGTGACTGTGGTGCTGGGATGCTCCAGCCCAATGCAGAGCCTTTTGAAGTCCCTCCAATGACTAGGTATTGAACCAAGCACTTGAGTGCCTGCAAACTGTATACTGATAGACAGACACCTTTTACTGAAATATTTGCAGTGACATTATCATTTTTGCATAGATACACAGAGCAAGCCAGTGCCTTCTCTGATACTCTACTTAAGCCTTAAACTTCATTCGAAGATGGCTTTGAGGTGAGCACTTACCAAAAAACCTGTGTAATGTAACCATGTCTAACTGGAAATGGTGAATAAGTCCATGCACATTGAAGAGATGACAAAGCAGTGTTACGAGACTGTTTCCTAAAAGCAGAAAGGAACAACTCTTAGATACCCTTAACATGTAGCTACAAACCTACAAGCAAGGCTAAAAATCTGGGTAATTTCCTATTAGTCAGCTCCTATCACCTTATCTCCAATGAAGTGAGCTTAGATGACACTCATATACTCAGAAGTCACTTATATGAATTACTCCTACATATAATGAAGACTTGATGGAAAGGTTGTACCAATGGAGTGCCATTCTTGCGTCTCAATGCCAAAAAGTCAAGTTTGCTGTTTCAACATGACAGGCAAACCGTGGTTTGAACTGGAAGAAGGCAAGCTTACATGGTTTTAACAAAATCTTTTGACAGGCTTGTCCAAGAGTGGCATCATCTTCATAATTCAGGTCTATCTTCAGAAGCAACAGAAACTAGAATGGCTTTTCTGCCACTTCAGTGTCCCATACTGTACTAATTAATTAATTACTAAAAATCAGGAGTTTGAAATTAAATTTTTTATTTTGCATATGGCTGTGCAAACATGTAATTAACCCATGTAACCTAGCTTAGCTACAACTGCATCTCATAGTGATGACACAGACAGGAAAAACGAGTTGGAGCATTTACTCAAGTCTCAAGTTCCACTGTAATGTTGCACTGGCCTTACTGTAAATCCAATACTGGGACCACTGGCAAAATTGAGCTTAACTAGTATTACATGATCAGTTATACATAAACACAGTATTTTAAAAAGTTTGCACTGCTTAATTCAGTGGCACTGTTTCCATAAAAGTTAGAAAAAAAGCCCAAACCAACCAACCCATACTACACATAAACAAAGTTTGAAGGGAGTCTTTTCTTATTTAACGTAACTCAGGAAGGAAAATAAATATCTGTACGAAGAACACATGGAAACTTACTTGGTCTTGACTACTAAGCAGGGGCACAGAAAGGTAATTTAGAAGAACTATGCTTTTCTTCAGAGGCAATTTGCAATCCTTTTCACTCTTCACTGCCAGTCACTCAGCTGAATGACCCTCTAAACTAACTTTTTTCTACGCCTTCTGCCCCAGTCAAACCTAATTAGATTGGGGGTGAGGAATGAGGGATCTCAGTTCTCTGAGCAGTACAGAAAGGGGAAAGATGTGATCATAACCCTCTTCAGCAGTTACCTGATCAAGAGGTATTGCCAAGACATTTGTGGGGAAGGGGGATGGTTTTACAGGCATGTATTTAGAGAAAACGTTTCACAGATTTTTACTCTCTTTATAAATTTCCTAATTTTTGCTGCTGAACAGAAGCAAGGATATCTTCCCTCAAATGTCTTTTGTATTGATAGAGAATGACTGATTATGGAGATCTGGATTTATTGACCAACACATCTAACAGGTATATTTAAAGTAGCTTGGGAGTTTCTCAGGTAAATGAAACAGAAACATCTTCTTGAAAAGGTGATGACAGCAAATGTAGGAGATTAGATTAATACAAAACCACATTTTAAACATTACCCTATAGTTCAGGAAAAGCCTGAAAAAGCTCCAGGATGTGATTTTAATAGGGGTTAAGTATGGCCTATTTCTCTTCAGCAGTCTGAACTGGAAACATTTAGCAAATAATTAATTAGGGATTTTTTTGAATAGTCATATATGAGAGATAGTAAAATAATGACTTAAAACATTTACTTACCATTTGTCAAGCGATCAAACAAGAAAATGTCAAAATCCCACATTCCCACTTTGGATAGCATATGCTGGAAAAAACAAATGTGAAAAGGCCAATGACTGGTATGTCACACTGTAAAGCAGATTTGAATTATTATTCCACATTAATCAGTCACAGGATTGGTTACTGCAGCTTTAAAGTTTTGTTCAAGAAACCTACAGAGGTTGTATTTGAAACATCAGGAATCAGGCTCAGGTAGCTGTCTGCATAAAGTATCACTTGCACTTTTAACTGAGGAGGTTTTGAACATAACACTAAAAATACTTTCTAAATGGAACACAAAACAAGGTATAATATAAACCAAAATATTATGAAAATATTCCCTTTAACTGCACAATTTCTTTATTGTTTCTTCATGTCCCTGAATTGTCAGTGCAAATTCTCTTAGGTTTTTAATACAGTGTTTTAAGATTTTAGCTCTCATGGTGAATATGAGTTACAATGTGCCTAACAAAGCAGTATACAGGAATAGCTTTTATAAACTTGGATACAGTGCTGCTGTTAAGCCCACTCAGAAATGCAGAAGAATCCATCATTACCATCAAATGCAGAGTTTTTACAGCTTCATCAGTTGAGTCAGGAGACTGAACCTGGACTACCCCTATGACCTACAGTGATGTATGTGTGAATGAAATACACCTTCACTCCCATCTCTAGTCTATATTCAAACAGTTCTGGATTCTTAATTACTTTCTAACACCTGGCAACCTACTCCAGCAGAGAATAAAAATTGCCTAGGCACATAATCCCAATGCCATTAATTGTGCAAGTTTTGCTAGAAAATATCATTCAAAGTAAGAGCTGCAAAATAAGATAATTATATTTTGATCACTGTGAAGCTCTTTGCAGTCATTGTTCCCTGTTTCCTAGCCTTTGCCACTATGGAGAGTTACTGTGGGTTGCCTAATAGCTGTTCCACACCAGATGAGAGACACCTGTCTTTTTTCAAGAGGATGAACTAAATCCTGGGTCAGGGCTGCACTTAAATCAGTAACTTAGTCAGAAATCATTCATTCTTTCATAAATCCAGATTTTAATTTCAGTTGTTGGAATCTGAAAATGCTGAACACATTTAGCAACATTTTCTGTTGCTTTGAGACCTAAGCCATCAAGGCTGTAACCACAGTTGAGGAATGGACAATCTGTTGTGAGGCAGGCATGTAATGTGGGTCATTTAAGAAAGATCAGCCGTAAATTTGGTTATCTGAAGACTAAAACAAAACTGACACTCTCTGTAGTATTATTAGAAGAAATGGAGATCTGGAGACCTGTCTTACCCTTGCTTGCCCAAGGTAGTCCTCATCCAGTAGGTACAGAGAGGCTTGTGGTACAATTCCACGCAGTAACCGGGATGCATGGAAATATCTCTGGAAACTTAACAGTCTTTTCACTTTTTTCTTGGTGCCAATTTCCCCTGAGAGTGTATTATCTGTGAAAAGCAATCCGTACAGAAACCATGAAACCCAAGATGATGGATGACATTATCAGTTTAATAAGAAAAATATCAAACACTTTAAAATAGTAATACAAAAATCATCAAGTTCATGCTTCTTGCCAAGCCACATGAAGGAGCAGTATTCAAATCACTTCAGCATAATACATTTGTTTATTCAGAAAGGAAATATATTCCAGGAAAGAGAATAGTAATGTAGGTCTTAAAGATCTGTGTTGAGTACATAGCCTTTAACGTGACCCAGGCTCAGTCACTGGGGGAAGGGGTGATACATCTCCTACCTGTATGTGCTAGAGGGAGCCTAAATGACCAGGCAGAGTTAGGTACAGGAAAGCTGCTCTTACCCTCTCTGCCTCTGCTCCCTAACTGTACAACTGAAAATAACATGACCTTGGTACCTCACAGGAGTGTCATTGGAATATATTAAAATCACACAGCCCTAGTGTAACAAGGTGATCTTGGGTATAAAATTAAAAAAGTGACACCAAAAGAGAACTCAAAATACAGCTTGAAAACACAAATGTGTGACCCACTTTTGGAAAATTAAATAAAAAAGAGAAAGAAATAAGAATAGGTTAATAATCATATTGCATTGTCTGCTGTTCTTTCTGCATATTAAAGCAAATTATAAATGAAGAAAATATTTTAGCTCTGCAATGAGGAAAGCAGGTATATTCAGATAATACAGGCATTTCTGGTTACACAACAGAATATGTTCTTTTCACTCCGTACCAGGATAATTCTAATTCTCTAATGCTGTATTAGGAGATTTTCATATAGGGCTAAATGTGGCACAAAAACCAAGGCAGTTTTTATACAGTGATTAAATCACTAATTAGAGTAATTAAATTACCTTATTGTTAGTAAGAAAAATATGGAGGCTTTCTAAAACCCCTAATGGTTTAGGTAATTTCATTTGAACTTTTAACAGAACCTCTCATTCAGTTGCGGTGTTTTCATTTTGTAGTCTGGTGTAAGTTTTGGAAAAAAGGGAGTACAGACCAGGAAAGTTGGTCGAAGGCAGCAAGATTCAATACAGTTTTATTTTACAACAAATCTTGTAAGAAACTGAAGATTAAACAGTCCTTTGAGAGAACAGTAATGATTTATTGAGATAAGAAGCACCACAGCAATTCACTGGATTTCAGGTTTAAGTAAGAGCTCACAAAAAATATCCATGCATTGAAGATTACTCCCTCTAGTCTCTATTTTTCCATCTCTTTTTATGAAAAAACGCTGAATGTTTGTTCTGCTGTGAAATTAAAATACCACTTTGTCTGCTGTTTCTATGAGTGGTATTATTCTGAGAGGATTTTCAGAGAAGTCGCTAAGGGTTTTTTGGATCATAGATGGTTCAGGATTTGATTTCTCTAACAGCAGACATGCGAACACCCTCTGTAGCAAGTTTCTTCCTTATTAAGTAATCCAACAGCTACTGAGCAGCACAAGGTCAGTAACAACAAGAAAAAGGGCCATCCTTATGTACTGAGTATCAATATAGCTTCCAACACCAGTAAGCCTCATGGTTCTCACGGGCAGTCCAAAGACCTCACTGAGTTTTAATAATATAAAAGCACAAAATAACTTCATTGCAACTTGACAAGCCATGTGGTTCCCAGAATGCAAACAGTAATAACACCGTTACTGTACCAGCCTGAAGGTCATGTTTTCCTTTATGATGTGCCAGCACCTGCCTTGATTTTCTCACACATTTTAAAAGCTGGAACAGTTTCATGGCCTGTTGAAGGTGTTACTAATGTAGGTGCAAACAGTTACCCAGTGGCAGCAACACGTGGAGGAACCAGCAGACTTGTTTTTGTATTTCTTTTCATTTATACAGGGCTGCTACAAAATGGCTGGGATTCAGTTTAATTCCTGGATAACAAAACACTTGTAAAATAAATTCACTTTTTAAACTTCTGTTAGCTGTTTCTTGACTTTTCAACTTTCCTACTTCCATCTTAGCCCATGAACTGTCACTACTTTCAGGTAATAACTTTAAATTTTAAAGTACAAAAAACCTCACTTTTTTACATTACAAATTAGAAGTCGCTCCCACTAAATTTTATCTAAGTTAATATCTGTTTTTTCAGTTAAAGACAGATGACTGAAATCACCACCTATACTCTCTTAAACTGTCTTTAAAACTCACACACAGAGTTGCCATGGATGAACTGAAGGTGAAGGTTTGGCCTGAATCCCAACAGGCAGCTGTACATTGGATTATGAAGAAGTGGTTATTTTATCCTTTGGATTACCAGATCATTTCAGTAGCATAAATAATACTTGCCAAAGCACAAACACCTCAGATGGAAACAAGTAACTTCTTATTATGAAACATATTTTCTGAACTGAACCATCAAACTTGCTGCCCATTGCTCTGTATGGCTGTCATGGGACTCAATTCAAATTTAGTCATCAACAGAAAGTGCCCCTGAAACCAGACTTGATGCTTCAGGTGAGCACTGTATTCCAATATATTATACAAAAACAATTGCCCACAATAATCTGTTGTTCTGTATTTTCATTCATAAGGGGAGAAGTTCATAATACTGACAAAGAATTGCAGCAAATGTATTTTCAAAACTGGGCTCTTGATAGAACAGCCCAAATCCAGCACTGCAGGCAAACTCTGGATGTAGACTGAAAAGAATTTAATATTAAAATCACATCCTTTGGGTCATTTCAGTAATAACTGATTTGCCTTTGAATCACAGGACTCATCAGCTGATTGCCATGACCCATAACAGATTACTGTGACATCCACAATAATGTACTTTATTATGATGGTGTCTTGCACAAAATTGCACTAGGATTCTGCCCTTCTCTGAGCACAACACACCCCGAACAAGTATCATCTCACCAGCATTTTCTCTTTCCCCTCCCAAGGTCAAACAAAAAAAGAATATAACAACTATATGAAGTTGAGAGAAAAAGGCTGAATAACAGAATAGCAAAAGGCAAAGCAGCCAAGAGTGAGCAGTCAAATTCTGCCCTCAGCTCAGCAGTTGCATCTGAATCTCCCAGATGCAAAGAGCTATTCCCAGCAAATGGGATCCACCAATTGACACAATATCAAGATGCAGTTTTAAGATCAAATTAAGGGTTTACGTGAATGACTTACAGTAAAATGCTGAACATACTACTTCTTTATTGACAACTGTAAATTTCAATTTATATCATAAATATAAAATTTTGATGATGACACATGATACAAGTTATACAGTGCCTTCAGGTGAAATTGAATTACAAAGTAAATGAATCAAAAATATTACTGCAGATATCCCTGAACTTCAGCTGTGGAACTATGGATTCTAAAACATATCCTATAGCATCTGGTTTAAGACCATGATCTGCAAAGCTCACATGGGAAGGATTTAGTAATTATGTGCAATTTTGAAATGAACGTGGAAGACAAACAAGAATGTCTTTTGTTTATACCCATAAAACTTCCCTTGAGAGCTGTGTTTAACTTTAATCATTGTGGCAACTTCTGAATGTTTTGCTTACCTAAAAAATCTCCATCATCTGTATCTCTTACAAGACGCCCATTCTAATGCTATGGAGTTACTGCCTAGCACAGGGGTTGCAGAAACCCTCCTTTGTACACCAAACAAAGTTATTGTATGAATTACACGGACACCTTGTATGAATTACATACATGCCTTCAGAAGTGTTCCTACAAGCATTCCTCACAAAGCTCAATCCCTGCCTTCAAAAGCTCAGGCAGCCTGAGCTCACAGTGTATCTCCTGAGGTGTTGTAGCAGGCAACCAAAGTGGCTGCATTTTTCTTTAGGTAATTTGATAGCCACATCACACACACCAGCAGACCATGGATGGTGTCTGCATTACTGCACATGGCCCTCAAGAGGTTAATAAGCTGCAGGAATCAATGGCTGCCTTCTCTCTCCTAACACAGCTCCTCCAGTTGTACTGATCTTCTTGCCTTAAATTGATCTATGGCTCACTACACACCAGTCTCTGTTCTTTCAGGAAAAGAGGTTTCCTGCACTGGGAGCTGCTACCAGTTTTATTTCACATTTCTTTCACGCTACTGCACTAGCACGTGCCCACAGGCAGCATGAATATAAAAATGATGGAGGTTATGCTAACAATGGTTGAGTTAACATCCAGAAATGATCACATAAATCAAATTTGGACAACGATGTACTTAACTCTGCACCAGACATTCATTACATTGTTACTGTTCTTTCAAAGTAAACAAACTTGGTTATGCATTCAAATAAATCCTCTGAGCTTTTCTTCACAGTACTGCCATTTGTTATTTTATTGCACCTCAGTGTACAATAAAAACAGGTCACCCAGCAGCATGAGTGGATAAAAAAGGGTTTATTAATTTTCAAAAGTGACTGATTCAGAAAAGGGAAATGTTTTTTTCCTCTTCTTTCCTAAAGAATGCAGAATAAATCAGGTCCTTAAGCAGCAGCCTTTGATTTATACAATTTATAATAACCTTTCCCCTCTTCCAAGGATGCAAAGGCATTCCGTACACAGCCACTGTATGCCCAAAAAGCCAGGCAGGATTGGTGAGAAAGTGCTGGGATATCTGGAAGATAAGATGAGAGGGTGAGTCCTGCAATTTAAGGTCTGCACACAGCGAGGACTCTGGGTAACAATTTGTCTCTGCTCCTACAATTTTCCACACTGGTTTCTGGCTTGACAGCTGGTTAGAAAGTTTTTCTTTTGAGAGCCTGAGAGGTTTGTAATTGACTCAGGAGGAATAACTGGCATTTGTCCTTTTTTTTGGGTGTAAAACTATGCCATGCATTTAGATCACCTTTACTAAGTCCTGTTTGGCATATTCATTGCATGCTTGGTTGCCGAATTTTTCTTATAAAGAAGAGTGCATAGCACTGATGATAGAAAAAAGTTGCTATGCCTTCCTAATATCTTCTTACATTACAGATTTATTATAATGTCTAAAAGATAGTAGCATTAGTAGGGGTAGCTGAACTAACACTAAAAATTAATGACAAACTTAATATTTTAAATTTGAATTTTGGAGAAAGCACTTCTCAACTATAAGAACAGAAAACTTCTTCTTTTTGCACTGTTTAGGCCTTCACGTTTCGCACTGTAGTCCAAATACCCTTCAGAAAGAAAACACTGAAGTTTTGAAGAAAGGCCTGAGAAAATGCACAAAGCACCAGAAGCCCATGTAGAAGGACTGTCACTCAAAAGCTTCCAGTCTAGTGCAGAAGGACCAAGAAGCTCAGATGAATACCCCAATTCTACTTTCAATCGTCTGTGGCTGGTAGGAAACTAACAAATAGGATTGATTCAAAAATAAGATTGTGTCAATTTTGTCATCTGAATATACACTGCTCACTGCAACTAAGAAGACAGAGATGAACACCTTGCATTATATCATATCTACAGATTAAAAAGTGTTGTACTGAAATCTTGTAAATGCAGAAATCCTCATGAGACCACCTCAAGCTATATGGAATCCAAAAAATTGTGTTATAAACACTTTGTTTTTACTTGCTTCTCTAACATCTAAAATATTCTTTGTTCCTTGACTTCTGATAAAATTTGTTTTTAGAGATCAAGTGCTCTCTGTTAGCTGCCATTGTTCATATAGGTTGCAACTGTGTTATTTCTCTTTAGAGGGGCAAAGTTTTTTTCAATCAGGCAGAAGCTGTGAGAGAGGGACCCTGAACACATCAGAGAAATGCATAAAATTAGAAGTCCTGCAAAAGAACTTTAAAATTTTCTGCTTTGAGTAAAAATTTTGTTCTCCAACCACGTGCACAAGTGCACAGAACCAATGCAAAGCCCTGTTTACAGAGGAGGTACTTATGCTTCTCTGGCTAGTGTGAGAGGTTCTGAGATACCTCTCACACTATCTAGCTGACCTGGCTTTGGAATTTCCTCTTCTTTGAGCATCACTTGAAATGATGGTGGCTTATAACAGCTAAGTTTCCAACTCATAAAGTTCCTGCACAATTGTTGGCATCTTGAAGAACATCAGTCATGCAATTTCCCCCCCATCCCAAAATACATTCTTTTTGGTACTGTTTGAAAGAGAATACAGAATTTAAGAATTATTCTGATAATCCCACTTATATACTGAATAATCCTATTACAGCAAGTTCTGGAGAAATAAGGGTTTCAAAGACCACTTAAGTAACAGAGTGTTAGCCATAATAACAGGAAGAAGGACAGATTAAGCACAAATTTAAGATGAATTTAGATGTGCTTCTTATCATAATTTGAAGCCTTTATTTGGGCTCATTTTTATGCAAACAAACATTTTGGCATCTTTTATTAAGCCTCTTCCAAGTTCTTGGAGATGGCATGTTGTGTTCTGTTTTGTCACAATCTCATTATCATTTGAATGTGAACTTTTGCTTTGCCACTTCAATCTTTGTACAGCAGCCAGGACCTTTTCTTCCTAAAAGTGCTAATGTTCTATAACTGATTACAGTTTCTCCAACAGGAAATGGTGCATCCCCTCCTCCTTCACTCCCCTCGAGAAAAAACAACATAACCTCCAATAACAGCAAATCCATCTCTCATTTATCATTTTAATGACCCCTTCTCCTTGTTCTTTCTTTTCCTCTGGTCATCTGGAAAGTATCCTCAGTGTTATCTTCAGTACATCCTTTCCCTTTTCTAATCAAGCAAAAGAAGGTGGGGTGGCAGAATGGGTCACGCATCATTCGGCAACTTTTAAAGGGACATCTTCAGTTAACTGAATCCCAAGCCTGTACTAAAAGAAAGTCACAAATGTGTGTAACCAGGTCAGTGTTCGCTAAGACTTTGTGTGTGAAGCACATGTAGGCTTTTTGTTTGTTTTGCTGGCTGTCATGAGTCCTCCTGAAGTATTCATAACCCAAAATGATACATTTTGTTAGCATTTCAGGGCATGTGCATCTATCAGTTTTACATTCTGGCTTTCATTTTTCTGTAAATGTGGGATTAAAGCTAAACAAGGAATATGAATGGTGGGAAGTAGAATATAATTTTCATTCAAACGTCGTTATTAAATTTTGCAGATAACAACACTAAAAAAATACAAAAATGCAAACTCTTCCACCAAAAAAACCCAAAACCTTGCTGTTATTTGATGAAAAGGGTGAACCAGATTGACTTCCAATGACAGGAAGAATTTTTTAATATAGTGAGGAATTACTAGAAAAGAGAACAATCTCCATGTTGAAATATTAGGAGGATTTCAATTTCTCTTCCTTGAATAGGTAACTGATAGCAAGGCCACAGGCTGACCAGCTCTGGAAATGTTCATCCCATTCAAACAAGCTAACCGCATTAAGAAGCCTCTGTGTCTTACGGATGTTGATGAGTATCTTTTGGATGGGCTTATCCATGAGGAACTAGGGGAGGTATTATGTAGAAATAATGCAGACCTCATAAGATCTCTCCCTTTCTAATTTAAAAACCATCTGGAACTTTGGACTCATCTCCACAGGCTGGATTGGGATCCAAGTAATCCAATCAGCCCTTGAAACTTCCTCACAAGACTTTTAGTGTCCTAAATTAACCTAGGTCAGAAATATCTAAAAAGGCATCTCTCACTCCCACTTCTTTTTCTAGCCAAAGGCAACAAAACAAGGCACTTAACCAAACTCTTTTTAACCTCACTCAGTTGGGTTCGGGTTACTTGATGGTTCAGTTTTGGGTTGGTGGCTGCGGTTAAGCTTTATTTTCCCTGGAGATGGGCCCTACCTGAAAGCCCTTGAGTGTTCAAAATCCAAACCCAAAAATGAATGTAAATTTTGCAAAAGACCCTTCTGTAGACAGGCAGAAACCACAGATTCAAATGTCCACAGACTCTGGTTCTTTGAGACGGAGACATTTTCATGACTTCATATCTTCCCTTACTAATCCTGACACTTTCCATTTCTCCAATACCTAATTCATCACATGCCTGCAAAGTATGTGATGAATTCACTTTATTTGCAAACAAACCGAAAACCAGAGTATTTTGCTTGACTCAGACCAGACAGCAGATCAAGGACAGAGCCTGAATGTTATCTAATATTACCATTTATCGCCATCTGGAGTAAAAAGTATATAATCTGTAATAAATTAATTTGCCAAGCTAAGCTTAAAGCAGGTGGGGTTCTTTTGGACTCAACTTCTGCCTGCATGACAACATCAAGATCCTAAGTAATAGAGACATACCTTTGGAATGTCTACAGATATGTTTTGACATTTTACATATTCTCAAATCCCACTCTGTGTTCCCGTTGTGCAAGGTGTTACCCAGAAATCTCTTTGAGTAATCCTATTTGGGTGCAGAGATTCCAATTTGCAGGTCACATATATAAATACTGAAGTGAATACAGAAGAAGTGAATTAAGTATAGTCAATTAAAGGCTAATAATTTTGTCATTTGCAAGCCAAAACTTAAGCCAGATAAAAGCTTAGCATAAACAAGATGGGAACTGGAGAATTTAAGTCTTAAGAACCTTGTTGTCTTCTGACTGGCTTCACAAGCATATTTGCAAATAATGAGTTACTAATCTCAGCTGTAAACTATGTTATTTTGTTACTCTATTTGATTGGACCTGACAATAAAACAAAGTACCTAACACAATTGCAAAAGGGTGGGGTCTTCTTGCTCATTGCTGCATCTTTACCTACAAGTCTAGATTTATCACAAGGAATTCCCTCAAACTTTGAGTTAAGGTAATGAAGAAATGTACCATAACAGCCACCAAAAAACCTCATAATGAGATAATGAAATCCATTTAAATCAATGCATATTAGTCACTGGTGGGATCTGGTTCAATGACTCACTGAGCAACTTTGTGAATCAGAGAACTAAATTATGGTTTACCATAGCTGTGCTCCTTTATTCCTCAAATCCAAACTATATTCTGCTAAAAGGAAAATTGGATTAATTTTCGCAGCAGAAGTGTTTTGAATTCTAAATTATTACCCTGCAAATATTCAGTTTAACTCCTTTTCTGTCCTGCGGACACAGTAAGGTTCATTTAATTCACTGAAATGTGGAAGTCCCAATAAGCTGCCAACATCAATTTCAACCTGCATCAGGTTCAGTTTCAAGCCTGAGCTACCCACTTCAGAGTCAAAATTTCCTAAAATTTGTGATGTTTGGTTTGGAATTAATTGAAGAGAAAACTCTCACCCTATTTTCCTATAAACCTATAGGGCTGTGCAAAATTTGTATCTCTTATTTTAGGAGTTTGTAAAACCTGACATTGGTTCATTAAGCCTCCTAGTGAACACGGAGCCTCAAGTCTGTCATGAGGGGCTTATTTTTCTCTGGGGGATATCAGGGGCCATTGGGAGCAGGTGGTTTGGTTGCCATCAGAAGGAGGGTTAGTGGGCTTGCCTCCAGTGGGTCTCCACACCAGGCTGACAGACAACAAGCAGCAGCTTCCCCACAGGAGAGGAGCTGCTACATGGCTTCCTCTCAAGCTTCAACACAGAACAGAATCTGGTGGGTCACACAGGTCTCCACCAGTAGTAGGACTAACTCTAGAGGCTGGGGCAAACATTCACTCCTCAGAAAACAGAGCCAAGGAGTTCTGGGTGACACAGGGGTATTTTACACTCAATTTGGTATTCCAGAGTCATCTTAAAAGTCCCCAAACCCACCAGTGCAACTATGCCTAGGAAAGCTTGGAACCAGGCAGAGAAACAACAGGAATACACTGAAGCCCTGCATTTCACCCAGACAGGATCCTGGAAAATCCTCATGGTCCCAACAGTCTGGCAAAGACAAGGTGAAGTAACACTAACTTTCTATATACTGCAGAGAGTCACTGGAGGAATGTGTAGATGGCATCACAGACATTAGCTCAAACAGCAAGAAGCCAACATTAATCCAGTTGGCTTTGATTAGTGCTACAGAAGATCCCATTTTCAGAGTGCAGGAAGTTTTCCTATCCAAGAAGACTTCACGGTGTCCTAAGTAACACAGCAACTTTAGTGTAGGACTCCAGAAGAAACAAAAGATACGGTCTAGTCAGTGTTAACCCTTAACATACAAAGTAGGGAAAAATCCCCTACTTTGACTGAATCTGCAAGTACACCAAAAAAATGTTACATTTAAGTAACCTTTAGTCTGACATTAAATATCAATGCCCTGTATTTCTTTTTACATGTAAATTTACATAATGGATATCAACTCTGTTCAAAAATGAGCTTCAGTGTTTTCCCTTACTTTAAAGCAAGGCTGGTACTGTTATTTGGAACAGTATTTCAGAGGAGAGATGGAACAATCGCTATTTAAGTTTGCTAGTGAGAAGCTGGAGTAATGTTTATGCTGCATTTGTTTATGACCTCTAAGGATATTTACTATAAATTTCCTCTGCCTCTTCCCAGCATCACTCTAACATCTTTCAGTATATAGCTGCTGCCTGCCAGTTACTGCACCAAAACAAATGCAACACGGTGACAAAATCTGACTGCAAGTATTAGTTGGGTATTTTTCAAGAAAGTGTGCAGTAGTAACATTTATATATATTTTTTTTTGGTAGGATAAGCAGCACCACATTTTTTTCTGCTCATGTGCTTATGTCTTTTGCTACTTCTGCACAGCAGAAATGGATTTAACAGACAGATGTAGATGAACAAATAATACAAAAGCCTGTTTTTTTCCTGGCAAAAAACATCTGCATGCTCTGACACTAAGCATTTTCATTTACTTGTAGGTCACCAAGTGAGCCAGGCCCAGTGCAGTTGCCAGCTACAAAATCAGTAGTCAAGTATCTAGAAATCTCACTTCATTTTGCACTAAAAAATTAAGCCAACATTACTCTGTAGAGAGAACACAGTAAATATATAAAAACCTGAAAACCATGGGAAATCCAAAATCAGGATCACTGCTTTCCCTTACAGAGATTGTGAGCAGCCATACTGACTTCTTTCTGATTATGGAAAAGCAGTAAAAAGAGTAAACTGGAGGTCTCTATGACAGAGAGCACAGGAACACAGAACCCCAGGTGCCCCACCCTGTTGGACCAGAGGTGCACACAAAAGGAGGCACCACTTTTTACATTCAGCAGTTAAAATTAGACGGGTTATGTGGAGTGCCCTGCTCCTGGCATGATCGAAGGCTGAGCATTCACCAGAGCGTCCCTTGCCATGGATGCCTCCCTGCACAGCCCATGGATAGTACCAGCATTTCTCAGAAGCTGGCAGGATCCAGAGGATAGCAGGATTCATCTACAGAGGCTAAAAATGAAAGCCCTATTGCCAGAAAAAAAACCTGAAAAGTTTTCAGTTTCTTTACCCATAGAGAAGGAAGAACACATGAATGGAATTTTATATAATGTGTATGTATTCAAAATAAAATTAGTCTCATTTGACTATGAATATATATCCACTTCTACTTCATGAAAGAAAAGTGCTTTCTCTGTCTTTATAAGGGCATGCATGACCAGTACTATTTCCAGCTAGTCTACACCTGATTTTTCTTCATGCTTTTCATTGGCAAGTCAGAACGAAATTGTGCTCAAAACTCTGCTCAACCAGTAAGCTATTCCCTTTGTCCTAGGAAAACTGACAGACCCAATCTTACCCCTTATGTCTCTCTACCTCAGCCACAGCAAGCTCTCTGATAGACTTACAATCCAGAAAATACCTTTAATCAGCAAGACTGACAGCAGCACGTTGCTGGGTGGCAGTAACCCTGCCAGCATGGGTGAATGCAGCCCATCAGAGCCCAAGTCCTCCCCTTCCCAGCTCCTCTTTATTCCTGACTCCCAGCCAGCCTTCCTGCTTTGCTTCCTCCCCGCTCCCTTCCCTCGCCGCTTCTTCCTGCCTTCCCCTTCCCCTTCCCCAGAGAACGAGTTACAAAAAGGAGAATTCAAACTTTGGTTTGACAGTTGCTCTTTGATGGAAAGCACAATCGCTGGAAGCATAACAGTGTCAGCACTAAAACTGTTGGGAGTTTCAGTCTGTTTTGCTGAAGACAGTGAATAACAGTTTTCTCAAAGGTTACTTGTGCAGTACACAAGGACACATCGAGATCTGTCTGTGACTGAACACTGAAGTTAACACAGCACCCAGGCTCAGTGCTACAAGGCCCAACACTAGGTGGTCACTGTTTTTTAATTTTCTTTTTTACACACTCACTAATGGGTTTGCATCAGTATAGAGATACCATCAGGTGAAAAAAAACCCAACAGGGTCTTGATTTATTTTTTTTTTTCTTTTTAGATTTGCTGTCCTTTATTTACAACAGTGGCAAAATAACTTCAATCAAAATGAGGTTAAGATTATTTTTAACAGATGTTCACTGCTGGCCTGACCCAAAATCCATTGACGTCAATGAGAAGACTCCATGGGGCTTTGGATTGGGTTCTAATTGTTGGAAAAATTAATGTTATTGTAAACCACTGGTCAGTGCTGTCACATGCTCCACTTCTGTGCCAATTCTATATGACCGGATAACAGCCTCGCATAAATCTGTTCCAACTGTTGTCTAAGAGGCTAAAGGACACAGAGGTTTATCTTTTTAATTCTGAACTGCCCCTGCTCCTTCCCTAGCACACCCCATGGCCCTACTGTATTTACATTTGACAGACGGAGCATTATGGACACTATTCATACAATCAAAATATTTCACAGCCAGACACTGCGTGGAAATAATGGAATTAATGCAGACTCTGTGAAGGCAGCTGAGCTACAGATACGTATGAGACGAGATACTTTGGTTCATATACTTTCAACAGAGGTTTTTATTTATTTTTATTTAAATACAGACCTGAAAGAAGGGTTGCACTTACTGTTAAGAAGACGAAAGTCTATGAACGGGTAGGAGCCGCGGCGCTCGGAGACAACCCCAGTCTGACCTCTCACCCGTGCATCTCCTGCAAAACACAAAATCCCCAGAGACATTAGAAGGGGCAGCTGCCTTTCTCTGCTGTTTTGATCTAGATCTACTTTTTAATACAAAGTGACGACATTACACTCCCCCAGTGGGAAAACCAAGGTCCAAAAACTCAACTCCCATGACATCCCTGGGTATTTGGGTAAAGCAGTACAGCTGATCCTCTTATCAGAACAAAGACACAAAAACCCCTTCATTGCTGGCTGGGATTAAACCACAACATTATCCTATTGAACAGCTTCTTGCCCAGCAAGCAGACTCTCCTTGCTTCACAAATAGTGCAGACAGCTGCCTTTTTTTCTCAGGCAAGAACAGGTAGGACTCTGACTGTCATGGCCTCACACACAAAGATCCCAATCCTAGACTAGGCTCACAATCCAAGTGACCTCCAAAGCTGTGGGACTGGTCACAAAATCATTAGTTGATGAAAAAATCCCCTCAAAAAGTATGAAGATTTTTTTTGAAGTTAGGTGGGAGGTTTGTTTGTTTGTTTGTTTTTGTTTTACTTTCTGCTCTTTGAGCACTCTGGAAAATGCAAGCCTTCTCCTCAAACACTGCAGCTGTTTTATGTAAGTGAAAACCTGATGTTCTCAGATAAGCATTACTCTGGAGCGTTAGTATGTACATTTAAAGCTGATGAAGTGCCAACACTATACTAAGAATTAGTATTGCTGTGCAACACCCAAAGCATATAATACTGACTAGTTCCTGACTTACCATGTAATATTGATGAAATAGGCAAAACTAATTTAAGGAGAAAAACGCTCCTCAGGATGAGTAAGAGTTATAAAACCTGTCTCAAAGGAGACAGGAAGTAGTGGGAAGCAGATGTAATTTTTATTTTTCCATAATTTTAACTATCTTGTAGTGCAATGTAATTGTTTCTTTACAGACAATTAACAAGACCAAAATATAAAAAATCCTTAAATAAGATGAAGTTTGGAGACTTTGAGGTTCTAGTCAGAGTACTCTAGTTCTTTGCCATAATAATTCCTCTTCTACAAAATTAGAGACCGCAGTGTTGAAAGCATACCCCCTGCACATCCTTGCACAGCTCACACTGTAGTCTTCTCAAAGTTTGCAATAAATTATGAATTATTAGTTTGAATTGTACTTTCTCTGGGATACAAATATAGCATCTGACTAACCTAAACAACAATAATTTAAAAATTTGGCGGCTAGTGCTAGCTTCTGCTGCTTGTGTTTAAAAACAAGAAAACATCTTGTAGCATGAAAGAAGGACCTAGTTAAATGCTGTTGTGTTTTTTTTTTTTTGTATCTAATGTTCACTTGAAATGTGCTTACAATTATGTTTAAGGGAAGAAGGCCAAGTAGAATTATTAAGTCAAATATTTGAGGTCGAGAAAAACTTCCGTGCCCTCTAGGGGTCCTTAGAGATATGAAAGACACAAGAGAGTGCATGCAAATTAAGAATATTTCAAACACAGTCATTTTTGATTATAAATATAAAACTAGGTTCTCTCCCTTACTTTCACTTTGCTTTTTTGTTCTCAGAGACAGAACACGTGTTCCCTGTTCTCAGCTCCTGCTTGCCAACCAGTCCAAGGAACCAGTCCAAAACAACTCAAGCTGTTGTTGACCCCACTTACCCCTCCTGATAGCAGGGGCAGGAGGTGCAAACCTCTACCTGCTCTTCAGCTGTTCCACTTCAGAGGTATGGTAATGCCATGGGTCTGCCTTCATCAGCAGTTTAAGATTACGTGCAACTTGTGGCAGTGAAGGTGTATGAACCCATCCCCCCACGATCCTTGTGTTAAAAGAGCAGAAGGGTGGAGCAAATAGCTGGAGAGTTTGTAGAACACCGACGCAAGATTCATCAGCACCCACAAGCCAGAGCCCATGAAGCAGCACCCACACTTAAAAGCGCTGCTCTCTGCCACAGGTAACCCCATCAGATTGGCTCATGTATGCACAAAGAGTAAGTAAGAATGGCAAGCATACAGTACACATTATATAAACTCAAAAAAATCAGGCAGGCTTGAGCCTGCTACTAATACAGGCATCAGCAAATTAAGAACGGGTGTGAATTCAGAGCATGCCTTGACCAACATTTTTGTTTTTCTGTAGGTACCAATGAATTAACAGGAAACTCAAGAAATTCCCTGCATTACACACTGATAAACATGTCACTTGTGACTGTATCAGCAGAGATATTAAAAAAAAAGAGAGAAATTCAGACTCCAAAAATCTGAAAAAACACCCAAAGCATCTAATACTATAAAACCAGCAAGACAAATTTTCTTTCTAGACATGAAATAATACATCTATGAAATCAAAGGAGATACCATAGTACTAGAGAAAAAGAAAATCATATACAGTCATGTATCAAAAAGATTGCTGAACTCTGATCTCAATAATATGACACCAAATTTTGAGGAAGAGAACGGTAAAGACAGGTAGACAACTGTAACACCGAAGAAAACACATCGTGGGCTTAACCAAAAGTAGACCATAGAAGACACTTAATTACCTCAAATAAAACAGCTAACTGATAGACAAAAGGAAAAGAAAGCAATATTGTAGTGCAATTCAACCATATGGACTTTGCTAAACATACAAGAGAAGGCAAGAGATGAGTTCAAAAACTGAAGACGAAAAATAAGAAGATAACACGGTGCAGTGAAAGGAAACTTTTGCTTGGGAACAATTACTCCATGATCTCCATGACACTTAGAAAATTCATTCTGGAAATGGCCCTAAAGAATTTTTATTGATGATCTTGACACAGAAGAGCACTAGTGATACTTGGAGTAACACAATGCTGGGAGATAGCAGGAATTAACAACTACAGCTATTTTAAATTAAGTTCACTGCCGCTGTCACCTTTTCTGTCCCACCTGCTCTGTGGCCCAGATACCTGGATGTTCCTGGTAGCCCAGCTTCCTCCCATGGTGCTGCTGTCTCATACAGAACTACAGACTAGCCAAATGAAATGCTTATGAACACTATTCAAAGCAATTTCAGCAAAGAGAGGGAAAGCAATGGAGCTATTGATGCAATTAGTAACAAATGTGAATGAGTTTTACTGAACTAGAAAAGCCCAGGAACTGAAGTAATGGCAAATTAGTGATGATCCCAATTGGCTATTTGTGTAATTTTACATTTTTTACAGACAAGGTAATTTTGGGCTGCCTCTAGCACTATAGGAATCTGTATGCAGAATAAATCTGCATCCCTGCTGACTTAAGAAAAGCCACTAGAATCCTTGTATTCTTATATGATTATTAACTTTATCCTGAGGGAAGGCAAGTTTCTGATGAGTCAAAGATGTTATCAAGTAGCTCTACCTCATGAATCTGTTATTTCAAAATACTTCTCCAGGTGCCACCTAGTCTCTCTCTACATCATTAGAGAAAGATTAGTTAGGAAGTGGTGGTGGGCTAAAATAACCACACCTCCCTTCCTCCATTTTTTCTTGGCTCACATATTTGGAAAATATTTCTATACTTCCCTATTATTTTAATTACATCTAAGTACACTCAACAGAGAGACTAAGAACAGGGACTGCACCAGATATACAACTTATCACATGGGTTTTAATTTCCAAGAGGCAAGGGCTGTTCATGGCAACACACTCAATGTTATTTTTTTGCTTTGGCAGACTTTGAGACTGACTTTCATCAGTCCACCAGACCTTTACATCTCTTTGTCTCCACCTTAAAAATCAAGCTAAGCAGTCGTTCGGACAATTTATGCAATTAGCAGTTTTAGATAAATAATCCTTTTTAGACCAAAAGGAAGGAATTCTGTGGTAACAAGGCAGGAAATTTTGACAGCTCATTGTGTTCCCAAATGAAACAAGCAGGGTGAAGGGAAATGGTTAGGGTACAGATTCTCCTTGACTGCTCTGGGCTGAAGATGCAAGGCTGGAACATCTGCAGCTGCAAACACCAGGGGCTGCACCTTCTCTGGCGCCAAGCTGCCACAAGAGCTTCCAGCAGGAACATCTCCCAGGGGCTGCTGTGATCCTGAATTTTACTTTGCCCTTGTTAAAACAGACAAGAACACAAACCAAATAAACCAAAGCAACCTATATAAGGAGTCAGTGCTGTGACTGACATGCATGACAGCTCACAGGCACAAGAAAATCACCTATAGGGCAAGAACCACGGCAATACTGCAGCCATAGCATCAAGGGCACTTCAAGATGGTTCAGAAGGGTTAAGAAAATAATGAGGCAGCTCTTAACTGCCTTTCACATCTGGAGGGAAGAGCCATCTGCACTGAGGAAAACAACTTCTCAAAGACTTGCCTGAAACGGCGTGCGATTCAATTTCACTGAGCAAGCACAACAAATTAGGAGAGAAAATAGGGCCATAGCTGTGACAAAACAACAGAGCGGCTTCATCCAGCAGAAGTTAGGATGAACGACCAAATTATTGATTCTATTTAGTACACAGCTCCATGTGGTAAATTAGGAATACCACAGCAAATTCACAAGAGGTTACAAGTATTTATTCCAGTCAAGCTTTCTTACAATCTTCAGTCCAGTGTTTCTTAAGTTGACTGTTCAGGGCACATACTGCAGTGGCTGATAACTTTTCATGGAAAAGCAAGCAGCAGTAGAAAAGCCTCTTGTGGACTCCATGGAGCCTATGGCTCCTCCACTATTTCAGTTATGAAAAGGCTTGGGATTTCTGACCTGAAGGAAAAGGACTTGATGATGTTTTAAGCATCAATCTGGTTTTAATGGAAAGCTTTCTAAAAGAGAGAAGTGGTGCTCTGCAAAAGTAGGAAACTCAAAAACTGAAAAGTTACATTAAAAATGAGAACCAGAACTACTGGAATTATAATTTTATTTGAAGAGATCTAATGCTTGTTCATGGTGATTCATGTTGGTTTGGATTATTTTCATTCTGCTACATTAGTATGCTGTATTAGTACTATAGTGTTACTGTAAATTCTTGTTTGCAGAAGGCATTTCATGAAGATTTCTCATGTGCATCAGATCTTCTGAACAAAACCATTTCCTCTGAACAGACACAGAGAGACTGATTTAAGGGCTACAGTCTCAGGACGACTCCCCTTTGCAGCAGAAGAAACTGGTGCAGACACCTCCATTCATTTGTAAGCATTGAATTTTTAAGTGTGTAAACATTCTGAAATGTTTCTCTGAAACATTTCTGTGCCGTATGCTGCACAGTTCTACTATTTCTGCTAATAGTCCTAATGAGCTCATAAGTATTGATTTCACCCAATGTATTCTGCAGTTTTGTTTCAAAATGCTCTGCAAAGGAAAGTAATTGCTGGTACTCCCTTTTTACAAAAAGAAAGCAAAATGATGATGTAGAAACTGTAATTCGGTTTTGTATGTTTTTACATAGGAAATCATTTTATTTCCCTTGTAGTGGTTCTACCCTGTGAATGAATTATTTTTATTTTTTTATTATCAGCCAATTACTTGAAGTTCAGCTATTAAAAATTCCTTTTCCAGCAGCAGATGAAACATTTCACGCATTCTCTGTTTCCTTAGTATTTTGAAGTGAATGGTGGTTCTTATGCTCAACAAGAACTGCTGGTACTGCTTTACTGTGCCTGCCAGCTCTAATTTCTGACCTCCTTTACTGACCAAAATCCATACCACTGTTGTATCTTAACCTCCCAAATATTACTTTCACCACTCCTTGTGCCTGTCAGTAAAACACAAGAAGGAGAAGTTGACATCTGCTCATAAAACCCTTCTCAATGCCGGAATTCTCCTGGTACATCTTGCCTGGATACAGAGAGAGACCCTAGCATCTACAGGCAAACCTTTAACAGCTGTCCATTTTGACAAATGAACAGGTTAAATAAATATTTTACAGACGCTCTTGAAATCCTCTCTTTAACCATATCATATGACATCACTGACTCTGGTGAAAAGACAGAACTGACACATCTTGAGGCAAAGCTCTTACAATGTGCCATCTTTGGAAAAGGTTCTTACAGACAAGTGAAAACCAAGGTGATGAGAAAACTGCCATAGAGAACCAGGTACCAGCAGTCATCAGAAACTCAGATACTGAGGCAGTCCCCATGTTTCTCTCCTCACAGACCTGTTTGTTCTTGCATGAGCAAATGCAGAGCCTGCAATACTAACATCTGACTGATAAAGTGGCCAGAGTCGACTGGACAGACATCGACTCTTTGTTTCATGAGCTAACAAAGGTAGGTTTCCAAAACGTCAATGCATTATATTACACTGGAAATTCTTTAACTTGTTTTTGAGTTTGATAATGGGCTACGAATTACTGCCTTAAGGTCAAAAGTATTCCACACACTCATAGGTCTAATAGAGTGGAGAGAAGTAGGTGCCTCCACCCGGTGACTAATGTTTAAAGAGACTTTTAAAGACCCATGCTTCTGACTTTGATGCAGATGGAGTCTAAGACCCTTATTTCCCTAAATTAGGTGCCATGATTATAAGCAGAGCTGCGGGGGAGAAGAATCCAAGACCTCATCCCTGAGGACTGTATTCAGAAAACTGAGACCACACCAAACCCCTTACCTGTGAGTATGCCTTTCACTGTGATTACCCCTGTGACTATTTGGTAACAAACATAACAGATGCATACACCTTTAGTTCACACCAATGTAGGCACACCCTAAAAACACTCCTACAGTGTAGTCTTATCCCACCGCTCAATTAAACAAAAAACAGCACTTGTTACGTTGCGTAACAAGTCCTAGTTTAGGGCAAATTTAGGAGGAAACCTCTGAGGGGGGTCTCCTCTAGGAAAGCTAATTCCAGCCACCCCTCCCCCACACCGGTTCGGGAAAAGACTTCCTTAGAGAAAAGTGGAAAAAACTATTTATTTAACAAGTAGAATATTTACAAGCATGAAAAATTGAATTATATAAAACAATGAAATCTCTCCTTATCTGCAGAGGTGGTAGAATCCAGAGAGTCCTTCTGTAGGTGTGGCTGTGTCAGCCTCAGTCCCTCCAGAAGCCGGGGGCCAATGCCCAGGCCCAGCTGAAGAGTCGGGGGGCCCCGGGGGGGGTTGTCCTGATGTCTTGGACCACAGAGATGCTGAAGAGTCCCAGAAGGAAAGAAACAGCAAAAGAAACAAAGTCTCTCTCTCCCTGCAGAAGCCGAGAGATCTCCCAAAGGCACTCCGTTGCTCCTCCGAGAGCACACAGAGAGCTTATCTCTGTCTTGCTGTCCGAGCCTGGGAGCACAGTGTTCCAAGGACTTTTTGGGGGAGGGAGGTGCAGCTTTTGCAGACAAACGGCAGCATTTTCTCTCCCCCCGCTTCACTCTCTCTGTCTCTCTGGGCCTAACCTTAAAGCTATAGAACTTAATATTTGGCATAAGCAAGACAGACGATTGGGGATACAAGGATCATATAGTCAACCCAGGACATTAACAGTCATGGGAGTACTGTTCTGGATAAATCACAGTAATTTAACTCTTTGATTTTACTGCATGATACCTACTTAACTTCCTGTATTTTCTAGATAAAATACAAAAGTTTATATAAAAGTTTACATAAAGTGCTAAACCACGGGACACAAGGACAGAAAGGGAGCATAAGAATGGGCAGTTTGCACAGCCTGCTGAATTAGGAACTATTCCTTTCAAAGACATGAGAGATTCAGATATAGGAAGGAGCTTGCCAGTACAAATTCTGTAAAATTCAGCCAATGGCTTTCACATGCAGTTAAAAAGATTGACAAGTGTTGCTATCTAGCAGGAAAGAATAGGGAGTTATTGAACTAAAACCAGGAGACAGGTCCTGAAAAAAATAATCCAACAAGAGAGAATGGAGGCCTGTATAAATACAGCATTTTAAGTGTAGAAGACAGAAGTCATCTATCACCACTTCTTGCATTGCTATCACTGCTATTTCTCTAAAGCCCTGCTGGCCAGTGGCAAAACTTCCAGGTTTTCCTAAAAATGAAATTGAATCATAACAAACACCTTAAAAACTAAAGGATACGTGCAGCAATGTTGTAATAAAAGTAATAACAGCTACAGCATAGTCTTAGCAACAGGTAGTAGGTTGCATTACCATGGCAACTTTGAACATAACATCTTACTGTCATGCTACTCCCATCCCTCTCCCAAATAAATTACAGTATAAATAAAAGAACATTATTACTTATTCAATTTGAAATTTTTTGATTCTGCTCTTCAGTTAGACTCTCAACTACAGAAATAAACATGTATTTAATAACAAACTTCTAAGATCTGTACACCCCCAATTCCAAGTCATTAGGCTTTCATTTTGTATAAAAGAAAAAGCACAAAAGACCTGTGCTTTTTGTAAGACCAAAGCCGAAAAGAGGTATAGAATTCACATCTCTATGCACAGTGCAATAGGTGAAGCTACCTCTGTTGTCATTCCCCAAAGATAAGGATTTTTTTCACTCATGGATACATCAAAACCCTAAGTTTTCCCAAATATAAATTACATTTTCTTAACTGTAATAACATTCTAGATATAGATATTCTTTCAGAGACGCTTTTGTATTTGCCTATGTATTGTAACTACAAACTGAATTCTTTCAAACATATACATCCTATTTTATTATACAGATTTCGGATCCGAATATTGTCAATGCTTTAAGTGCTTCTACTGTGAAAACACAACTGGACTCCTTGAATCAACCAGTGAGGGTTTTGCTGTTGAAAAACAGATTCTTTTTCTGAAGAAAGCTGAGCTAATTGTCAAGTACTTATTCAACCAAGTCTGCCTTATTGCTCTGCATTCTCATTTCTCACACACCAATAGTATTTGTTAAGTGATCTCTTAAACTAACTTTTTATTTTTTGTTCTACAAGTTCTCCAAAAACTTATATGTAAGTATACACATACAACAGGATACACTGACTGAATGAAAAAATGGTGCTTATTCCGAACTGGAACCAATGGAACTTTCTTCTTTTTTTTTTTCTGGGTTTTTTTTCATGTTCAATAATTTGGAATTTACATTTTTTGTTTCTGAGAAAGAGAGGGCATGTTTGGAAATAACATGCAGGATGATAATCATAAGCCCTGAGCTCATTTCCTGGCTTCTTATGGAACAAACTGTTTTCTTTCCATGTCTCAGTTTTCCACTTCTGCGTTTTGTTTGTTCTGAGTAGACAGTGAATTCTCTAATGCAGAGCTTCAGCAGTTCAACAGCATTTTCTACCTGCAGTTCTGGTCCTGGTTTCCACATTACCACAATTCAAACACTAATTATCTCTGCTTTTTTTACAACCAGTAGTTAAGTTAGACAACACAATAGAAAATGAATGCAGAGGGGTTTACTTGTGCCATTAAATCAAAATTTGCTTTCAACTCTTCAATGTGACACTTAAGAAAATTTCCCTCTATTTCCACAACTTTGCCCACAAGATTTCTCCACCCTCTCTTTCCCATTAAACTACAAAAGACACATGTTTAAAACCATAAATAGTAATACAGCAATTGCCACTGACTACCTTTGAAACACCTAACATTATCCAAAACCTCAAGTCTATCAACAGTTTTTACAGAATGGCAGCCTGTGGAGCCAAGTAGGAAAAGCACAAGACCCTCAGAATTTGCTCCCCTCTGATTTTGTGCTGAATTTGTGCTGCCATTCACCTCACACAAGAGGAGACTGAGTCTCTGCTGATTCAGTCTGTCTCTCCTTATCTAACATACAGTGCTTGCACAACCCTTCAAGGTGCATCAGCACAAAGCCAACCTTGGAGATGAGTGAGACACAATAAACTTAATTTCTCTCAATCTTGTGCATTAACCACAGGATGACCCTTCCTTCTTGTCAGTCTCTGCATGTTCATCTCCTCTTTTCTCACTCTGCTCGGCATAATACAGATATATACATGTCTATATTCATATATATATATATAAATATGCATGTATCCCTAACTTGTACATGACCCTTCTTCCTCACCTCCAACTCAGCAGTAATTCAGCCTCCCCCCTGCTCACTGCCCTCTCCCGAGGCTGGACCACTGTGCAGTGGTGTAGCAACCAGCCCAGCAGCTCTGGCCACTTATTCTTCCCCTATGGGGCCACCCCAAGGGTTTTCACGGTTGGAGAGAGGAATGACAGGGAGGAGGAGGAGGAGAAGGAAATGCTGAGCACGGGCCTGGCAGCTCAGGGAGGTGCCTGTTATATCTTGCAGGAGAGAATTTTACTCACGACCTGAAGCTTTGCTCAGATTAAAAGCTTTATCCACATGGGAGACTGCAGAAAACAAATGTCTTGAGGTTAATAATTTAAATTCTTTTTGTACATTATATATTGCAATAAATTCTTCTCTATCTTTTGAATTCAAAAGAAATATCTACGGTAAACAACTGTTAATCTTCTTTCTTATTGTTAAATTTGGTCTAGTATCTCTATGGAACACATAAATACCTCCATAACTCAGTGAATTATTGATCAATAAGGCAAGAGAACATTCTCCAAAAGAAGCACTGGTTTTTAGCAATAAGATAACCTTACCATTATTTGCTTATTCAAGACGAGTATTTCCTGAGCTAGTCCTAGGCTAGTCCACATCTTATCATGCAATACTTCTTAATCATGAAGTATTTTTTAAATAAAAAGATAGCATATGTATTAACATAACTATTTGGAATGGAAACTGTTTCATTTTGATACTAGATACGAGAACAAAGCTGCATCAAATGGAAGCTGAGCTTAACTGGTTTACTGTTTGGAAAAGACTTTTCTCTTGCTGTTTTTTACACTGTATTTTTCAAATAATTCACTCGATCTTATTTAAAAAAACCAAACAAAAAAAAAATCCAAAACACTAAAAACACCACACCCAAATAATCAAATCTAGAATCCTAATCTGACTATAATTTAGCAAATATGCTACCTCTTACACTTAAACAGATCACCAATCTGGATCATTCTTGCTTTTTACTATTGCATTTGTTTTAAAACTTCCGAGAACGGTGGCACAAGAGAAAGCTCTGGATCAATCTCACATTACTCAAACATTAGCACCTCAAACATCAGCATCTCAAACATCTGTGCCCCGTTCACTGTTATGGTTCAGTTGCTTTAAATATCTATAGTCTAGAGTACAATTAAATAGCAGTTTACCTTTTTTTCTTCATGGTACATTCTTAAGAGAGGTAAGCACAAGCTGGCTCAAAGGAAAATAATTACCTACATATTTCTGTAATTACAAAACACCTGGTAAACCCATCTAATTAGGTGCTTCCCATGGGCAAAGACTGGTTACTTCCCCAGGACCTGGTTTTGTGTTTCCTGGGATGGCTGAACCCTGACCATGAGACAAAGCAGCAGCAGGAGAAGTGGCATTTGGGCCTCTTCCCAAAACGATGTGCTGCCAGCCAGAGCTTCACTGAGCCCAGCAAATGTGCAAACTGCTGCCAGGTAGCCTCCACCCAACTTCTTGTGGTGAATATGGGGTTCCACTCCAGTTCTTTATTCCAGAAACTGAAAAACTTTATCATGTGAAAGGAAGAGCAACTAGCAAGGTATGCAGAGAGGGTTAAGCATGGCTTACCATAATCAGACCCCCTCTCAAGGACCTTTCACATCACCATCTTCTTCCCTTATCCCATAATTATGTACACTGAGTATTGATTTCACTCTGACAAGCAACAATGTCCCACAAGGGACCTGCACTGAACACTGCCCTTTGTGAGGAAAAGCTGAGCATACCCGAAGAGAGGGAAATCCTGTCTTGCCCTGGAAATAAATAGATTCTGCTGGGCCCCTTGCTGAGGATGGACAGAGCAAGGGAGAGAAACAATTTTTCTCCTTCCTCCTACTTCCACAAGAAGTCAGGAAAAAAACCTGGTTTTCAGACTTGCTGCTCAATATTTGCACCAATCCATATTTGATTAATAGTCTTCCAAAACCACCATGAATGGACAAAACCATGAATTAACATTCATGTACAAATGATTCATCTGCTAACTGGCCCAACCCAGCAGTCTCCATTTATGAACAACTACAGTGGAGCTACACCTAGAGACTATCTGCAACTCACACCCATTGTGGCAGAAACCTTGCCGAGGTTTTATTTACTGTGTCAGCACCAAGAACTGTCAAGAACCATATACAGGTAACCCACTGTGAAGGGAGCCAGCAAGGAAGCTTTCTGCAATGTTGGCAGTCCAGAGCAGGCTGGCATCATACCCCTTCTGGAAGCCAAGGCACACAGTACTATCTTCCTATTTAATGTCTTCCAATTACTTCATCCTTTAAGAAGCATCATTAGTAAATATATTTAATTTTTTAACTTTAAGGTCACCTTCACATTTGAAGTTTCCACTAAAAGCCCCATGCATTTCATCCCTGTTTTTAGGTAATACAGAAAAACAACAAAATCAAAACAGCATCAAAAATATTAACAATATTTCAGACATTTTTACATGAGAAATGCCTGGTCCTCTGATGGACAGCATACACTGCAATACTGCCTTTCTCCACAACCAGGACGGAAAACAGAAGCTGAGGCTTTTGTCTCCTGTGTTTTAACATACTCTTAGGGAATTCAAATAGCTGCTCAAGTCTTTCAGAAAGAAGAGAAAACTGCAATCTAAAACTTGTAACTCAACAAATAAAGATAGTGGTTTGGGTGGAAGTAAAGAATACTGGAGATGTTTTTATCAATCCCAAAGGAGCAATAAACTATTCAAACAGTAATTTAATTTTGATTTGTCTGAAAATTTACCTTTCAATTACAGCTTAGCAACCCAAGAGTTCTGTCTTAGATATTGAACAGATCCTTTTCTGAGCAATCCAGCTCCTCAGGCTCCTCCTCAAATAGTATTTTAAAGGAGAAAGAGCAAGACAGGGCTTCAGTATTTGCTCTTCACAATCCCCTGTAAATTCCAATAGAGAACAGCTCTGGCAGAGCCCTTTTGGCATGTGCATGTGAAGACACATAAAAGGTATTTCTCGACTCATACTCTTGTGCAATTTATACCAAGAAAAGATTTCTTTTCTTTTTGTTTCGCATTTGGGGGGGGTTGTTGTTGTTGTTTTTCTGGGAATTTAAAGACATAACAGAAAAACAATAAGATTACTGTCTTTTTCTCCAAAATAGATCAGCTTGAATAAACACCGAATGTAACTTGAAGCATCATTTGGAAAAAGGTTTTGTTTTTCCTAGAATCTACCTTAACAGCATATTCAGAAGCTAAGGGTTAGCAAAAAAATCAAGCTCTGTATGAAAATAATCTTAACTAGTTAGACTCTACTTCCAAATGATATCTAATATAAAGGTTCTGCAAATTAGGTTTTAAATTATTACAGAAAAGCAGTTCAGAAACTCTACTAGAAAACTTACAAGAACCTGTTTTACTCAAATATTTGGCTGACTGACTGACGTACCTAAACACTTGGAAATTTTGAAAAAGTTAAATTTTAATTTAGTTCTACACTGATGATAAAGTCCATGAAGATTTGTAAGAATCAGCTCATCATTATCACATTACTGAAGAATGTAATAAAATTCTGTCTATAGTTGTAGAACTGACTAACGTTTTGGAGCAGGCTCTAATACCAGATGTATATTACTGGGAAAAGCACTGTACTCCGTTAGTTCCCACACAAGTGCAGCAAGGTAATGTAAATTGTATTCACAGCCATTCAAACACAGATCCTCTATCAACTATATGATGAAAAACATTGATTAAAATTCTACCAGCTGACAGAAGTGTGCCTAACATCTTAACAAAGGACGTATACTCCAGTTCACCTCAAAGTGAGCCTCCTGTTTATTCCTCCCCAACACCAAACAGTTGAGTAATCCTCTCTCCAGAATGCAACACGATCCATCGCAGCAGGAAGGGACTGGTATAGAGAAAAATAAAACAATTCTGCCAGCACCATCTTATTTGTTTAGTACACTGCAGCTGTGAGCTCACACTTCAGATTAGTTGTTTCAATATGAGATGTTCCTATTCTCTCAGTCTTTATGAGATAGAGCTCTGCAAATGTTTTTTGGGTTTTTTCCTCTAGATATAGGAAGAACAGTTTTTCCTAGACCTCAGATATCAAGTCCTGCTGCCTTCAGTCCCTGTGTTGGCTCCTGCAGTTGCTCTGAGATCTGCTGGCTCATCTCCAGGTGTCCCACTAGCCCTGGACACTGAGAGACCTCCTGCACAAAGGCCAGAGGAGGTAGTGGCTACACATGATTACTCCCCACAAAGGAGCTGAACAGCCTGCCCTGGTTTTCCACCTGAAAAGACAGATCTGATTTTACTGAGCTGACTTTCCATTTGTATAATAAAAGGGGAAAATAATTTCAACTCTATGCAAATGGAAATGGGGCTCTGGGGGTGACCTAGTCACTTTCCCATTCCTTGGCCATCTCTGTGACCTCACTGCCCAATCTCAGTAACTGACATCATCATTGGGGATCCCAGAAAAGTAAATGTGTTGGTCTGGGGAGGTGTTGGGAGTAATAAGAAGAAAGGAACAGGTTGTCCTGAGCCTTCCACAGAAGGAACAGCTGATGCAGCACACCTCCAGGCCCCTGAGGAAGAGGCAGCAGTCACTGTTGCCAAATCTTTCATCTTCAGAAACTGAACGACTGCATCTGCATTCAGATACTGTAAAATCTGCAAATTTCTGTGGTCAGTGAAAAATCAAAGTTGTTGGCACTGGTGAAGGGTGAAAACAAACTCAGGCAAACAGGATTCTACCATTACTAAAAAGATATGCTATTCCGTTTGCTTATTACTGAGGAGTCTTGAAATTTCAGATCAGAAACTGAGTTACGACTTGTAAAAACCACGTCTTCAAGACCTTGATCCAAAGCCTCAGAACTCCATCTCCTAAAAACAAGTAGTGACACCCAGCACTTCTATGACACTTACGTCAGGATGTGAGGAAATTCAGCAGACATCAACACACTTTTCAAAAACTAGACCCAAAAATTCACTTAAAATTTTTTTCCCATAGTCAAGTAAATACCTGAAGTAGAACAGCAATACCTTGTCTAGCAGATGTAAAAGGCAGGATATCCAATTTTCTTTCTCTATAAAATGAGTTTCTCAAAGAAGATAAGTATGTAGCTAAACCAGAGTAGTACAGAGGTTGTATTTTGAGTTTCTTTCACAACAACAAGGTACTGGAAAAAGAAGCACCTCTGCCAACAACCCTTGTAGCACTACTTACAATCCCCAGAAAATGTGCATAATCATAAAAAACCCAATAGTCATAGAGTACAAATGTTTTCACTACATTTATGAGAGGGTGGAGGGAGCCAGGGGAGATCAAAGCCAACTATTCTACATTTTTCCTCAGTGTTTCATCCAAGTGTCTTTCCTTCACTTATTTTCTCTGAGATTCTATGTGCTAAGTCTCACCACATTTTCAGCTGAAATCAAGTAAATTTTAGCTCACATGAAATCCTGTGTCATCTAATCAGTACTGGAGCAGACAGCGCTATGAGAATTTTTCTATAGATATTAACATTACATACAGTAAAAATAAACACACTGTAAAAACCCTCCTATACCATAGGGCATCTTCAAATATCTTCAGATGATTTCATATCCTAGTCCTTGAAGGAAAACATATTCCCTGAACAAAACAGTCTTGCATGTTTGATAGATTGTGAGAAGAAATTCTTTAACAATCTTAATCGTCTAATCTTATCAACAGTAATAAATAGGACAGGTCTGAAATATATTTATTTTATTGAAAGCTATTCTGTACATCCAAGGAAGCTTCATCACTACCCATTCTTCAAAAGCTTTTATTATTTTACACAGTACAATAAACTTTCAGTAAGACCTTGTCTTTTTCTGTCACATCAGTATGAATGAATTTGAGGCAGGTTTCCCTTCTCAATATAATTTTTTTTTCAAAACACCAGGCACTTAACATTTCAGGTTTATCATAATTAGTTTTATACCCAAAGACTGCCAACGGTATGTGTTTGCTATTGTTTTTAAGAGTAAAAGCAGGTTTGTATAAACAGCCCTACATCATGTGCCTGGCAAGCTCCATCTGTGAGCAGCCCTTCAGTTTGAAGTTCCTGCCTAATTACTGCAGACAGATGTTGCCCTGCTGTAGCTGTAGACGCTGTGGAGGTTCCTGCCATGTTAATTAACCAGCTTAAAGACATCCCTTTTACAAACTGAAAAATCTAGAAACACAGTAGAAATGCAAGGTCTCACCTTACCTCCATTTTTTTCCCTAAATGTAATTTTCTCTATATTCCCTGCTAGATGTTCAGTGGAAATTCAGCCTAGGTTAGTGACAGGTATTTTTAACCTCTCCTCACCCAAGCAGTCCTTTTCAGATGGCTTTGGGCAACTACTCTAAAAGACCAGCATAATTTTATACTTGCCAGAGACTAATTTCATTAAAGTAGCCCATTAATACATGGCAACGATCCACGATTTCTCTAAAGGTTATATTGACAAAACAACAAGTGGCAAAATTGGCCATGAATTAAATCAGACCGGTACAGGATTTGAGTAGCCAGGTGCCTGAAAAATCCTTCAATGGAAAAAAAGGCAAAGCACAATAAAGGGGAAAGAGAAATATATATTTACACACATGTAAAATACATGTTTATGTACATAAAAATATATTTAAACACATTTCAACAATTTTTAAAATGTGATGTCTCCCACAACAGTGAACTGGTAAGGTAATCAAAATGGTTTCTGTGCAAATTATTTTATCAAGGGAAACAAAGATTGAAACACTGCAAGTATTTTGGGAAGATGACCCTTTCCTAAAACTTTATCTTCCAGTAAGATCCTAAGATGAGAGAGTTTGACAAAAAGATTCAAATTAGGAAAATAAACTTTCCTTTCATTCCCTTATTAACACTTTTATTCTGGCTGGGAAAACAGATCTGTGGGGATTAACTGAAAGAAAACATATATGCCCTGTCTCTGTTACATCTTCAAGAAACACCAAAGAATCTTTATGTGACTAGTGGTAAAGGTCACAAAATATGCAGGGATTTTTAACTAGTATTGTTAGGGATCACTTTCCTTCGCAAAGCCTTCTACAAGTGGTCAGACCGAACCTGACCAGTCCAAAATACAGGCAGAACACCAAACTTTTCCAGTTAATGCAAGCAAAGCATGAAGGTAACGTAGGCTCAGCTCATTCTTATGTAGCTGTTAAATATAAAATCCATTTCACATGGGAAACTAAAGACGGAAACTGCAACTGACTTTTGAGAATCCATTAAGTCTAAACTTCTTCACATCGAACACTGCTCATCCTTCACCTTATTATTAATTAGAACATTTAGTTTACACAAAAGTGTTTTGCTCTCCAGGAGACTTCTGCACTTCAGAACAAAGGTGGAGAACAGGATGGCACCTCAGGTTATCAGTACCTGAAATCTCTGCAATAAGCAGGTAAGTGCTGTGCCCAGACAATTGCAACAAACAAACAAATGAGAAGAGTCATTATCCCCAAAAGTGACTTGTTTCAAAGTAAATTAACATTGAAATTGAAAAAGGTTCCATATTTGTACTGAGATCACTAAATGATCCTACAACATAGCACTGAGTTTCTGTGACACAAAACATCACAACATACAGATGAAGGTGCAGAGCTGGACCTGACTTTCAGGATTCTCCTAACACAGTCCAATGGAGAGCCAGCTCCTGAGTCTGGGCTCCAGTTCACAAACAGGCCATGTCCTAGTGCCACTTTATTTTTCCACTTGGTCCCAATAAAAGGTGAATCTAGTTTTAAGTGCAACTGCAGCCTTCCATCTATCAGGTCAATGCACACTGCTCTGCAGTAATGCTTCACCAGCTCTAAGGCACAAGCAGGAGACAAGAGGCATTAACTAAAATCTACTACTAACTAAGGGAAATGCTGATACAGAAAATTGAAAAATCAAATGAAAATTATCAGAAGAGCCAGGAGCACACAGCATTATATCCTTGAAGTAAGGGAGCATTCATACAGAATCTATGCCATCTTCACCACCTATGAATTATTATCTCCTACAAGACTTTTGAACCTCAAATTACTAGTTTTTATTAAATCCTCTCAGACGTCAGTATAAATACCACTGTAAAAAAAAGTATGTCCTTCCTATATGGGAAGTATTAGTCCTGAGAAGGTCCCACTGATAAGTAGAAAAGAAGCCACTTTGAAAAAGAACTTGGACATTGGTTAAGGAAAGACAGAAGCCAGCATATAGAGCACGGATGCTAAATGGCTGCAAAGTACTCAGCAGGTTACCAAACAACTGCACAAAATGAAATGGTAATGCACATGCACAGCCAAAATATGTAGCAGGCACACAGATGCTGCAGTACAGATGGCTGCTCTAAAACATATGAATGCAAACAAACACCCTACTGCCTAGAACATTATGTTCTTGAGCATGTGATGGATAGTGTGACATCTTTAAAAAGATCTCATTTGTTAGGTTTGAAAGATGATATGTAATTACTTCTTCACAGCTCTGCAGTAGGTCCAACATCCTTCCTCCTTTGTGTGAAAAATCTATTACAGTCGACTCTGAGCCTCTATAATTGGTCTCCATTAGTAATGATTTACATGATATTACAGCTGTCACTGAACGTCAAGGTAATTTTCCCATTTTCTTTCTTTGAATCCTTTTATAAATTTTAGTTTAAAAGAGTACCTCCTGTAAACATCTTCTAACAGAGGAGACTGCAAAAGAAAAACAAATTCTAAAGGACATGAGACAGTGATTTTGAAATATCTTGTCATTACAAAATTGACATTATTCATTTCTAGCTATGAAGACTTTATATTTCTTTTTGCACCCAAGGAAACATCGTGAGGAGTGAAGAATTCAATTTTCTGATCTGACAATGGCATAGGACAGGGTGGAACAATCTGTCACTCCACTTGGAAACTTGGTAACGTGCTGTTTTCAATTCATACAACTTCAGTGGTTGCTAAGAAATCCAAAGTTAATCTTCATAAAAGCCATTTCTTAGGATTACATGCCAAAACTGGGCTTAGGTCCTGCAGGCCTGAAAACTTCCAAAAAGAGGACAGGCCTTGAGTTGCTTCCATTTCCAGCTGTAAGCCTGGAGGAGAAGCTGATGTTGGAAATGAGGCTGCCTCCCACACCAGTGGAGTGTTGGATGGAGCAGTGTGGCATACTGGTGCATGACATGGCAAGCTGGCAGAGCAGCACAGAGTTGAAACGCCATGACTGCTTACTGTGAGACACTGGACCCAAAAGAGATGTAGTATAAGCATCCTCTCACTAAAGGAGCTGTTCTAGGCTGAGACTGACCTGAACTTGGAGGGTGCAGGAACACAGACTACAAGTACAGTACAGCTTCTTCGTGGGCGTGACTCATGCAGTTCCTCATGGTGGTGTTGACAACAGACTTGTAAAGAGTGTCTTCTCAAATTCTACAGATCCAAGCCATGTCCTGGATTTCCACATTTGACAAATGTGGTCAAAGTCATTCTGAAGTCACTGACCTCTAACCAGGAAGGTTAAGTTTCAGAAAGAAATACATATGACAGTGTTCCATAATGTCACTTAGACATGGAAAATAAAAGGCAGGAAGCATGTACTGGCTGACACAATTGGGCTGCTGCATTTAAAATTGTTCCTAACAGTAAAATAGACCGTGGTTGATTTTCTTTTTGCATGGGCAGCTCTTTAATTTACACTTAATAAAGATTATTCAGGAACTACTTAGGAAAGCTTAAGTGAACTTGAAAAGGAGTAAGATCCACTGGAAATCTGCCCTGGGCAGATTCAGTTTCATTTTGAATAATCCAGTAATTCCAAACACAATTCCCACTGATTATCACTATAGAGAAAATCTGCTTTCCTTTAAAAAGTAATTAAGAGTAGGTTGGTTTGTGCTCGCTTCTCCGTAGCCAAGTCTTCACATCGTAAAACAACCATTACTATTTGAACTATTGGGTGAACTTCTCAGGGAGATTAATAGGGAGTTTTGAGGACTCTGCTGTCCCAGTGGATGATGCTCAGTTATTCCTGAGGATCCCACCGCAGATCCGGACAGAACAACTCAGAGAGAGCTACATGGGAACAGCTGCAGCCACAAATGTCCACACTGTGACTGAACAGAGCAATTCACTCCTACCAGCTCCATGCTGTCCATAACAACCTATCAAGAGCAGCACATCCTGCTTGGAAAAATATTTACCTGTCAAGTAGTAATTTTTCAAATAAAATTCAAGCAGTAGTTCTTGGAAGCTCCAGACTACATCAAACATTGTTTGTTTGATGTCTAACAAATAAAGCGCAGAAAACACTGCAGTATTATTCTGTACTGAGGAGAGAGACCAAGAGAAAAGCAGAAGGATGTTTTAAGATGCAATTCATTATGGATTAAAAAACCCAAATCACACTCCCCCCAGCCCACAAAATACAAAAACGATAAGCCTTCAACACAATAAAGAAGTTTTCTTAATGCTTTAGCGTGGGGAAGGAGAATACCATTTATCCAGAATCAGGAAACTGTCCAAAATCATGGTCAGCAGTTATACATAGTAAGTATTAGGAGAGATATCAAAATCATGCTTGAATGTCTAAAAACTGCTTCATGAGACATAAATGGCAGACAGACATAACTCAAGTGAGTTTTATTCTTCCTTTTGTTCTTTCCTTTACTTTTTCCTACTCTAATTTTTTACCATCATAGCAAACAGTTAAACAGCAAATGTTCAGATCCCCTGAGCTTAACTTAAATTTTCTTTTGATCAAAATATTACAAAAAACCCCAACTTTGTAAGGTGTTGGGCAGAAGTGGGGCCAAGTAGCTGTGTATTGTGTTGGGTCTCAGTGTTGGGTCCTGCTGCGTCGACTTCTTACCTAGGACTCAGGCGTAGGACAGGTGAAGGAAGAACTGTTCCCTCTCCCTGCGACCAGAATGGGAAGGGATTGGGTTAAGCAGCACGAGCTGTATTTGCCTGCCCTCTCCTTGGTTTATTTATGCTGTCAGAGCTGCTGGGTGCTGGTAGCACAGCCAGGCCTACCGTGCATGTTAGGTCTGGGCCTATGAGGGTGATCATGGACACTCTTGTCTGGGGAATGTAAGAAATAAAGGCAGCTTGGGGAAGGGAGTGGACTTAGAAGCTGCTAAGATGTGGGTTTCTCTTGTACTGTCAGTGAGGTGAGGGCCCCCATGGACCCATCCTTACAATAACATACTTGGGAAGGTCAACCTGGGGAACAGAAGCAGCCCCTACATCCCTCTGAGTTCTCCCAGCTTTCTCGTGCCCATTTGCTTCTCCCAGAGCTTCCACCCCTCTGCATGGCCTGCCAAGTCCTACCAGCCTTCCTCAGCTTTCCTTGTCCTCAATTTCTTTTACTGGTACCAAAATACTGAGCTCTGCTGCAATCAAAGGTAAGGACAGAATATGTATTCCTTTGTTCTTGGAGAGGCCAAATTTTTCCTTGTTCTGAGTTGGATCTAGATCAGGACATCACAAACTAACATCCCCAGAGTCTAACAGAACCTACAGGTTGAGAAAATTCCCTATATCTAATACTTAAATGTAAGCATTTGCATGTGAGCTATGTCTCAGCTCGCATTCCAGTCAAAGCTGTAAGTCAGTGGAGCCTAGAGAAGTATTCAGTTATCTCAATTTCCACTGGCTACAGCAGGAACTTACGTACCAAACTTGAAGCTTCTTAACCTGGAGCTGAATCCCTGACCCCTAGTGACCAAGAAAAAAATTCTTTAAAAGAACTACAATTTCAGGACAGGCTGTATAGAAAGGAGATAGCCATTTAAATACTGGGGGTAATTTAGAATAAAACGTAAAATCCCATTAGAATCACCCTGATTTTTTTGGTGTGGTTTTTTTTTGCTGTTTTTTAATTTTGGTTTGGTTTTTTTGTTTGTTTTTTGTTTTTTGTGAAGGGGTTTCAATGAAATATTTTCAACTGTTTTCTGACACATAACTAATTGGATTTAAAGGCTATTAGTTCAACAGTACCAAGTGAAAAAAACCCCCATCTAGATAGGTTTACAGCAGAAACCCATTGTGTATATTGCTCAACAACACTCTAGCCTTCACTGTGTTTTCTGATTATAAATTCATACGTTCCCAATCTTAACTCAGGAAGACAATAACATACTAAAATATTTGCTTTTCATAGAAAGCTATGTTTAAGCTCAACTAATTAGACTAAACCCTTAGCATGAGACTGTTCATAGTACATAAGTATGCTTTGTGAAGTCAAAACTCAGAAACCACTCATTACCACAATAATTATATAATAATTGTGGTCAAATTCATTGAGCTACACACTATGGTGCCCATATCTGAATATTTACTTCTAGCTTACCACAGCTCATTAACTACCATCTTATACATTCTTGAGCAGCACTACATGAGATGCTTTCAGGCTGTACAAACCCATTGAAAGATGTGGAAACATCTTCTGTCAGCTTGCCTAAATCTGCATAATCTTTGCTATCTGAAACTAATGAATACTAATTTAAAGGCTCCTTTCCAAATTCAGTCCCACAATGTAAATGCAACACCCACCACTCTTGTGAAGTATCTAATGCTTCTACTTCACTGCACCTGCACAGCAGTAATATGCAACAGGAGGAAATGAGGATTTTCATCATGGTGGTAAAAAAATGACATTTGAAATATGTGTGTGTGCAGTTTGAGATAATACGACAGTTTCCTCAGCTAGCTGAGGAATGCTAACATTGCCTAGCTGATGGTCAGTGCATTTTCATATGAAGATGAAGCTCAGCTTGTTTAATGACATTAGCACTAAAGTGAACAATTTTCATTGCCGGACATAGAGAGTTTTGCTGTAATTTCTTGCCTTTAAGAGGAGTAGGCTGATGGAAAAGTGACATCTTTGGTCTTAGCAAAGAATCATAAAGAAAGTTACATTACATTTGGGCTGGATTGGAAATACTAAGGGAATAATCCATCTCACAGTATTTTTGTTCAGTTTCCATGAGATTTTGGGTGAAGAACTTTGATGGGCTTTGAACTTTAACAAGCCTACCATCTTCAGGTCAGGCAACATTAAGACATTTCTCAACCAGCACGTAAATTAACATCTGTGACTAGTCCACATACGTAAGGGAGACTGCTAAGGCAGAACACTTATTTTCTTACAAAGCCAGTCAAGGGTCGTGTAGACAGGCCTTGTATGATTCAGTCTTCATGTCGGTCCTCTAAACAATATTGAAATAAGACTTTCTTTGCAGGCTTTTGTCTAAGCCTGGTGTGGGCCAAACCCTGAAATTGTCAGGGAAACAAAGTGTTAGAAAAACCAAAAAGCAAAGAGAACTCTTTGCATGGTCTCAGACAACACTGTTCTCAGTGTGCGGTTTTTCTGAGTTTTGGGGTATCCCTCTGCAATTTCTAAGAAGCGACTCTAAAATAAGAACCAGAACAGAATATATTTGAACCATGGGCGTGCCTACAACAGGAAGCTGCATTTCAATGCAAATTTTGCAAAGGCACCTTTTGTGACAGCAAACAATTGCTAACTTTTTAAAATTTTCCTGCAACTCTGTGACAGAAATTTCAGCTTCTGGAAAGTGCTGACACACTGATATGTTACCTCCAATTAATTACAGTCACTAACATCTCTGCTATTTGTTATTCTGAATAGATAAATTTCCATGGAACTAGCAAGCGAATGAATCAAAGTACTTTAACTCATGAGCATTTTTATTACACATTTCATTCTTTAAAGTACTGTATCAGGATGAGAGAAAATAAGAACTGTTAAGGAAGGGAATCTTGAGTTGTTACGTGACTATTTTCTCTGAATCTCACCTTACACTTACAAGAACTTTGTAACTCTATGGAGAGGATGATGATATTCTCATTCCTGCTGCAAAGAGAGATGGGTGCATGCTGTGCTCTTCTATAGAGGGCTTTTTTTCACTCCTACTGCTCTTGTTATCAATCTAAAGTGAATTCTACTCTTAGCAGATACCTATGACCGCTCATCATCATTTTCTGAAGGTCACGGCTCAGTGACAAAGCCTCTCATTAGAAGAAGGAATTTTTTCTCTCATCAGGATGTTTTTCTACCTCTGACCTCCTGCATTTCCTTTGTTCATCTGTCTGTCTTTTCAAGAGAGATGTATAAAGTTCAAAATGTACAGCACCCGACACCCTTTCTTTCTGCAATTTGCCACAATTTCTGCGTGAACTCCATGCCCCAGCATTAGCAGCACAGTGGAGCCCACGGGAGGGCAGGGGGGTTCATCCCACCCAATAGATTGTGAAAATGCATCTTTACTACAGAGGCAATTAAGTTTTTGACAGCTCAAAGATGATTAAAATTTTCAAGAGCCTGGAAGATATCTCTGCTAAAGCAGAAGGAAAATGGTGGGTTAATAAAGCAAATACATGCTTACCATTTAGCAACAGCTTCTCTCTCTTCATAATTCCAGTTTTTGTAATCTTCCTGTCAAAAGTTGTTTATTTCATACACAGGCACTGCTGCACAAAGCCCTGCTAATCTGCCCTTGCCGCCTCCTCCCGTGCTTCAAATATAACAAAAGGTCATTTTCTTTCCTTTTTTGTGTAATTGATTTAAGTGAAGGACATGTTCTTTTCATTTAAAATCTTCCTTATACAAGACTGAAATACCATGTCTTAGACCCAAGCATTAGGTATTTATTGGATATAAACAAACGTACTGTCACACTTCGCACATGAAACAAAAAAAATTCTCCTTTCCCCAACATCTCTCTGTTCTCCAAACTACTGTATTATTTGCTGTACTCAGATTCTGACCATAAGAGACTGCTCTTGTTGATAAATACAGTGTGAGTTTCCAACTCTCTCAACATCCATCTGCTTGCCTAAAAGCTTCCGTTTTGCTGTTATTTCATTAAACACAGAATCATGCAGCGAGGTGAAACAGATTTGGAAATAGAATGTTCATGCCTTCATGCTGGGTATGTCATGCAGAACATGATGAGATGTTATATCTACCTTTTCAGAATTTCAGGCAGAAATAACAGTTAATAGGATAGGATTGTCTCTCTCATGCACCCAGTCACTCTTCCACAATGCTCTGAAACTGGCTTTTTCCAGCTTTTCCTTCATAAGGGATTGCTACCTATGTCCAGTCACAACGAGTTGTTGGACACTTATGAAACAAAATCGGCTTGCTTGGACTGATATTCTGAAAATTCAAAGCTGTGAAAAGAATTCACAGCTCACAGTGATCCGATAGAGAAAAATAGAATGCAGCCTAATAATTTTCAGTGCCAGCCCTGGTTTGATCCTATTGTACACTAAAACCATCTTCAGACCCAAAGTCAGGCCAGATCTGCAGGATGCATGAGCCTGAAATGCACATGTACTCATCAGCCAAAGTGCAGAATAAGTCTGAATTTTGACCAAGCAAATGTATTTCTCTAATGACTTTTTTTTTTCTTTTTGATTCTGACTGATTCCTGTAGGATATATCAGATTTAAAACAAGAGTGTTACAACTAAGAATTTTGACCCTGAGCTATTAAATTTCACAAATCTTTCATTTGTACTTCTGTGCATAAGTAAGTATCACTCAGTCCTACTCGTAACAACTTACTGATGTGTTCAATGACAAAATACATAACCTTGAAAAGCCTTACCAACCTTGCATTTCAAAGGCATTTCATAATTGTTTACCTCTTGGCTTGAACAGTAGTACTGTATGTACAAGGCCCTCCTTGAACTTGTGTAATTCAAAACTGTCTGGAAAGTTTTCCTCAAACTAATTTCTTCAGGGAAAAAAAAAAGCAAACAATAATAATAACAACATATTCCAATAAAGGATTTCTGTTAAGCCTTTTTGTTAAAAATAAAAAATTCGTTTCTCTTTTACCCCAGAAAGGCAGTTCTCATTCCTACTTATTTCAAAGGAATGGCTGCAATTTTGCGGTATTAGGCAAACCCCAATTAGCAGTCCACAAGGTGTTTTGAGAAACAGTGCCTAATGTGTTACAGACACATTCAGTGGCCAACCTCCAACAGCCTGAAAAAACGCCTTTTTTGGAAGAAAGTTGGGAATTAAGTCACCTCAATTTTACTGGGAAATGCTAATAGAAATAGTTCTTCCAACTGTTAATAAAACTTTTTTTTTATTAGTTGTTGTTGCTTTATATTCTCTTACAGAAACAGAGCAGGATATTTCTGGCATCTAAGCAATTCGGTTTCCTTCAGTTTTTCCTTAAAATCCAGTTCTGCAACTACTCACTGCTGAGCAAAGTGGTTAGTCTTACAAACGGTAGTCATTATTTGAGAGCAGTTCCAAAGACATCCACTGATTACATTTGTTTATTTAGATTTGTTATGGGATCTAGTAACTATGGGGTTTTTTTCACCTACACTGCCCAGCACAAGATGCAGGTATTCAGGCTGCCCAATAGTGGAACCTTCAGGATTGGGTTTTACAACAGTAAGAATAGTAAAGGATGGGGAAAACTTTTTATTCTGGGAGCGCTCTTGGGCTACACCAAGACTCCCACTGAGCAGAATGTGCTGTCTGACACTGCTTACCTGCACTTCAGAAACAAAACTCCACAGATCCAAAGCACGCAAAGCAGCACTGACATACACAAGTGACAGCAATGTTGCTGCTCATTCATAGGGCTCAGGTTTTATTCCTCCCTTCCTCACCAGAACCATGGAAAGATTTTATAAACACCAAAGCCAGAAGGAAGGTAATGACATAGATATGTGCATTTCAAACACTCATGACTACATTATGCCGTGTATTTTATACCCTTTAATTTCTCTTCCCTGCAGAGGCTAAAACCCTCATCCTATTGTTAGCAATCTTTTTCAAGTAATCCTACCCTAGCCAACTCCAATAAGCATGTTTTACTGCTCAATTAGTTCTTTATTTCTATCATGCCTAGGAACAGAAGCAAGATCTTAAAAAGTTTAAACCTTTTTTTTCCTTGGCTCACATTCTACATGGACTGTTTCTCAAACTCTCATCCTTTCTCACTGACACATAAAAGTTCCTGGTCTCCTTTTTCTAGTTTCTAATCATGCCTCAACTCCTCATGAAACTCCAAGAGGCCCTGGCAGGCTCAGCTTCTCTCTCTCACTCTTTGCTAGCACAAAGTGGGGCAGAATGGACCTTACTGGACAAAGGGACAGAAGGGGCCAGGTTTATTAAAGTTACTCTCGAAAAGATTTTAATTATCATCAGGATAAACACAAAGAAGATGAGTATCTTAAACTGTGATAATTTTTTTCCTGAAGGCATAAAATAATGTGCATATCTAGCAACATCATAAATTGTAGATCAGCTGTCTATACATTTTATAAATAAATATTCAGTGGTTGAATTAGACATATTTATGAACCTCTGGGGCTAAGTACCATTTAAGTCATTCAATAGCACATAAAAAAACCTGATTTTTGTTTTACTTTTCCGGAAAAGTCAGTTTTGCTGACCAACTGCCATTTTACTCTTCCTTGTTTTAAAATCTGCAAAAGGAAAATACATATTTTTAAAAAACGAAAGCCACAAATCAGTAAATTAAAAGTTTCAGAGGAGGGATCTGAGCTTCAGTTGAGTGATTCTTACAACCTTGGCTTTACTCTATGCTTTACTCGGCCTCAAGCTGACAAAATGGGGTCAGACAGCCAAAAACGTTCCCTTCAGTGTGGGAAATCAGGAAGGGCTGAGTCAGTCACGAAATATGGGATCCAATCTGTTCTGTTATAACTTTGGTAGCTGGTCTTGCTAACAGGCCATTGCTCCCAACAACCTGAAGTCTTCCAGGCAGCCACCAGTCTTCAAGTGTAAGGCAGGTTAAGTGATGGTACTCAAAGTGTGCATTGGTTTATTAAAGCAACTGCCCTGCTGCTGAAGGTATCATCCCTCTAGCTCTGTTACCTTAAAGGAGCATGCAAACACCCCTAGCCTCCCTCAATGCAAAATACGTTAAATACGTTAAATAACCTGACTAATGAACTTGCGGGTGGTTTCCAAAGTTATCATCCATCTGTACCCACATGCTGCAGGCTGCTTTTAAAGGTGAACTGTATAGGAGCCTACGATACAAACTGTTTTCACCTCACTAGCAGGCATAACAGTCTCTCTGCCAGAGGTCAGCATTGATGGCAAAGCAGATCCAGAAGGAGAAGGGTTTGGCCCTCATCTTACCTGTCAACTAACATGAAAGCTCCCTAAGCCCATGCAGTTTCAAAGCTAGGAACTCAAAGACAAATTTATATGCTTTCTCCTGTTGAATTACAGCAGTAAGAACAACTGCCACTCTGAGCCTAAATAAAGTGCATTTAGGGCTTGGGCTCTATTTCAAGTTCTTAATAGCTCCTGGAAAGGTTCCACAGCAGCTCAAAACCTCTCCTGCCTGAAGTTGCTTAACTCTGCTGTACAAAGAGCACTGCATCTGCACGGAAAGAAGACCGGTTCCTTTGTATTCCCCACCTGTGGCCCTGTTTAGCTCTGTACAACCACACTCTCGATGTGCTGAGCTGCCTGAGCCAGAGACACAGCTCTGCTCACCATCTCCACATTCCCCTGCAGCCCAGGAAACACAACCCGGTGCCACACTGCAAGAAGGCACCACCACACCACCACTGATCCGCGCACAGATCACCTGTGACATGCCAACACAGCCCTGAGCAGCTTCTGAGTGCCTCATGCATAATTCATACTTCCTTAAAGTGGTTTCTATGTGTATTTTGACGGCTGACACTCCAAGCTCATTTCTGATCTGTTGCACCATGGCATCGAAGAGCTCTAAATGCTAGCTGACTTCCCCCAGAAAGCATTAAGTTACACACAGAGTCTTTGTTCTCTGCACTTCCCCCTCACAAAAAAAAAAGCCTAGCAGCTTTCCTGTAAATTAGTTCATGCCGTCAGTAGCTAAAAAGGAAATAGAAGAAAGTCAGTTCCTTCCTCCACTCTGCATCTTATAAGAGACTCATACAGAAAACCCAACACAGTGGTCACCCACCCTCCTCCCACCTTTCCTTTTCAAGCAGCGGATATGGCTCTTTGAAAGCCATCTCCTCTGGTAACAGTCTGCAGGTTGCACTTTCAGAGCCTGTCATGGGTGATTTAGGAAAATCACCATCTGTGCCTCCACCAGCTTAACTTCCCGCCTCTCTCAGTTGGTCAAGCGTTCAGGTGTGGCTTTCCACTCAAAGCAAACAGGAAGTTACACTACTCAAGGCAATGGGAGCTGGCAGGCAGCTCCTTTTGGTTTTGGGGTTTTTTTCATTATTTCCCCCACGTTTTTTAATTTGTAAAAACATCTTGTAAACAGAGACAGGAAAATTAAATATTTGCCCAGATTTTCCATGGTTCCATTGTAACATCTGTTTGCAGATTTTACATTTGATAACAAAGGGAGAGAAGTAACAGAGAAAAGAGTTTCAATTGTTCCATCTTCCCCTCTCCTTCAAAGAGTGAGTACTCCTGCCCCCAGAAGGGCCTGAATGCCACCTATTTTGTGAATTGGTGCCTCCTGTTTACAGGCCACCTTCCACTAGCACTCGTATCAAGCCTTAAAGAAAGTATTTTGTTATTTCATCCTCAAGGATGATAGCCTGGAGGTGATATACATCCTTACTTTCAAAGAAGTTTTGGATTTATTTTTTTGATTTACAGCACTCATGGGCTACTTAGATTTTTTGGGAACTGAGAGATGAAGTGGCTAAGCCACTGTCTATCACATTTGTGTAGTTGTGGCATTTCAGTAAAGTTCCCACCAACTCAAAAAGGGAAGCATAATCCCAATTTTAAAAAAGGGATGTAAGGCAGACCTTGGGAACTACAGGCCAGTCAGTCTCACCTCTGTGACCAGCAAGATCATGGAGCAGATCCTCCTGGAAGCTACACTGAATATCCCTGTCTCTAAGCGGGAGAGACATGGATTTGACAGATGGACTATGCAGTGGATAAAGAACTGGCAGGATGATCGCACTCAAGAGCTACAGTCCATGCCTCCATGTTCAAGTGACAAGTGGCATTCCTCAGGGGTTGGCCTAGCAACCAGCACTGTTCCACACCTTTGTCAGTGACATGCACAGTGGGATTGAGGGCACCCTCCACGTTTGCCAACAACACCAAGCTCTGTGCTGTGTTCTGTACGCTGGAAGGAAGGGATGCCATCCAGAGGGACCTTAACAGGCTCGAGAAGTGGGCCTGTGCAAACGTCATTAAGTTCAACAAGACCAAGGGCAAGGTCCTGCACCTGCACAAGGACAATCCCAAGCACAAGTACAGGCTGAGCGGAGAATGGATTGAGAGCACCCTTGCAAGAAGGACTTGGAGGTGTTGGTGGCTGAGAAATTTGACACGAACGGGCTGTGTAAGCTCGCAGACAAGGTGGTCAACCATGTCCTGGGCTGTGTCAAAAGCAATGCGGCCAGCAGGGCAAGGGAGGTGTTTTTGCCACCTTAGTCTGCTCTCATGAGATCTCACCTGAGTGCTGTGTCCAGCTCTGGGGCCCCCAACATAAGGACATGGACCTCTTGAAGCAGGTCCAGAGGAAGGACACAGAAGTGCTCAGAAATCTGGAGCACGTCTCCTGTGAAGAAAGTCTGAGAGAGTTGGGGCTGTCCTGGAAACACAAAGGCTGCAGGAAGACCTTATAACACCTTCCAGTACTTAAAGGGGGCCTACAGGAGACCTGGAGAGGGACTTCTGACATGGGCAAGAAGTGACAGAACAAAGGGAAATTGTTTCGAACTGAAAGAGGGCAGGTTTAGAATAGACATAAGAAAGAAATTCTTAACTATGAGGGTGGTGAGACATTGGAAGAGGTTGCTCAGAGAAGCTGTGGATGCCCCATTCCTGGAAATGTTCAAGGCCAGGTTGGATGGGGCTGTGAGAAACCTGGTCTGGTGGAAGGTGTCCCTGCCCATGGTGGGTGCTTGGAACTACATGATCTGAAGTCTCTTCCAACCCAAACCATTCTATGATTTGTAATGAAATATACCACTACATAAGGGATGTCTAAGAAGTTGTTCTTTCCTCATTTCAGTGCAGCTTATTTTTGCTCTATCCTGGTCCAATCCAGTTCAATTACAAGTTTCCCTCTTTAAAGAGATTTTAAAACAGTCATCCAACTGTTCTGATATCCCATGGATTAGTAGTGCTCCCCACCCAAGCCATCTGTCCAGCATTCATATTCTTACATGCTTTTCTTTTTTCTATCACACTGCTTATTTAATCTCTGCTCCTTCCACTTCTGCCTCTGTGTGTGGCTCTGGTAGTTCTGGTTACTTTATCAGCTACCTAACTGTAAGAGAAATTTGGGACAGATACAAAAAGTTTTGCTGCTGTATGCTCTGCCCGTGCTCACTCAGAAGAGGCTGAGGCTTTTGATAAACAGATGGTTTTGGGAAGAGGAGCAGAACTTTTGAGCAACAGCATTAAAGCCAAACAAGTTTCTACTGGCAGCACCTTACCAGTTCACTTGGGAAAGCTGCTGACTCCTACAAGCCATAGGGTTTTGGTGACTGCAATGCTCATGACCTAGTGCACAACGAACTTTTCATAGAAAATTAAGTTTTGGTATCTACTCCTGGAAAAAGGTGAAAGAGAATCTCCTGTGGGGCACTGAATATGTATCTCCTGGCTGAGACACGTAATTTAAACAGTTGCTGGTTAGTAGCATGCCTGCCTTTGCACCATGACAGTTGTCCCAGTAGCTTCATCTACCCTAGTTAAAATAAGGTGTGGGGTGTTATCTGGGGAAAAACAGGAGTTCTACTGACTTGAGCCAGGGAACAGATATTTATGAGGCATTTCACAAGCCATTCATACAGTAACACTGAAAGCTGTATTTGTAGGGGACATCAACTGTCTGCAGACTCCAACAGGACAGAGTCTTATCTACCATGTGCTATCCTTCAGTAGAGGAAGGGAGCAGTAAATAAAATTCTGCCCATAACAAGGAGTAAGGAGTGTGAGGGACAGGGGATGCCAATCTTCTGTTGAAAGAAGCATCAGTAAAAATGTACTGTGCACAGAGGCGGAGGCTGCAGGAGGGGAAGATTTCAAAGACTATCTAGAGAAGAGGCAATTAAGACTGCAGGTGTGGGAACCAGTTAAGTTGAAGACAGAGATGCACATTGCAACAGAAGAGAATTAATTTGCAGTGAGGTAGTCAGTCTGGTCATAATAATTTGGAAAGGTGATCAAAGGCATGGCAGCTGAGGAGTACACTAGGACAGACTTTACAACATGAAGGGAGACCAAATTACTATTAAGAGAAATGGAGGACTTGAGAGAGATGGTGAAAAGGAAATCCTGTATTGAACTGTTGCTCTGTTTTTCTAAAGAAGGAGAACTGACCTGGTTATTTTTCTCACCCTCATCTCTCCATGTGACCTACAGTCAGCATGAAAATTGAAGTCTAAATAGGAGAACGGGGGAAAAAATTAAGCAGATGACCAGAAAAACACAGATTCTCAATGATGATCTAAGCTTCAGTAGATCTGCCTCTAATTCATGGTGTTGCTCTTAACTCATGCTGTTAACAAGGTCAAATGCAAAACATTTTTCTGTCTGTATGACAAGACAGCTAAGTATAGAGTGCTTTCCCCTTCTAGTCATTTGATCCTATTCAAAACATATAATCTCCCAGGTCTCCAGTCTGTGCAAAGCCAGACATCAGCACATTTTTGGCTACAGGGCACCTTCAAAAAGATTAGTGACAGTCTTGTGAGGCTTGTGGTGCAGATTCTGTCAAGGGGCCAACATTTAAATAAGGTACCTTGCATTTTCATTATGAGAATTCCAGCTCACTATTAGCAAAGTTGGTTTAACTTCTAGTCTGTTTTGCCAGCTACTTAGTAGGTACTTAATGATGTGCACGGCTGGCAATGGGGGAAGGGAAGATCTATTCTACTGCTATTCCATGGGGGAATTAAACAGGCTTGCTGAGTCTGCCTGGTTAGGGGTTATAACTTTATTCTGAATTCCATCTCTTTAATGTAACTGACTTAACAGCTATGTGCTTTCAGTAGAGGATCATATTTTACAGATTGCATCTTATAACTCAGAAAACCAGAACAGTATTCTGTAAGTGGCTTAAGCATTTGTTTGACACAAATCAGGTAGCTTCTTAGACACTTAAAGTAAGGCTTCTATCTTGAAGCAGAACTTCAGACCAGTTAGTTATTAGTGAATATCTGAGCATTCAGGTTCTACTGATGATCTGTGAAATCTTGTCAAGGATCACAAATTTCTAACAGATAAGCCACATGGACCACTCAGTGAACACATCCCAGTCCGGTTCTGACAGGAAAATCCCATAGTTCTGACTCTTATTTTCTCCCCAGGCAAAACAGGGTCTTCAGGCACACTTCTGTTTTAAGTTACTTATTATTTGCTGCACTTCACCTTGCATGCAGTATGTTATCCGCACTCACCCCACTTTCACTTTTATGATAAGTAAGTTAACTAGTACCCAGGAAGAAAGAGACGACATCATACCAAAACTTTCAGATTACTCATTTAGATGAACTGCTATAGTCCTGTCACAGCTCCTGTATGCTCTTGCCTCCAACATGCCTTCAGCATGAGCCCCTATGCTGCCATAACCTGAGTTGCTATCCTTGATATTTTCATCACTTTGGCTATGATGCATGAAGCTAGAAGAACTGATAAATCATAACTCGCAACATGTTCCTTAAAAAAAAAAGTCTCTGAGAGTCAATGTGTGACTGAACCAAGCCCATCTCATCTGTGTCACCATGCCCTTATCCACATCTGCAATTATGGTTTCCAGTCAGAGGGCAGGACAACTTGACAGAAAGAAGATGGGCAAAAAGCTGTGCTAGCACTTATCGGCAGCAGTGATTGTTGCCTTATTTGTGACTGACAAAGGAGGGAACTCGGGATTAAACTTGAGACATGCTAGTGGACTAAACAGCATTGAAGAAATCCCCATCTCTCCCTCCAACTCCTAACTATTGCATGTCTCCTCTAAGTGCACTCTGCTCCTCACTGCTCTGCTTTCTTGAGAGCTTTCACTTTGCTGACTCTAAGCAGGATGTTCAAGCTGACCTTGCTTGGAACTGTACGCTGACAGTGTCCCACCTAAAAGTCCTGCACCTTTTCCATTTTAGGGTGGTAGTTCTCAGCTGTGCAGTAAATTCTGCTCTCCTTGGTCTCTTTTGCAGTGGTCATGGAAAGCAACACACAGAACTGAGTTCAAGAAAGGCCCTGAGCTATTACTAGTACTAATTTATTCAGCTAGCTTTAGTTCCCAAATGAGAAAGTGAAACGCACGTTCACTAGTGCTTCCAGGAAGAACAGAAAGCAAGTGCAATAGCTGTGCAGCACCTATAAAGTTCAGAATCTCTTGCAAGGAGTTTTCTGTTTCTTGCTGTTGGTGTGCCCGAACAGAATCTGTATCACTAAAATAATCTGCAAGCAGGGTGTGCAGAATTCTTCTCCTCCCCCCACTTCTTTTAATGAGACAAAACTGCATGCAAACCCCAAGCTGGATCAAATTATTTTTTCTGGAATTTCACAGAAGCCCAGTCTCTCTCACCCCTTTATTCTCTCAGTTTCACTTGGAATTAGAAATGCAATTGCCCAATTACTATGAAGGCAGCTGTTCCTGCAGTATATCCACTAAGGCTGGAAGCAGGAAATAAGAAATCTTCCATGAAAGCCTGTAATTACAAGATTTCCAGTTTAAGTTTTGCACACATGAACTGTTTGGAAGATGTTTGGAAAAGCGAAGTTTGGAACACAGCTATTTGGATAAGCACCCGGGTGTTTCAGTGAACAGAGTCTCCTGATAACCCAGATAACATGCAGAGATAACCCCCCGAGGACTAATTGCTGATAACCTTAACTAACGGAAAGCTTGCTCACAGAAGCACTTCTTATTAGACAAGGAAGAACTTAGCCAACAGTTATTAAAAACAGGATAGTGGACTGCATATGGAAGGTGTTTTTGGCACCTGTCAAAATTCTGATGGCTTAAGAAATGTTCTGCACCTGCATTTTCCAATTATTCTGTATGATTTTTAATTGAATATTTGCCTGGCACATCTGTGTAGGCACTAGTTTTTGACTGTTTTGGAACATAGCTCCAGCTAATTCCTTCTACTTGATGAACCTACTTTATGATTTAACTTTCAAAAGCAGTGTTCAAACACAGTTAGTTTAGAGTTATTCTCCTGTCTGATCTGTAATTCTAGCAGCTGAAAACAAAACATTCAATCTCAAGGCAGTGCTTAAGCAGCAGGAAAAAAGCAATGCCTGCCACAGCACAGTGCGTTCTGAAAACCCTCCAGGATAATACTTCATTTCTAACTGCACCTGCACAGAGCATCTTTTAAGTAGGCCTTTGAGTTAATACTTTGTCCTTACCTTAGGTCAGGGATAGCAGAACACTGAGATAGCAGTATTTGAAGGGCATTACCTCCACGCAGGCCAGAGCTGGCTACAGATGAAAGGATTTCATACTCTCCCACAGGAAGCAGAGTTTTGCACACTTCCCCTTCAGAAGGGATCAGAGCTGGGGAAGTTTAAAGAAATTTCTCCAGATGGTCTCGTGTGTATAAAGAGACACTTAAGAATACACCTACCACAGGCTTTTACCTAGAAGTAACACTGAACATCGTGGTTTAGAACAAAGCCCATCCATGTCCAATGAAAGACTGTCCCTGGCTTCACTGCAATTTCAAACAGGTTCTCAGTTCCTGTCAATGGCAGAGTTTTATTTTTTGAGGGAAATTTGAAGTATACCTGAATTTCAGGATATTCTGTTCAAAGAGCAATGGAAGGGGTTTGCCTTTCTATTGCTACTTTAATAAGGGGCAGATCTGACAGAAATACTCTCAAGCCTGCTAAACCCTTGTTGTGTTTGACCTCTCCGTTTGTAGATATCTTAGACCACACTATGTTCATCTTTTTCAGAAAAAACCACAGCTGGCGGTCCACAGAGGAGCTAAAAGAATGCTTTACCCAGGAGGTGAGCAAGAAGGATTTATTCCTTCTCTCATACAGAGTTTGTTTGTTTGTAGCCATAACAGAAGAAATTGTATGTTGCAAGCTGAGGAAAAAAATGAAGAGCTAAGACATTTTAGTCTTGCATTTGCAAGTCTACACCATGGACAAGTCAAGTACTTAATGTAATTTATCCCATAATTCAGAAGGTTGAATGCTCTTTTTTAACAAGGTTTGGATGACTTACAGGAGGTTTTTAACGAATGTCACAGCATGTTTTAAGCTGGATATCTCGAGAGTGTTTCGCATTTTAGTCCAGACAAAAGGAAGACAGGAGAACTAGAAAGTTTTATAGAATTATGGCCAGAACCAGATGCATAATTGCTGTGAACAATCAGCCTGAGGTCAACTGACTTTTTTCGAAGAAGCTCACAACAGCGAGTTCTTGCAGGACAACTCCAATTCAGACAAGTTTGCTCATTTGTAAAGGTGCCCCTTGGAAATGTGACAGTGGTGGGGCACCAAGTGAGCTATTATCGTAAGTAACAGTTTAGCATATTCTGAAAGCATAGCTCTGGGGAGAGGGTGTGAATAGGTCATAGTGGAAAAACAGTGACATGGACACCTTTCTTCTTTTGTTGTGTGGATGGAAAGCCAAACTCACACTTCCTAAAGCAGGACTACAGAAAGATGTCTGGGATGCATGTCTCCAAGCAGACTCTTTTAAGTATGACAAAGTTTGTTATGAAGAAGCACTGAAACAGCAAACATGCTGCATACAATGCATTTCCTTACTTTGGAAGTTGGAATGCAGTATCAAGCCTCCCACAATGCATTTTAAACATTTCTCTCACAACATTTAAGCAAAACAGAAAACCACCACCACGAGGCAGTCATGGCTAATATCACTACTGCTTTCTATCGGTAGCCACTTATCAGTTTGATTCTTCACACAGTACAGTGAACTACGGAGTCAGTTTATCAAAGATAAAAGAACACTATCAGCTTTAGCCCTAATGAAGCAAACAAACATACAACACCCTCCCGCCGCCAACGCCCCCAACTCTGTTTATATTATAGTGTAGTAGCTTTTCCAGCTCTTCCTTCAGAAACAATATTTTTATATATAAAGCCACATCTTTGGTTCCTAATATTTAGAACAGCTTCACTGAAAGCAACAGATCTGGCCACCATTACACAGCTCACTGGAATTTGCTCTATTTGTATTTACAGTTTTCAGTAGATTGCTCATTTGTCTCTGAGTTGACAGACCAATAAACCTCTGTCACTTTTCTAGCACACCAGCAGCATTCGCTTCTTCATGCTGGCCAACATCCAACCCAGGCAATTACGTTTTATCTCCTAACTTTATCCTGAAGTCTTAGCTCTATAATATTGTAATATTTTCCTCTCTTTTGTGGCTGTACGTAGCTGAACAGCTGCTCAAAGAGCTTCACCAAGTATTTCTCCAAATAAATTTTGTTTTGCAACATTCACAATAATGCAAACAAAAAATGTGCCAGCCATGCTGAACTGAAAGACCATTTAGAAATCAGTGAGATTTTCACATTATTTCTTCTCTACCCCTGGTCTAGCTCCTATTTTGGTGGACACTGCAGTGGTTGAACTTGGTCATCCTAAAGGTCACTTCCAGATTAACTCTGAATATCCCAAAATCCCAACAAATCCACACCAGAAAATTTACACAAGAATGAAGTAGAAGAGAGTGGTTAAGCACAGTGGTTAAGTAGAAAATTTCACTCCCAAAATAAAAACTACTTCAATTGACAAACACACTCACATAAGCTCATTTTGACATGTTCAAAATGAAAGACTTCTAATATCAGTTCAACTTCTCACTCTACACTACATTTTAAAAATACTTCTAACTAATTATTAAACAAGGACCAGAATTTGAACGGTGACCATGATTTAATATCTCAAAATTACTTTTTTAATCTTTGGAGCCAATTCTCTAATTAGTAGAGTTTTTTGGAAAAAAAATAGCCTTAAGTCATATGTATTAATAGTTTATGTTCAGCCAGTAAACTGAAAAGTTGTATTTGAACAGCATATTGATGGGGTCTATGTGCTGGATGTGAATTTTCTCTCTTGGTCTACATACACAAACTATAGAAGAGGCACTGGACACTGTCTAATTTCACTGTTCTTAATGAGACCATCACACACACTGTTCCACTGATTTAACCAGCTCTTCACAAAATATGTAAGAGCATATTTCTTGCTCCCAGGGGTAGGAGTTTCAATACAACAGGCAGAGAGCAATCAAAGTTGCCACAGGTAGTCTTGATCCTATCAAATTCGCATTCTTTGTCCCTCTAAGTGTAATGGATTTAACAAGTCTCAACATAAAACTTGGGGGGAAAAAAGAAGAAAGAAAACCTAACCTCAGAAATATATAGCAAGCTGCCTTCCTGCCTGCTGTGCATCTCGCAGCAGGACATAAACAAAGCCGATTTCAATCTAAACAATAACACAGGAGACTGGTCAGATGCTAAGACAATGTCATTTGATACCTCCCACGTTTTATTTATTGCTGGGATCTACATTTGTGGCACCTACACGCTCAGCACCAACTACTCAAAATGATGAGCTTTTAAGCTGTTACCCAAACCCCCATTTGGTTCTCAGTAATTTACAGATTCAAATTTTAAGCATTTTATGATTATTAGTTATTGAAGTGGAACTACAAACACAAGCATTAGTTTCAAGGTGTCACAACTAAACACAATTCAGCAAATACGCACCCAAACAGGCTGTTCAGAGAAGTTGTGGATGCTAATTCCTGGAAATCTTCAAGGCCAGGTTGGATAGAACTTTGAGCAACCTGGTATAGTGGAAGGTGTCCCTCCCCATGGCAGGGGGGTTGAAACTACATGGTCTTTAAAGGTCTTTTTTTCACCCAAATCATTTTGTGATTCTATAAGCAATGATGGGAACTGGAAGCATGACTTTTATTTTAACATGCACAGCAAAGCTATTGCACAGCATAATAAAAGTAGTTGAATACAAAAGAAAAATTAGGTAGAAAGCATGTTTCCTGGGATACTATGGAAGAACCAAGTCTTTGGGTGTCTTGTAAATAACTTTAAGAAGATCTTCAAGCAACCACTGAGGAAATACACGATTTGACTCTGACCTCTCCAACAGGTGTATCACAAGATTGCTCAGAAGACAGCTCTAAGGTTTGAAAGAGCAAGCAAGAAGTTTGAATAGAGTACTGAACTGTAAAGGAAACAGTGGACTGAAGAGGAGAAGTAAAGAGACACACCAATAATTGGCGGAGATTTTCCCAACTGTAATAGGAGTGTTGTGTGGTACTTGCTTGTTTTTCCTACTCATGGCAAAGGGACTCACCAGTTAACAATAAGCATGATGCACGCATGAATCAGAACCTACATTTCTGAGAAAATATCTACCAACAGAAAGAGGTAAATGGAAAAAAATATTCAGAGTTATTTCAAAAAAACCCACACTGTCTCAACAGACTTCAATAATTCTTAGTAGCACTGCATCTTCTCTGAAAGTCTTGCATGCCTGCACATGTGCAAGACTCAGTACAGGAAGTCTCCCTGGAGTTATCTGGGATGATCACTTGTAAGCTTAAGAGGTTGTTAATGTTCATAACGAAGACTGTCAGAGGCAAACCTGTACCTGTTCCCTGATCAGGTTTGTTTGATATGCAAAGCTGCTGCTGAACTCTAGCAGAGGGTAGTAAGAAAGTTAGGGCTATAAACAGAACACAATTCCCTCCTAGAGATCAACACAGTTTCAGATCAGAATTATTTGAATAATTCAACTGTAATAATATCAACACATGCTGTTATTTTATTCAAATAAAAGGCACTGGCTTGCAAATAATCTACTTGAAACACAGTATGGAATGACATCGAATTATAACCATTTCCCACAGAAATGGCTTCTGGCACAGCCGGAGAGAGTCTTCAACAAATCTCAGTTTTGTGCTGATTTGGTCAGGGATAGAAACAGAGAGGAAAAAAGAGTTACTAAGTAACAGCAGGTCAAGAGCAGGAGAAAGGTCTGTAGTCTTAATTGATACTAACTTGTTGCAATGCAACAAGAAGAGAAGGCTCAAGATGTGAGTCTTACTGCTTTGGAAGTGAAAATAAATCATCATTAGGAACCCCTGGCAGGCAGTCACTGAAATATGAGTTCTTCATTCATCCCAACTATATGCTGCATGATGCATCGCAAACCTTTTTTTTGCACGGAGATTAAGTAGCTTATTCTCGGTACTGAACAAGATGAAAGACCCAGATATAGCTCTCACATATGAGAGCCCTGAACACATAGATAGTTCTGCTCTCTAGAAGCTCTCTACTCCTACCTCAGGAAAGAGGAATGAGGTATAAATTACAGCTAAATGGGTCCCCAAGACATTGCCATCCACAGAACTGACATGGTGTGCAGATATAGCTCTTCCCTCCTCCACACTACCTATGGTTAAAAGGGTTATGACTTTTCTAGAAAGCCAGACCAAAGCCCAGTCCAATCACTCGGACCAGGCAAAGAAATTTGCTTAGCTAAATCTGTATTAACATGATTAAGCAAGCCAGAAATCCCGACAGTTTCCTTCCAGAATTCATATCTATTTCCTTTTCTACTGTAAGCAAATTAGTTTCATGAGGATGTGATAACAGAACATGAGTTATCACATGAATACTTACAAATTCAAATGAAAAAGCCCTTGATGTGGAAAGCGCTGTGAACTCTACTAATGAACAATCAACCTTTATTTGCCTAGCTAGCAGTACCTCAAGCAGAAGTTATTTGCTTTAACTTCACCTGAAGAAAATCTGATTCCCGACTAAGTACTGCCTTTTTTATAAGATGTAAGTTATGAAGTTTTGTTCTGGTTTTTTTTCAGGAATCAAACATATAAAAAACACCACGCAAACAGAAAGCTGAGCACCTCAAACTACTGAGCCTTCCAAACAATTATCTCTTCTTCCCATTTCTGAATTCTTTGACTCTGCACTTATTTAAGTATACTAGATTTCAGCATTTACTGGTTTTCCCACATACTCCAATGTACTTAAAGTGACTAAAATGAAACCACAAGAGGGAAAACTACTAGTATGACTGTTGCTGAGGAGGAAAAACCAGCAACCCAGGTCTGGTTCACTCAAACTGTCTGATGATTCGTATTTAAAGTGTTGAGAGTTAAGAGTCATCTTCTGCCCTGATTTGCACTGGTGCAAGTCAGCTGAGCTTACGAAATAGGATCTGGCACCATAAAGAGTACTGTCCCCTCACAGGATACAAGTAATGACCATTTGAGTAAATGCAAGTTACTCACATCCTGCTAGTGGACAGATCTGTCTCCGTACATTCACGCTCATTTTTAGTTGCCTCCAGGAATCTGAAGGTGAATCTCATTTGTTACCTAATGAAAGTAATTTCACCAGATACAACACAAGCACACTGAAAAACCACCATTACTCATACATAAAGGTGTAAGCAATGCAGCATTTCTTAAGTTGCTTGATTAGGGTCAATCTCTGAACTCAGCATTCACCACACAAGCCTCAGTCTCCCTGGTTGGCTACAGTACATTCTGAGCTGATTTGCTCCAAGTCTTTTAAAGAGCAATATGACCTCCTCTTTCATTATCCACATAACTCTTACTTACTAGTCTTCCAAACTGAAGTGATTGCTCAAGAGCAGGGTGATAGACTGTGCATCTTCCTTGGAGCCCAAGAACTATCTTCCCTTTTTCAAAATGGAAAGGGAGCAAGCATTTTTTGATTAAACTGCAAACATTTTAAATAATAGACATACAATGACCAACCAGCCAACCTTAGCAGGCATTCAAAAGTGATAGACTGATACCTATCTAATATTCAAATTTATACATGCAATTATGGAGAACACATACATGCACACAACAAGCACTTTGAAATACCTACAATGATGTGATTCTACCTAAGAAATTAAATTATTCTGGTACAAAGCACTGTAAATTATAGGTCTCAATAACAGGTACACCAAAGGAAGGTGAAGGTGCAATGTTTGAAGAGTGAATGCATCGGAACAATTTAGTGACCAAGCTGCAGAGACTATATACTCCAGAGTTCTGAAGAAACAAGCCACACAGTTTCATTAAGTCTATTAAATCACAGCAGTGCAATGACAGGCGAATAAAAAATTATCAGCTGGTACTGAAACAACTATAGGTCTATGATCCTGACTTCAACAGAAGGCAAGAGGTTTTGAACCATAAGCAATGCAGAGCCCGGGTTAAGATGCAGAATCAACTGATTAGAAGTACCATGCTAACCTGACAACTCATCTCTACCTAATGAAAAAGCTGCAGGTCTAACCTAGACTTCAGTAAAGCATGTGATGACATGCCATATGTTAGATCAGAAAAAACTGACAGGCAAGATTCATACAGTTAATGAAAAAGCACGTGCTCTTTACCCAGTAATATACCACGTTTAAAGAGAAAGTAGTGGGACAGGGCAGCGTTTCTCAAGTTTTCAGTGGTGGTGGATATCAAAAGCCAAGTCGTAAGGGAGTCGCTCCGCTTTGCACAAGGGAAACGCGGTCAGATGCTGTGCAGGGAGCCCAGCGCACGCAAAGCTCGGGGAGAGGTTTGGCGGTGGGAGAAGAGAGGCCATGCGCTCGGAAGGGCACGGCGAACACAGCCGGGGAAGCTCCTACAGCGGCCGGGCTGCCCGGCGGCCCCGGGGCGCCGCTTCTCCGTCACCTTGTGACCGCAGGGCCGGCGCTGGCTCCGAGCGGGCCGGGGGAGCTCTCCGCGCCGGCACCGAGCCTGCCTGCCCCGGCGGAGGTCAGTCTCCGAGCCGCGGAGCTACTCGCTCTGGTTTTCAGCCGAGCTTTTATCACCCCGCGTATAAAAACCACGCAACAGACTGGAGCGGGGGAGCGCCATCGGCGAACTGACGTGGCTCCAGCGCGGCACAAACTCCGGTGCGCGTGTCCCGGCGGCGGCAGAGCTGCCCGGAGCACGGGCTGCTTCTCAGCCCGGCCGCGATCCCACCGGCTCTGCCCCGCCACGGGACGGGACGGGACGGGACGCGTCTCCCCGCCCCCCCCGGCCTCCAGCCGCGTTTGCCCCGCAGCCTCCCCGTTCAGCAGGGTGGGAGAAACCTACCTGCCAGACTGCCCAGGGCATCATCGCTCTCCAACACGCCTCTGTGCTTCGCCCCGCGGAGCTCCCCCTTGGATTTCCAAACGAGCTTTACCATCTTAATCATCTCGGGCAAGTCCCAGGCCAGGGTCCCCTGCTGATAACCGGGCAGGCTGCCCATGGGAAAGGGCATCGGCTCTTCCCCCGTCCTCCGCCGCCTGCCCGGTTCTGCCGNCCACTCATGCCGGCGCGGCGCCGGGACCCGGGGGCGGGGGCTCGGGCCGCTGCTGCGGGCGGCACTCGGGGCAGCGGGGCCGCGCAGGCACAGCCGCAGCTCACACCCCGCTAAGCGCCACGGCGGAGGCACTTCGACTTTATCCCTGCCGTGATGCCAAGGGGGAGCCCCCAGCGCCCCGCCTTCCTTCTCGCCCAGCTGGCTGCGGAGCCGGTGGGGGTTTTGGCCTCTCAGTCAAAGCCCGCCGTCACCTCGGCTGCCCTTCGGCGGGAGGAAGGGCGGTGATTCACGGGACGCTGCGAGGCCCGGGAGCGGAGCACGAGTGCGCTGCCCCCGCCTGCCTCGCTCTCGGACGCCAGCCTGGCCGGGCACGGAGCGGCAGCGGAGGTGCCGGCGCTTGAGGGGTCGGAGAGGAAGGAGCTGCTGAAACGACGGGTTTAGTGGAGTGTGTGGGGTCTGCTCCGCGCCCGCAATCACTTCGGCTGTAAAGCTCCACCTGAACGGGTTCACGTTAGGACAGTGCCTGGTGGCAGCGGTCGCTCCTAGACTACGACGAGGAGGCAATTATTCATCGCTAATCTTTAAAAACAAGGCAAAGCCGCCCGGAGGAGTGCTCTGTCTCATGAAGCAGCAGAGGTGGTGGCGTGCTGGGGTTGCGCAGCTGTCAGCGAGCGCTTCCCCGGGCTTATGGGCTGCCTTTGGCCAGACCCTGTAGCAGCACCCGGCAGCACCCTTCCCTGGGGTCCCGGAGCCGGAGGGGCCATGCGATTTTCACATTCATGTTGCCTTTATACATTATATCCCTTTTAGCCCGCTCGTGGTACTGCTCTGTCCCTTAGTTTACGGAGCGTACAGCGGAGGGGTGGAGGTTGAGCTCTTGCACCAGCACTTAGTAAACGTGCAGTAAAATTGCAGAAGACTTACTTAATTGGATTTTAGTGGGCATTATAACATTTCCTAGCATGCATAGTTAATACGTTTGTCTTCCCTGGGTTACATTCAATGTTCTGCCTTCTCTCCAGATGGAAAAGTAAGTCAAACAATCAGGATCTTCCTTTACATGGGAAGAGCAGCCAAGAGAATGGATTGAAATTTAAAACCCTTACATGTAGAAAGCAGAGCGCACAAATCTTTCCTCCTCACAGTGGTATCATGCTGTTTCCCCTGTTACAGGATCTCTGCTTTGCTTATCTTGATGTTCCAACCTCAAACTGACAACTCTAATAGTTCGCAAAAGTTTTGATCGCAGACTGTAGTGCCATACTGTTAGCCTTCTACACTTGGTAGCTTTGCCTTGAAAATAATGAGGCACTTCCGAAGTAGTGTTGTTGTTGTTGTTGTACTGAGATTTTGCAGTCTTTTGTATCAGGATATCCTGACTCCTTGAACAAAGCGGTTAAGAACAAAGAAATAGATGTGCACAAGGATTGACACATTCATACAATCTGGTTATAATTTTCTAGAAAGGCAAATTTTATTGGTTTTATTTTCATTTGGCTTATTGTGATATTTTAGGTGTTTCATACTGGTGTGTCTCGTGCAATTACTCTTTAAAGCACTGTTCCTGTCAAAAAGGGATAAACTAGGCAACTGAAATCCAGAAGACTTTGAAGACTCTTTGCCTGCTGGGTGGTTTAAACCTTGCACCCCAACTACTTCATTTTGGGTTTGCGCAACAAGGAGTTGCAGTAACTTTTTTCAGCTATTGTTTTTTCTCTGTGTTTACCTCTGTGCTTTGTGGTCCCCACTGAGGCAAAGAGCAGAAGTGCCAGAGCACTCTGAAAGAAAGTCTATCCTTGTGCCATTTGCAGCTTCACTGGATGCAAAAAGTCTTCAAGAAATAATTGAAAGTGGCACTTAGTCCTATGGTTTAGCTGACAAGGTGATATACCACCAAAGGTTGGACTCAATGGTCATGGAGATCTTTCCCAACCATAATGATTCTATGATGAAAGATACCAGACATTGTGGAAGGCAATGTATTCACAGATGTCCAGATCAACTTTTGGATGAATATCTGAGTATTTAGGTGTTTAACAGAACTTAGCCAGCAGCCTTCTTGATAGCAGCCATAAAAATCTTCTGAGATTTCAAAATTTACCCTACCTTCTACCCTACCTTTCACAGTCCTTAAAACTGTGAAAGGTTTTGTGTCATTTGTAGTTGGGTCACTTGGGTAGGTACCTGTCTTATGGATAGGATCAGGATTAATTGTTGTATTTGTTTTCACTTACAGTTGTACAGTTGCAAAGGGGGAGGTCAGTCAAAAAACAAACGGAAATACATCTGTTGTTATAGCTTCAGTATTTCAAGAAGCTATGTAATAAACCTAATGAATGTTTGTACTTCTCTTGGAAAATTACTGTCAAATGAAAACAACTGCTTTAGATAGCCTGGAATTTATTTTTTTTCTTCTAGTTTCTGCCCAGTTTCAGGATCAGCAGTTGTGAATGAAAAAAATATGTTAAAATTGTTGCTTGGCATTAATGGGTGTATCTGTAAATTAATTCATCTTATTCCTAATAGACTTATGTTTCACAGTTGTACTCCAATTCAGTGATTACTTATCCTTAATTCATCCAAGATTTTGCTGTAACTGACTTTTTTTTTCTTTTTCATTATAAGAATGGAGCCACATAAGAGCTGCTCACAGGAAATCCTGGAAGAACAATATTTGAATATGCTGTAGCGTCACTCTCAGAGATTTCTAATTGACAAAATGCTCAGATTTTGCAAGTTCTCTGTTTCTCTGACTTCAGTTGTACTGTGCTGATTTACCCAACTTGAAGATGTGAGCTTAACATCATGCTTTTCATTTAAGAAATCCATCTGAAATAAAACATACTCCTACACAGCAATGTACCCAGCCATTTGTAGCTGCATTTTAAACAGTCCTTCAGCAAGCTTGGCTCACCTAAAATTTCCCTTTTACATTCACATTTCCAGGCAAATTTGAAGGAAATATTTCAGCAGTGATGGATGGCTTTATTTCTACCAACTGCTTTTCTGTCTGACTCTGAGTTAAAGAAGCTTAAGTGATTACAAGAGAAATATAAACGTATTAGCTCTGTCCCTCATTCATTCTGAGAAGCAATGCCAAAAAAAGGCAAATGGAGTCATCTGAAAACATGACAAGGCAGTGCATATTTTCACAGGTAGACATGAGAACTGGAAAAGACTTGAAAGGAATACTGTGGTGGGAGAAAAGGGAAGAGAGTAAGCTGACAGATTAATAGCTGGTGTTTCATAGTTGGTGTCTCTTAAAAAGTTTTACTTGTTTGCTTATTCACTCCAAAGTTATGTACTAAGAGCAGCAGCAGCAGAATTGCATGCCAGATGGTAGAGGAAGCGCCTCGTGTATCTTTCCAGTCTACTGAAGCCTGCAGGATTCTTGTTAACCCACTGCTCTGGTTTTCATTGCAAATCCCTTTCCCCCCCTTTTTTTCTTTTCCTTCCTTCAAGTAAAAAGGAGGGAGGGAGGAAGAGAAAAAAAGAAAGAAGCCATATTTAAACTGGCAGTAGTACCATCCTTTTGGCTTTGAGCTACCCTGTCTTGTGCCAAATATACTGTCTCCAGCAGCTCTCCCACAACAAATCAGTCCAGACACACAAAAGCTGTAAAAAAAGAATGGTGAAGAAAGATCCTTGATTCTCTTCTTCTACTCCCCCATGGGCTTTTCCTTTTGCTTCCCTCCTCGAGGTTCATTCCCCAGCAATGATCTCCTTCTTGCCAGTACTGTAAGTGATACTGGGACCTCCAGCCTGCAGCTTTGCTGACAGCTTCCTTAGAGCACAGACGCCTTTGCCTTTCTGTCCTAACAGGCCATTGTAAAGCAGAAGTTATATTCTATTATTCCTCCCACTTCCATCTGATAGCTGATGTTTGAAAAAATGGCTCATAAATTATTAGCGTGGCAGAGTCATTACTTTCGGAAACTTCTGTTCTTTCAGCTAACCCACACCACTGTGTTGTGTCACAACATGCATTTCCTAACAGACACCTAAAAAGATTTTATACAGTCTGTTTTCACAGTATATTATTAAAAAAATTTGGAAAAATACTGCTAATTTTTAACACGATTCACAAACATTAAGAAGCCCAAATGTAGACACCAGTTTCAAAGACTCTCTGATACTGATTTTTAGAAAGTATAGAACATGTGTCTTTAGATGGCACTTAGTGAAATCATCTTAAATCAGTAGTTGCTTATGAGAAGTTTTCCTTTGCCTCTGTCCCAGGGATCATAGAGTCATACAGAGATAATAGACTAGGCTATTGCCTAGGGTCAGAACCAGGAGATGACATCATCACAGGAATCAAGTCTTAGGAGGTTTCAGGGGGGTGAGTTTAACATAAAAGAGAAGACTGCAAGCTCTGGGGTACAGTCCCTACACAGAAAGTTAAAAAAAGAAAAAAAAAATTAAAAAAAAAAAGGTGCTGCACATTTTCAGGGTAGGGTAATCAGAGCAACAGAGAAAACAAGAATGCAAGTGAGTAACTTTTAAAAGGGACAAGGGAACAGAGTGTCTAAGAAAGTTGGAGGATATGACAGGAGAAACATAAGCAGGCATAGTTATGCTGAATTTTTTTCTAATAACCTCCTGGAAGGTTTCTTTCATCACTTTAAAAATCATAGTATAATTTTCTTATTCTTTGCCCCACATTTGTCTCATTCCAGATGTCTATTATTTTTAATGACATTCTTACTAGTAAGAATAATTACTTTTAGTATCGCTATCATTGCAATTTTTACTTCATTAAATAGGAAGAATTTTATATTTATTTGAGGACAGTCTTTGCTCTAAACTGGACATATCAAATTCTCTAAATTCTATCTCAGAACATTTTTCCCAACCATGAAATATATTTTAATGCTTTTACTACAAATCCTTAACAATTAGCTAACTTTTCTTTGATGCATACTAAATGTACACAGTAGATTTTTTTCTGCCTGCTACTAACTCACTGTCAAGAGCAGTGAGCTGAATTGCTAAGAGAATGGTACAATTAATTAATTAAATTATTGCCTGAGCTTTGCACAGCGTCACACCTTGAGAGTCTCACCTACTGGGAAATGTAGAAGACAGGCAGTACTGATCTATGGATTCATAATCTTTTGGTTTTTGTCATCAGTTAATCAGATTCCTTGGAAAAAGATTCTGGAAATGGAGGAATAAATATTGCTTGAGTTCTGTAGGGCAAGGAGAAAATGCCTTTTTCATTCTTAGTGCAAGTGAGAGAGTAAATTTTTATGACTAACAATTTTTACTACTAACTAAGCGAAAATGCTTGCAGTAAAGGAATAAACAGAAGTCTATAACTAATTGGAAACAGTGCAGTTGTGTAATATTTCCTTTGCTCGCTCAGGAAAATTAGAAGTTGAGCATACTGAATCTGATGATTCAAGTCTCCCACAGTAAACAGCAAAATTCTATGTGGCTTTAAAGGAAATAGCAAATAACAGAGAATAGACTGATCTCACCCTAATAAACCATAATAACAAAATAATAATGATAAGCTGAAAGGGAATTAAAAAGGGAATTGCCAGCACAATATTTGTGTTGCACAACGTATCTGATGGACTCTGTTAGTTTATTCCCTTCCTTAATTCTTACACACAAACAAAATTTAACTGATCCAAGGCAAAGTCAAGGGATTTAAGAAAAACTCATTGCCTGAGTTTACAGAGTGATCATTGCAACAGATGCTTAATGATAGACTAGGCTAATGGAGTGGGAGGTTAAGAACACTGCATCAGCTTGAAAATGTTGGTAGAAATCAGGTAGGCAGAAAATAATAACCTGTTATTTGGGACAGTGGACATGATAGTCATCATCTTTATGAAACAACCCTGTGAAAAGAATAACCTCTGCATCCCACAGGATTCCCTTTAGGGAATAGGTGAAAAATGGCTGAGTAGACAAAGGAACTAACCAGGTGAGAGACACCTATCCCTTAAATATATAACTAATAGTAAGTGACTGTATGGTGTCAATGAATTCAAAGAGATTCCTGCCATCTTAAAGCTGAGCATGTGCATAGATATTTTCTCAGTTGGGACCTTGTATCTGAAAATTACAGCAGCAGTTTGAAAGATGAGAGATGTGCCACATTTGAAATGTTTCTTCTGTTACCTCTTACCTTAATGGGATGGCATGGGTGGCCGCATGCCCTGTGGTGTCCTTGCCCCTTATGGTATACAGAAAAGACTTGTGGCTATGATTTTGTCTTTTTCTGTCTTTTGAAATTATAAAAGTGTGTAGCTAAGAAATATGCATTAAGTGATATCTAGTTTAAATTTTTGTCAAAGAAAGCTTAATACAGTAAGAATAAATGGAACATAAATATAAGGATAAATACAGACGAATAATAGTGCTTGCTCCCTCTTTTGTAAATCACATACCACAAAAACAGACAACTTAATTTTTCCTTTTCACTTATAAAATGGAGATGAAATAATATTTGACCAGGAAAAGAAGCACTATTTAAAATAAAATACATGTTTCTTAACTTTGTTAACTTGTTAGATATTTGGTGGCTGCACATATTAATATTGCAGAGTATCTACTCCTCATTATTCTTCAGTCTTTAGCTTTCTGACTTTAATAATTAATGGTGAATTTAGCTCTTGGTATAATATAATTTAGACCATATAATGAGCATTACGATTGCATAGGTGCAGACCTCTCCCACATTTATTCCTATTTACAACGCAGGAGTAAAATAATACAACTGAATTACATTTTGCCCAATGCCATTCTGGTTGCAGACTATCTCTTACTGGATAAGCTTGATACTTTGGTCATGTCAAATAGCTAGGCCACTAAGTATTTCGGATTAAATATCTATTATACTTGAGTACCATACCTACACTTCTGCTCAGGTTGTATCCACACTATGTGCATCTTTATGCTGCCTGCACCTCAGCCTCCTGATGATGTGCATCTCCCAAAGCTGACATTATTTGCCCTCTCACAGAGGTGCTACAGCTTCATTTCCCTCTTTGCATTTTGCGTGACCGCAGTGGGTGCAGTTTGCTGTGGGGATGGACAGGAGATGCAGCTGGGAAGTCGTGGGAAAGGCCTAACAATGATGCACAAATATCCTAGTGATAAACTAAGCTCCCTCTGACCTAGTTTCTCATGACTGCAAAATCAGGCCATATTTACTGTAATCAAGCTCTTTGCATTTCTTAGAAATGCATTTGTGTAAATGTAGCTCCACTGGGATGAGCAGCTTTGGAAATATGCTGTCTCCCCAGTCATGGAATTTTATTACCATGCTCTCAAAACCCACTGATAATCATGCAAACACTTGTTTGTTCTTTTCTTCACTACAGATTCTTCTTGAAATATATTCATACTGATGAAGCTGTGGAAGGAAAAAACTCTGAGTAGATAGCCTAGGAGGAAAAGCTCTCTCCACTAGATCTGCAAGCGGAGGGGAGGCTTTCTGGAAAACCTGTTTCTCTCAGATGTATTTGGGCAGGTTGCTCTCAGTAATGTAGTTCCAGCTGTACTGTGCTTTCCAAGATATCCTGTCAATGTGTAAAACCATAAATGTTTTCCAGTGTTTCCTAAGATATCTGTTACAATTATTTTTTTCCAGTCCAGGCAATCACACATCTTTTTGCCAGGCTCTGCACAGCTTTTATGATAGCAATATTAATTTAGATACACAGCAATTGTAAGATACTTTTAAAAACCATGAAATTGATCAAATGCTTAGTAAAAGAAGAAAGTATTCAGGTTATTTTGAAAATATGGTCATGCAAATACTGTACTATATGCAGATTTTTCCCCAGATCTTAGCCACATACCAAAATGTGAGCTTCGGTCATGGTATTGACATTCATAAACATCTCTTTGCATCAGTGCAATTACAGAAGTTTTCAGGTGGGACTGTCAGGGCAAAACTTCTGTCTCCCTTTCACCACGTGTTCAGCACTAGAAATTGTATTTGCTTGTGTTTTTTTCATGTGCTTTGTGTTTTGCAGTATCATGTGCCAAATCAATTACAAAGCATCACTGGCTACTTAATATCACAATTTGAAGACTTTTGGGCTACACTCTTTAACTTGCCTTGTGCTGATGGAGATCCTCTAGAAACAGCAAAACCATTTTCAGCTGCCTTGGGGTGGGATGAAAGCTAAATGTAAGAGAGATTACTCCCACAATCAGTGTCTGCCAGTAGCAATCTGAAGATGCTTAATTCAAAAACCAAGCTCAGATGCTTAGAATGACAGGTGCCATCTTCTCTGTATAAGCATGGGCTTGTCAAACAGTCACCCTTTTTTCTATGGAGTTCTGATCACACACAGGGAAGCTGACTGAGGAAGGTTGCTGTGGGTTTCCATCAGCCAAAGAAAAAAATTTCAATGCTCAAGGGAGCACTGAACTTCCAGGGACAATTGTGCTCCCCAGTTCTTTATTCACTGTCCATACAGCTCTGTTCATGCTCTTGAGCGCTTTGAACACCGGAGATGTTACAGAGTGTTTCTTACTGTGTCCCAGAATCAGAGTTTCAAAAAAAATCCAAAGGATGGCCTAGTCTATCTTTTTACTTTTTTATGATGAATATTGTGAATATGCTAAATAAGTAAAATGGTTTCTGTTATTTTTATCGGGAACTTCTTATGCACTTCAGTGAAACCCTTTACATAGTTGTTGCTGGCTTTATTTAAAGTATAATACTGATGTTCAAATAATACCAGATGAAACTGATTTTAGCCATGACTAACTCTAGCTTTTCAGAAAGAGAAAGGAATCCTTCAGTATTCCCAACTTCAGCTGGAACATTGCACAGGAAACTATTTAGCAGGGCTAGTGTGCAAGGAAGTGATGTAACTTTTACCAAATTTTCTGACTGTGTGGAAAAAGCAATCCAGCATCAATTGGCCTACTACCCTATTAAACCATTAGTTTCCTGTGCCCATGAATTGGAAAATGAACAGCATCTCCTTTGTTGACATTTGCCATCTACATCAGCTGGTTTCTTAATGGTTAGATATTGGATTTCCAACTACACCGTAACATGTGCTTGAGTAAGTCCAATTGGAAATATTTACGTAAGTCTCATTTTGGCCTGAACGTAAACTTCCCTTTCTACTCATATCAGAAACAGAAATGTGTGCTGATCTAGGACAGCATGCTGGTTCATTAATATAATATTTTAAAAATCCTGCTTAGTTCAGAATACAATTCCTAACATAATGGTAGTAATGCTAGCAGTAGCAAGTTGAAAAGCAAAATTTGTTTTATGAAAATGTCAGATTTTTTTTATTAGAAGTTAGAAGTTAAAACCAAATGTCCATCAAGCATAATTTAAATTTTTGCAGGAAATGACTTTTGAGAAAATATTTTTTCCTTTTGATGTAGTGAGTATTCTGTTGAGATAACCTCAAAAAATTACAGTATAATAAGAGATCCCATAACCTGGTATTTGAATAACATTTAACCTGGTATTTGAATAACATTTGAATAAACATGTTAGAATATTAAAGCCTAAATAAATTAACAAAACAATAATGAAGGAAAATTACCAGAAAAGGTCAGACTGTAATGCTGGTTGTTTTCTTAAAAAGAAACAACTTCTCCCTCATAGAAAAAAATTGTCAATAATTTCTTTTTTAGAAAAAAATTAAACCACTGCCCTTTCTAAGGCAGTGTGAACCCACTGGAAAAAAAAAAAAACAACCGAAAACCAACAGCTTGCTGGAGCTATCTTACTGAACATTTTGTGTATGAAAGTGTGTGGAAGCCAGAGCAAGCACTGGTCACTATGAATGCAAGTCTGAGCAGAGAGGTCAGTGGCTTGCAGAGGAAGACCTGATGGCATCCCTGTAGCACTCAAATGTCTTTGAACCAGTAAAACACCAGCCTCGGTGGCTTGGCAGTTGGTGTCCTTTCCTGTGGCTGGGACCAATGGACATGATGTACTGTTATAAGAGGAACTGGCAGAAATTTTCCTGTTGTAGCAAGGTCAAATAATGGAGAGATATACAGGAGAAAAATACACGGTAAAAGAGAATCACAGAATAATTTGGTTTGGAAGGGACCTCTGAAGCTCATCTAGTCCAAAGCTCCTGCAATGGCAAGGGACATCTTCAACTAGATCAGGTTGCTCAGAGGCCTGTCCAGGCCAGCCTTGAATGGTTCCAGAGGTGGGGCATCCACCTTACACCTGTAACTATATACACCTTCAGTGACTGGTAGCTATTTAGTATGGCTAATAACTTGCATTTTATTAAGAAAAAAAAAACCAAAAAAAACTAGTAGACATTTATTGAGCATGTGATGGTTTTCTAGATAAGATGAAAAATATTAAGCTCATAGTTTATATATTTAAATATTAAAGGCAAATAGTAGTTTTATTTAACATGTGCATCAATTTTAGGTTATTTTTGTCATTTCACTGTAGCATAGAACCAAATATAACTTTCCTAATAGCTTTTCTTTCTTTAATACTAAGTTCCAATGTATTTTAGTGTGTGTGTGTGGGAGGACAAATCATTCAAATTAGATAATGTGGTAACAGATGTCTGTGTTATTGGAACCTTATTTTGCTAGATGTCATACAGACAGGTCATAATTTAAAGGTCAATGTAAGAAACAGAGAGGCTTTCACAATGCCAGCTAGTTTACTTAGCCTTCTCCTCTGAATCACTGTATCAGAGAATCTGTCTTCCCTTCAACTCAAAGAGGAACCATGGGAAAACAGCTAGACAATTTAACCAGCCAAGTTTTGTGCTGATATTTGGATAGGCTAATTGTACTCTAAAATATAGTAATGGGCAGTGGAGTAGCATTTGAGACAGACCAAATGTCCTAAATTGTAGCATTTGCTGTTTAACCATTGTGTAGTAGAATTTGGCAGACATCCAAACAACCAAACTTCTCTTCTTTTTGTTTTGATGCTCAAAATGTTCCATTGCTTTAGGAATAAATAAATATTGGACTCACCTGTGCACCCCAGTTTCTGCTGAGATCAGAAGTAGTATAAGAATGGTGCAGAAGGTGCTTCCAGGGAAGAGAATCACATGAGAAAATTCTGATCTCAGGTTTTTTGCCTAAATTACAAGATACTAAGATAAATTGAAACATTCAGAATTCGATTTTTTTTAAAAATAAAATGCACTCACCAAAGCTTTTGAGATTTGCCTGTTATCTACTAAATGTACCAGCAATATTGCTTGAAAAATGTTGACTTTGCAAATTCAGTCTCTGAAGCTCAAGAAAACAGTAATGGTAATGGCTGTGTGAATGTCTGTAAATTAGCACAATAACCAAAACAGTTTTGTTTTCAGCAGTTCTCATAATATCTATTCTTATTTGAGGAGATCCACTGTATTGAAGACACTTTGTCACTTCCCCTCTCCTTCATACAGTCCTTATGGGTAAATAAAGGAAAATGAGCTTTGCTTTCTTAATGGTCTTCTATCTCTACAGATGTCACCTGAAGAGTATGCAAAAGATCTGTCACAAATGACACATATTATTGAAAAGTAATTTACTTCTTTTCAGAGCAGATACAAATTTAGCTCCCTGGTCTATCATAATGCCTGTGTGATACTAAGAAAACAGTTTTAATCACTTTGGCTATATCTAAGCTGCCTAAACTCTGGAGTTCCTCCTCCTTCTGTGATTGGCAATGTGAGACAACTGAGAGCTGGGATGAGATCTAGAGCCTATTTCTTGTTTTTCTCTTGCCTCCTGGTTTCTCTGTGAAGAAGTCCAGGGATGTAAGTTGAAAAAGCACCATACTGCATTGGATAAGGCTGGTTGATAAGGAAACCAGAACTAAGTTGTTTATAGCATTTGTCACACCGTATACATGTAATTATTATCTTTGAATAATACGGGAATCGTGTTAACTTTTTTCAAAGGAAGAAAGTAATGTTAGGAATAATGAACCTTTTGTATACTGTAATAACAGAGGCCTTACTCCTCTTCCTAAACACATTTATTTTGAAGAATCTGTCTCAAACTTAGTTGTACACGTATAGTTTAACAGTTGGACTTGATGATCTAAAAGGTCTTTTCTAATCTAAACGATTCTGTGGTTCTGTGAACGTGGACTATCAAGATTTATAGCTACCTAGTCACCCTCCAGGTACAAGCGTGATTGGCAAGGCAGTGCAAATAACACACACATGTTGAAATGTAACACTGTTAGCCAGGCTCAGATATGGTGGTGTTTTTCCCAGGGAGCTGAGTAGGAGTTCATCACTTTGCAATGTCTGTGAGTCATGCCAGGTAGCACTGGCAGCCCTGCATGACCTTGCACAGTGCTGTGTCCCCAGCTGACCTGAGAGTCTCAGTGCAAAGGACACGTGAGAAGCCTTTCCCTGGGCCAGGGAAAGGTGTGTGCAGGGAGGGACTACTTGCAACCACCCTTAAAGCCCTCAGCAGGCACAATATTCAAGTGGTGTTATTGTTGCCTTGTTGTCCAGCCCAGTTCTGGTTGGGCAATTATGGTTGACAAAAAGTGTCCTGCGTCTTCACTTGCTTTTATCATGGATAATATTTAAAAGGGTTCTTTTGTTGCTCAAAATAATTTGATTATTTGTGTTTTATTATTTGTGTTGTCTTGCCAATAATCTCTGGGCTATTAGGTGAAGGTACAGTTGCAAACTACAGTAATAGCTGTAAGCTCTGCTGTTCACCCTTGACTGAAGTGTGACTAGTACTGAAGAGGGTTGGATATAAATGCTATTTGTATCTATGGAACTTACACAGATTATGAGCAAAAAATTTAAAATAGTGTTGTGTCCAAACCAATATTTTGGTCAGGAAGTGGGATAAGGATCAATTCTGGGCAGAACAGTGGGATAAAGACCAATTCTAAGAATCATCTATCATTGTCACCAGTAACAAAGGCCACAGTTACTTTATCCCTTTTATGGTTTGTGAGGAGTCATTTCCCTTAATTTAACACAGGGGAGACTGCTTACCTAATTTATCTTTTGTTTCAGTCCTGTTGTGACTGGTGGATCAGCTGAAGGGCTGCAGCTGGCAGACACAGCCCACATGTGCAGCGTGGACCAAGCTGGGCAAAGCTGTGGGCATGGCTGGAGACTGAGAGGCTTTGGAGGTGAGACTCGCTCAGAAATTTCCCTGTCTGGCCTCTCACCAGCACTGGGTGCTGCAGCACTGAAATCAGCTGCAACAAATGCTTGCCTTCTCACCTAAATACCAAAAAAGTGCAATTGCTGTTGAGGTGAGCACGTTTGCTCTGCACAGTAAGTGAAGAGGAGCTAGTACTTAAATGTGTTTCAACATGAGCTACACTGGATGGAGAGCTGTGGAGCAGTAAGAAAGGGAGGCAGAAATTCCTGTGTGTGATTTCTCTGTTCCAGATGTGTGTGGCCTTGGGTGGAAAGAAAATCTTCCCATCCCATCTGAAAGTAACAGTGTCTTGTTTATGAGAAGAGCATAGACTTTGGAAAGTTGTTATTCTGAATGTCTGTAAGCAGTTTTCCTGCATTTCTTTCACGTGTGCCATTTCCCACATTACTGAAGACACTTATTTTTTTGTTAAATTTTGCTAAGAATGGACATAAAACTCCTCCAATTGTACTACGCTAAAAAGCATTTAAATGTATGAAATCCCTTTTCATTATGAATCCATAGATTGTAAAATCTAGAAGCTGGTTTCCAAGAAGACTGCTGATTTGGATGTCCTGATTCCAGAAAATCCAGTTAGAAGCATCCAAAATTAATTGATTTTCAGGAACTAATTAATAAGTATCATTTTACTAAAAGGGTATTTCTTTAATATAGAGCATGCTGGCATCAAGAAATCATAGCCTGAGGTTTTAAGTTATGATGGAAAAGATATAATAGCTGAGGAAAAGGTATCATCATTCCTATAAGAGCCAAATTGCCTTTTAAAATATGTGGTATCATATTCCTTGGCTGGACCAATTCCTCCCATATAATGGAATATGATCTGCATTCTCAGAATATGTCCAATTTAGTGATTTTTCTCCATTATACCACGTAAAATGCCTTTTACATACACATTGTAGTACCTTGCATTTGCTTAGTACTGCACAATGAGCGTTGTATATTTTCTAGAAAACATGTATTCCCTCTAATGCCCATATATGTGGAATGGGCATGAGTGTGGACATAGCAAGGCAAGCCAACACTCCCACTCCTACACAGGCACTTCTGGGACATTTAGAATTAAAACCATAAATATCAGGCAATGTGAGACTCCCTCTCTGCTTCTGTAGCTGCATTACCTGTGATCATTGTTAAAAAAATAGAGTTGGACACAAGTTGCAACCAAGTGTTTTAAAATTTCCTTAATTGTTCTATAATCAGAACTGGCTGATTTTAAACAGGACATGAACTGGGTGTCTGATTTGTCATAGGTGTGAGCCCACTCAAAGTCTTACTACCCTCTCTCATTACTCTTCTGTCCCTCAGAGGAGGAAACTTGAATTAGTCATCCTTGGGTCCCTTCTAGTTAACCAACAGAAACAGCTTATTCGATTCATAGGAGGTATTTACATTGCCACTTTATTTTGAGAGATGAAAAGAGCTGTCAAAATGCCTGTGTCTTTCTGTTGACTGCTAGGAAGCCTCAGATATAAGCATTCTTACTGTGGGCATATAAAGGTAAAAAAGAGGTAAGGAGAAAGCACACTGCTCCCCTGGCCATTCAGTGTGCTCTCTGTGAAGAGAACTTACTGCCCTCAGTATTGTGCAATAACAATTCCTTCTCTAGAGCTGAGATCCCCCAACTGTACTCTTCAACCAAGACCTTTATGTGCCTTATTGTCTCCTGCCTTCTTTCCTTTTCCAAGATGAAACTCCTTCTTAAGCAGTAGTTTAATAGAGTGACAGAATATAGTTAAAGACTTCAGAACCAGGAGTTTCTTTATTATAAAGTTCCATAATTTCTTTTGTAAATTTATTTTATATGTTTAATCTATGCATGAAACATGATTAAACAAGCCTAGGAAATATATGAGTCTTGATGTTTTAGCTCAGTACCAGTCTTTACAAACTTCTCCTCATTTCACTCATCCAAAAGGATCTAGAACTTCAGGGTTATCTATTTCTATATTCAGCCTATGATGGAAAAAGAGCTTACAAATATTAACAGCTATTCCATAATGATAAGACAAGGAAACAAAATACCTCCAAATATCTCCAGTAGATTTAATTTTTTTCCCCCCTATATAAGCCTGAGTAATTAAACAAATCCCATTTAGATAGGCCAAATTTTAGGGGACAGTTAATGACAGAAACAGTGATTACAGGAAAGGCTGCCTCAAAGAGCCCAAGTTCCACATCAGTAACAAACTGTTACTGATGAATCAAGAAGATAAGGCTACCTTTACGGACAAACGGGAAAGGGTCTAAAAACAGATATTCCTGCTAACAATGGGAAAATATCTGGAGAGAAGCCAAAGTCTCATTTATTTGTGCAGCCTTTAGGGAATAAAGTAGAATGTATGGTTGCCATGTTAGGAATATGAGGAAGCAAATTAGCAACTGAGAGATTGTTCAAACAGAAATCTATCTTAAAAGGTGTATAGGATTTCTAGGATTTGTACGTGATGAAGCTTTTGTAATGCTTATGTGGATGGTCTGAGGATGTTTAAAATGAGACACACAAAAGTGGGTTTTAGCATATGAAAGAGAGAGAGCACAGTAGGGAATCTGAGTTTGTGTCACATAATTGAGCAAAGTATTGAAGAAGAACAGATATATCAATTTTCTGGTGGTAGGTGATGAGAAGGAGAAAGCTGCTGGGATCTGCAGCTGGCCTGAGCCAGAGGAATTACTTTGTTTGTTACAACCTTGCGAGCTTTTGAGTGTTTGTTTCCCTGGGGGCAGGATGTGATAGTCCTTGACTTCCTGGAAGCAGCAGATAGCCCACCAGATGACTAATAGCCTCAGCATACTGGGGTGGCCAAGCCAGCTACCTCCTACAATCTCCTGTCAGTCAATGGGCATAAAAACTTCCACTTCAGTTCTAGGGGAACCATTAGGACTGCTGGGAGTCAGCACTGACACAATTTCTGCAGAGGGATGGACGGTTGAGCAGCCAGAGAGCAGAAGCAGGGATGAGAGTTTGGTGAGGACAGAAGTAGCAGACTGCCTAGGTCTTGTGAGTTTTCCCATTTGGACAGCCCAGGGTGAGCTGAAAGTGGCAAATTTAGGCACGGTTAACAATGAACCCCACAAGTACATCAGTTGGGATTTTTACTGCCTTGTAGGATGAAAAAGGCCAACGTGTAGAGAGAAGTGGATGGGGATGGAAGGTGTTCACTCCAGCTGCTCTCTGCTGGCTGGAGCTAGAACCAGACACTCACAGGCAGATGTATGTGTTCCTTGCTTTTGTCAACTGGTAACTTTCTGGACTTCGGAATTAGGAGAGTCTTAAGTTTTTACCTCACCATAAAATGAAATGCCAAGAGAATCAGGTCTGTAATTTAGCAATAATCATGAAGCCAGTAAGTCACAGCTTTGTTTAAGTAAGACCTGGTTAGGTCACATCTCTTGAAAGTAAATGAAAAGGAAAGATTAAAGTGAGTTCAGCAGCAAACGATTATCTTTGACCACATGTTATCAACTAGATGGCCTTATGCCTTTAAGTCTAGGTTAATTATGGTTTTCTCCAACAATATCCAATTACATGACGAATAACCTTGGCATCTAAGGCAGGAACCTCTGACATGCGTCACTTCTTACCTCAAGAAGACTGTTTATCAGAGTTATCAGTGCTGGCTGCTGAAAAATCAGCCTGCTATTGTTACACTCCCATTCAGAGCACGCTGTCTTCCAAAACATCCGAGCAGACCTGACAGACTGACGACTGGGAGTACTTTGACATACTCTATCAGAGGGAACTCCTGGGGGGAACAAGCCAACTGCATTCATTGCACTTCCTCCTTTGTAGTGTGTGGTAAGGTAGCTGGGGAATCCAGGGGAAGTCTCTTCTGCAAGAGACAAAGCAGCAAATACATATAGGAAATCTTCAGGTCATATTTCTGCTTTGCACTTATTTTACTCCAGGTTCTTGTAAGGCCAGTGGCTGCAAATTACAAGGACAGAAATATCTTGCACTGGGAATAAAAAGAGCTTTTATATACAGGGATCAATCACTCCACAAAGGGAGAAGCATTCCATTTCTGACTAGCCTTGGATCCCATAAGCAATAAAGGCTGAAAAGCATTATTAGAACAGCAAGTGTTACTAATAAAATGCTTCCTGAGAATACATTAGAAGGTGATGTAGTTTGAACAGTAACATCTTGTACTGTCTTAGAATAAGAGTCACTATAAATTGGAAAAAAGAAGGGATGAACTTGAAGAACTTACAGAATTGTTTGGGATATTCATTAATAGAAATGGCTATTTGATGTATATTATTTATTTATCAATTTAGCTGTATAATGCTCTAATTAAGCTGGAATTTGCACTTAATATAGATGTCTTGTTTGAATCTTGGGTTAATGCTTTAGAAATATCTACTGTCCCAAAGAAAAATTATCTTCCCAGACCTCTGCCAGAAAAAGATAAGCTTTTGACTCTTAGCTAATAAAACTCTTGCTAATAATTAAAGAATGTTGATAATTAGAAGCAGCCTACAGCTGCTATACATGGGTATTACAGATGAGATCTGTCAGTCTTTGTTTCTTAGTGAATGTGAAAACATGGCATAGGTCATCAAGATGTTACGGACTACATCCAAAAAATGTTCCTGAACTGAGATTTTGGAATTTCAAATAGGATTTTGTGCCTGCATCCAAGGATAAGACCCGGAAAACTCCAATTTAACTTTTGTTTGACATTGAAAATGCTTCGACACACTGCCTGGTGCAAATTTCTTGCTTTGCTTTCTTGCTTTCTAACTTTAAAACCCAGTTGGTGTCTGAAAGATTTGAGTGACAGCGTATTCAGAAGAACCTCAGATTGAGACAGAGCTCAGAAGCCACTGCTTCTTTCATGTTTCCATCCTATTTGCATGCAGATAAGAAACACTTTTTCTGGAGTCCACTTGGGCTCTCTCCAGTTGGTGTTGTCAGTACGTGCCAGGTACAGCTCATCACAAGCTCTAGCAGTGACCATTACAAAACTGGACCAAGAAGTAAAGAGATGCCTTTTCTTTATATAAAAATAAAACTGAGCATGGAATTTTTATATCGGTTTAGCATTTACAAAGATTATCCATAAATTGGGGGAGCAGGTTAAATTTCACTGTCTGCCAGGGGGAAGGCTTCTTCCACAATGTGTAGCTCCAAGCAGAACACCTTGCCTGCAACATTAGATGTACTGAGCAAGAACAGCCTGGCTATGCAATAAAGAATTCAAGGTTAGTTGTGTATGTGTGTGCAGGAGTGAAATGGGTTTGTAGTGTAATGGCTATGACATGCACCTAGGATGAGGGAGAATGGAAGTCTTGTCTGAACTTCACAGTCTTCTTCTTGGATTTTATTACATGACTTCCATGGGGAACATCTAGTCCAGAGATCACAGTTTAGGAGTGCTTCTTCAATAGTGTGTGATGTTAACTGGAGCAGATTAAGCTGTAATTTTAAAATTTATCTTTGGCTTTTAAAGTCAGCCTTTTTTTAATTTAAGATTTTTTAATTTTAAATTTAAAGTAGCTTTGCAGTAACTGCCTATGGTTAAAAAATTGGTCAGGTGCTTGTGAGCCAAATGAAATGACTGAGAGTCCTCAAGTGAACAGGGACTGTTTGCAATGAGTTTGTTCATATTCTTTTTCTAACTGGCTGATAATCTATATACAGATGCTTTCAAAGTCCCACTGGGACTGGAGTGACTATTTCAATACTTAATAACTTTAAAAGACTGAACCTGCAGTTTTCCTGTTCTGGTGTTGCTGCTTTTATTTTGTGGATGTATGTTTGAGTTCCCTATTTGAATCTACATTTGCACTTCTCAGGCAGACTCAGACTCAAATTGCTGTGATGTTTTGCCTTGGAAAAATTACAAATTACTTGCCACAAAGTCTTGCATTACACACCAGCCAGCACTTTAGGGTAGCTTTATAATGACAAGGAAAATTATAGACAAAGAACTGTTCTACCAAGAAAGATGTATTCATTCTGGTGGTCTGGCTTTGGAAACTTGATTAAAAACAGCTTCTTTGTTTGTTTTTGCGATAGTCAAAAGGTAACTGGCAAGTGTTTGTACACCAGCACTCATGGGAGAAAACAGCCTGGAACGTGGGAGCAGGTGTTGCATTGGCCAACTTGAAACAGAGGGAAGATGACTAAAAGCCTCCTTCATTCTCATCCCTTGCCAAATTAAATCCAATTTAGAGCAATGTGTTGCTACACATTGCACCAGCAATTAAAGAGGATAAAACCCCTGACTTATTTATTTTAAAACTGAAGAAGTCCTGTTTTACAGTACCATAACAACTGCTCTTACAAAAGAGATGCCACAGGACACTCAAGCTTCACAACAGCACTGATCTACAGCTGACATAGGCACTACATCAGCTCCATCCCTCCCGTTACATCATCCATGTCACTCTGTTAATCCAACTCATCTTCCTTTATGTCAGGTAAGTTTACTGCCACAAAGCTGGGTCACTGGAGGTCTTACTTGTTAGCTCTAAGTGAGCAAGTTCAATAAGGAAACATGGTAGAAACTGAAATGTTGGCTACAAATTATTTGTACAAAAAAATTCCCGAATTCCATGGGGATTTTTTTTATTTGTCAGAGTGGTTTAGTGCTCATTTTCTTCCACAAACAAAATTTCAGCTTTCATCTGTAAATACTGGATTCACAGACGCTATAGGAATTCCTCAGGTGAACCTTAACGTGTCTGTCTCTTTATCCTGTTTTCTTCTGTGGCTGAGGTTATTCAGCCAAGCTGAACCTGCTGTGAGCTGTTGCCAGGGACTCCAGTCATATGCTGGAGTAACTCAGTGAGACACACAGTGATGCACCTCCCACATAAAAGACTGAAGCACACAGACCTGTAACAACCCTGCCTGTTAAATGCCACATCAACTTTTCTGAATCTAAAGCTTGTTACCAGCCAAAGGATTTCCACTAAAATCTATTGGATTTAGGTCTCAAGTTTTCGTTTTTTACTGAAATTTAATTACAAGATCTAATTTCAGGAAGACAAATTTTGTCAAACATTTCTGAAGAAATGCTTCTTCCAGCCAGCTTAGGTGCATACTTGTTATCAAAAGCAGGCAAGTCTTCGAGTGGAAAAGAAGCAGGCATAGTGACAGCAGAAATAAGGACAGGAACTGAATGATGGGCCCTGCCTATGTGAACCTGTACTTCTGGTGTAGCTCCTACTAAGGGAGCTAAATATGTCAATAATATGAGATCCTGTATCGCATCTTGTTACTCTCGAGGCAGCTTCAGCAAGAATATAAAAACCAGATGGATAAAGGTGATAGTAGCTTAGTAATTCCTGCAGATGATCTTTCCATTTCAAGGAAGATGATTTCTGGCAGGACAGTGTTAGAGGGATTTATGCTGTTTTGCAGAGGGAGGGCTTGATGCTGCACAGCTGCCAGCCTAAAACTTTTCTAGATCTACTATTGGAAATTCACTTAAAATTAAGCATCAGCAACACCCTCCCGCAACAAAGCTTAGGAACAAAAAATATCAAGTAGGAAATGTTCAGGGTGAAGAGAGAATTGTGGTGCTTCTGAATAAAATCAAAATCAAACTCTCCCCCATTCCATTCTAGGATTTCAGAAAGCTTTCCAGCAAACATCTGCCTCCAGTTTCCTCTTTGTTTATTCAGTCATCAATTATCAAGAGACTTTTTGTTTTGTCTCAAAGAGCAGCACAATTTGAAGCAACTGTGGTATCTAAGATGGTTCTGCCTAAACCAAACACAGATTCCTTCATGGCACAGAGAAACTGGTTTGGATTAAAATAAAAATATCCAAAACCAACAGCATTTTCCCTGTAAACTGTTCTGAGAGCTATTATAATGTCATTTTTCCCCGTGAAACAAATAATACACAGACTTCAAAAGCCCTGAGTCTTGTTCTCAAACAACAGAAAATAAATGGGATTTGACATCATGATTTATGATGCTTCCATTCCTTTTTTTTAAAGAAAAGTGAAATATGTTAATAATTAAAGTAATGCAAATTTGGATTCTTCTGGGTTCTTAAGTATTATGACATGCATTTGCCTCAAGAGCCCTCAAGGACAAATGTACAATGGCAGCAATTGCACTTGTGCCTTTAATGTGGTAGCTCCCTGGACATGTTATTACCTGTGATAAACCAGTGGATTAATGTCTGTTGTTACACTCCCTGCTGATAACAAGAAATTACAATGAGGCATCTGCCATTCATCTTCCCTTTTCAACAGGACTCTGTCAATGACTGCCATTGTTGTTACATCATGTAGCTGCTAGCTGGGGACTCGAATAATTTATGCTTCCCCTTAACTTATATTCACGTCTTCACAACTCCTTCCATAGGAGAGGCTCCATGGTGATTTTAATTGAATATTTACAGAATGACTGAGCATATTGGAAACTCAACTTGAGGTTTACAAAGCAAAGCCAAATAATACCAGTTTAACAATGATTTTGTTGTATTGCAGATACTGACCCAAGTTTGTAAATATAAAACTCTGGATACCAATAGGTAAAGAAATTAAGTTCCATTAGAAAATATTCACAGGGCAGTTAGAGCTCAGGGAAGTAAAATTTCCATCTTTTTCTTAGCTAAACAATGACCTTTCTCTTGACAAATGCCTGTCTCAACCATCAAAGTTCCAGAGCATTCTGGGACTTGACAGTCCCGTACCTTAACTATGAATTTGTCTTCGTACTTTTGTAGAAACATGAAATATAGCTTATGGGGTGAAAATGCACAGGCTTCTTTTTAAGAGTATGTTCATACGTTATTTATTAACAAAAGTAATAATAGGACAAATGTATATATTTATATGTATGGGCTATCTTTAAATATTGTTATCTAACTGTCTGAAAAGACACTGAAAGTAATTGTCCCTTCTTCTGTCAACATGGTAATATGCTTCTTGTTATGATAATGTTGTACAATTCTGCTGTCAGTTTATTGCACTATTTTCAGATGGAGAAATCAATTCTAATTCACTAATCCTTGCTTTTTTCTAAGAAAAGTCTACTAATGAAGTGTATGATCCCAGTATTTCTGAGTCTTTTCACTAGCACTCTCTGTTATAAAACAAAAAGATACCTCAATTATAATTTGTCCTATATATGCAGGAATAAAATGTGAGGATCTCATTATTTTATGTCAATAAACAAAGCTCTTCAATATGAAAAATTCCTTTGAATTAAGTGTTAAATTAAATTTGCTCTGTATTAATCTATAAGCTCAGTGTGAAATCCTGATTGAGACTTAAAAATCATTTTACCTTATGTTTCAAAAAGGACTAATTTCTCATTGGACAAAATCACATTTGTCATTCCCCATAAACCTCTCCTCATGTGAGTGTATAAGACAAATATCTGCTGAAGCTGTAGGTTGCATGCACAAATTGGTGGCACATGTACTCAAAGTAGGCAAACGATAAACACACCTTACAAACTATGGTAAATTATTAATTGTACACATCCTAAGCATCCTCAGTTGCATCCTCACTGAGCAGAATGGTCCTGAAGGTAATTTGTGGCTACAGAAGTCTGCATGTTAGAGCAACTGTTGGGTTGGAGTCCCAATGGGTGTTCAATCTCTGGCAAGGTTCAGAGAAGCAGGAGCACAAGAAGAGCAAATTGGCTGCCTTAAACAGCCACAGCAGAGGCCCCCAGGTCTGCACTGTGTATGCTTTGGAGGATTTTGTTTGGTCTACTTCTAATCTATGTCCATGGATAGATATCTAATCTATGTCCATGGATAGTGCAACTAGAAGGCACTGAACGTGCTCCCAGAGCACAGGGCTTGCTCTATTACATGTGAAAGCTGTCCAGTTTGTCTATTCCGAGACTGCTTTGTAAGGCAAACCCAAATTTGCAGTATGTTGGGATAGAATCTCAAGAACACACTCCTGAGGTGATCTAAAACACTAATGTGTACACTTTCTTTATGAAAATGAGCTATGGAGTACCCTCCATAAAAATTTTACTGTGGATTGATATTAACAATGTTCTGAAAATCAAAACCATATTTGACACATTAATGGCAGAATTTAGTCTTCATATCTAAAGATTACATGATGCAGTCAAATTTTGTACCCATGGGACAGTGTGCTGGATCCCTGAAGCATTTGAAAAATCCTTTGTCATGCTTTCAATTTACTTTATTCTACTCAAATTCAGGAGCTATTCAGATGTCAGAAAAGGTCTTCAAAGGGAGAGAGAGAAATCCAGATTTCACAAAAGTAAAGAGGAAAATAATTCAGTTAATAAAAAAATTTCCACAGATACTTTTGTACAAATATCCTGAAAACTTAGAACTTGATTTTATGTTAAAAACCATACATTATCTTGCAGATGAGGTTAATTAGCCTATTTTTCTATTATGCCTTATACTTTAAACCTTAGAGCTTTGAATACCATGAAAAACAATATCTGTACTCCAGGAGTAAGATTATTCTCCTCTAGCTGCTCACATCCACACTTCAGTTTCTTGAAGAGTCAACGGGGAGAAATAGACAGTCCCTGAGTAGGACCTCAGACCAGTTTTGGGCATCTGTTTTTCAATGCTCTAAGTCTGAAGGAAGCACCTGCTTCTTGTTCTTTTTTGATACAAAAGGGATGATTAGATGATGGCTGTAGGCTTAAAATCAAAGTTTTGTTACAGAAGTTTATAGACATTCTGTCAGATGAATTGTATCCCAAATGTTTTCAGCACTATTTCCTCTGCAGAGTGAGAAGAATGCCCTGTGAGGCAATTCCAGTAGGAGAACTCTGAACTTTTCTGTAAGAAATACATTAATCTCTTGACATAGCCAGCTGTGATTCAGAAATTCCGTTTCTTGTTCCTAAACAGAATTTCCGTCATTTACTACCAATATTCACAGTCACACTCCATGATTTCATAAGCCCAGAGCCTCAAGTGTTTGAATCAGATCAGGGCTTGAGCATGCACAGTGCTAGACACTGTGACTACCCTGGCATGCAAACTTGCTTCAATCTACTCATTTTTTGGCTCCAGTGAGAATATGTAAATACATTCTTAAGTAGTTTGATGATCAACAGATGATCTAAGAAAGCAATTTAATGCTTTAAGAAGTGTGAGATGTACAAGATGACAAAAGATTATAATTAGAAATTATATTTTATTACCAAAAAAAATTTAAAAAGGAAAAGGAAGCTAAAGCCATCAAGGAAAGCTAGTTACCCAGCTAACCAGGCAAAAGAACAGTAGGGTTTTGATTTGGTAGTTTTGGTGTTTTGTACTAGAGGTGAAAAAATTCCCACAAATATTATACTCCCAATTCTCTGTAAGAATCATCAAATTATTAATAACATTTCAGAGCAGCAAAAATGTTTAGCTCCAGAATACAAGACATCCTTATAACACAGAGCAGAGAAGAATATAGGAAAATGCCTTCTTAACCTGAGCAGTTAATGAGCATGTACAGCCAGAAACTGAGTGCTTGAAAGCACAGGAATTCCATGGCTTTTTCAGACATAAATCACTCTGACTAAGGATAGCTACACAATAATCTGCAGGACATTGCAGAGACTATGAAATTCCAAGGTATCACCAAGTAATAATTAAGGAAGCAAAGATTAATTGCTAGAGATGAGCTCAAAACACAAATTATAAATCTGAACCTTTTAAATCTACTTTCGAAAAGTTTAGCTCTGGAGATTTCATTATACATATGCTATCATGAAGGGATGGCTTGATGTAAAACTGTGAATAAGTGTTTTCTTCTTCAATTTGGTCCCCAATTTTTGAGTTCCTTCCCCCCCTCCCCATCTTTTGAGAGAACGTTATTACAGCAGTATGGTTGGTCACAGCAATTTTCTGTACAGTAAGTGCTTTGGGTGAGCACAGCCCACTCATAGCAGTTTGGACAAAGAAGATGGGAAACTACGTGAGTGCAGTCCGTGTTTGGGCACGAGGTTAGGCATGAGGAAAAATCAAACTGTGAGGAAGCAGAGTGAATAGGCACTTGAAATCTATTTTCCAACAGGGGATCAGCAATAACTCATGTGACAAATACCATGAAATAACATGAGATCATCTTAAGTAAATCAATCAAGCTACTGTTCCTCTGCTTTTCTAAGAAGTACTTAGTTTAAAAAAAGGAAAAAAGGAAATGTCTGTGAAAGAAAATCCAGGATTTTTCTTGTCTCACGTGTGTGTGCCATCCCCAGATGTGGGGGCCTATTTCTTATCCTTCTGGAGTCATACCCAGCATTTGTCCTTGTGCACAGCTAACAGGTGGAACAGAGTGCACTTAATCCCAACCTGTGTTGCCTTTATTTTCATAGGTAAGAAACAAGTGAGTGCTGTGAGGTTTAACTATCTTAGGATGATGAAAATTCAGAATTAAAAGGTTAACCTCTCACTAGATTACTACATAAATGGGCAGCAGAATGCGAGCCTTCTGTTTGCAGCATGCTTTGGACAAAAAGGGAGACACTTGGCTTTGCAGTCTGCTAGAATTTGCAAGTATTTGTAGCCATGCTTTGAGTGCAACTTCTGGATAGGACTTGGAAACCTGCAGCTTTTTCCTGAATGTGATATGTGGTGAGATTCTCAGACAAGTAAAAAAATCTTTTTGCTAGAAAGAGAAGCTGAAGAATCAGGGGGTTGGGGTGTTTCTAGTTGGGAGACTGGAGGGGTTTTTTAATCATCCCTTGAGCTTTTGAATCTCAGCTGGATCTCCTGGTCCAAATGAATGGCTTTTGCAGATGTGGGAAACACAGTAACACTCTTCTCCAGAAAGCCATCATGTTGTACTTAAGTTATATAGATGCTGCCAAATCCTCATTGCCACACTCTCTGCAAGTGCCCTGACACTCCCATCTCTTCCCTGTACCAGGTTCAGACATAGTATAAAACTATATATGATTCAAGTTAATGTTTATGCGATAGAAAACCAAGAACCCTAAATTACATTTAGAAAAGTGTTTTATATGCATGCTCAAAAGGCCAAGGCCAGTTTTTGTCTCCATCAGCATCCTTCTGAAAGGTAGAATACTGCAAGAGAAGTAGTTTCAGTCAGACCTGATTTACAGGACAGAACAGGATGAACAGGTGGTCACTGTCACTCAACTACCAGCCTATATAATTACCTAAAATAGTAATTAGATCAAAATTACTTGAATAATAAGATGTTATTAGAGAACTGCTCTTTAAAATATTCTTGGGGCATCAGAAATTTGATTTTTAAAATTCTTTTCTTATCATTTCTTACCCAAATTAATCAAATAGTCATGAAAATAAAAGCTGGATTTGATATTTACATTTTTTGTGGTTTTAGGCACAAATCTTATCATAGTAAAGACAAAGAGTTCCTGCTTGTTTAGCCTGAAATCGTAACACGGTGATGAAGTGGCACACTGATGGCGTGTGTACACCATAAAGTCCTTGACAAAGGAGTTGCTGTTGTGGCCTCATGCCCACTGGTTTGCCGCTTTCTGTCTCCAAGCAACACTCCAGTGTAGGCAGCCTGGCATCTCAGCCTTTCACATAAAGCATGGGGTGAAACCCCAAGCCTTTAACCTGCTCAGTACCACTATGGCCAATGAGTCATGAACATTCTCAGAGAAAATAGGTGACATTTAGAAAGTATTGCACTTCAGGAAGATACAATCAACTCGGGGAGGAGCTCTTAACTGACAGGAAGGAGCAATAATCCTCTATTTCAGTGGTGGTAAGGACACACTTGATTTTTAAAATTCATTTACAAGCATAACTGCAGTATCAGGAGTTAAGTCTTATTTTTAAATTGTATTAATATACTGGAATGTTATTTTAGAGAAAAAATGGAGAAGTGTTAGAAGTTATTTGAAAATCTTTACCTTTTGTCTGCTCAGTTGGGTAGAACTACAGTTCCATGGGTCCTATCAATACAATCCTGTTCACATCATAATAAATTGTTGGTGGACAGTGGCAGTTGGAGTATGAAATATGTGAAAAACTTGAAGCATTTACTTATATGTTAAAATTTGGATTTATCTACATTAACAGGATATCAGAAACAGACATGGTGTTTATCTCTCTGTATGCATTCTCACCATTGCTTTATAAATGGAAAAAACCTGTGTCTCTTCATCCTGTGTTGCAAGTTGTTTGTGGAATAGAAGCCTATCTTTTTGTAGCAGACATCCTAAGCCTCTCCCTTCCGATAGCTATGAAATTCTGAGTAATCCTGATGGGCAGTGTAGCAATGAGCATGGATTTCTTGCTAGAAAATCTCACTGTAGATTTTAGGCCTTTTCCCCATATGTTGCTTAATTTTACAAAAATTAATTCATGTCTTTATTTGCATCTCATTTGCATAGACAGAATACAAAGTCTGCATAAGGTCAAGTGCACGTGGAAGTCTTCAAGTGACTGGGATATAAATAGTCCATATGTTTGGCTATTTAAAACACCATTGCTCATGCATGACTATCAGTTGCAGCAGAAGTTGTGAGTGTGCAAGAGATAAGGGGTCACATTTCAAATGATGTCAGCGAGGGCTGCAGGAAGGGTTCACAGGTTCTTCATCAGTGCAGAACCATTTGACTAGGTGCCTCATTTCTTTTTCTCCCTTTGCTGCAGGGCAAGTTGATACATATAATTACTCTTCAGTACTTTTTTTTTTACCCATTAAGTTATTTGGTTTTTTACCTGATCAAGTTTTGCAAAGTAAGTCATAATAGATTTTTTTTTTCTGCCACAAGTGAATGGTTATATAAGGCAGAGACCAGCCAGCCAGAGCCTTGCCAGTACCCCTCTCTCCTGGCTTTCAACACAGTTGCTATTCCAGTAATGTCTCTCTCTCTTAAGCTGTGGCTGCCAACTCTGTTCAAATGTGTGGTGGTTTTCTGCTGTGGGCAAAGAGCCACCAAGACTGAAGCTGGATCCACGAAACTAATTTCATGGCTAAATGCCGGTTCCTTTACCCATAACTCTTCATAGGCAATAAATGGTGGAAGTATGCCAAAAAACAGCTCTTTTGGGGGGCATGAGGGAGGTAGACACCTCTCTGTGCTGGAATATGAAAAAGTTTGTTGCCTCAAAGCAATGAAGTTATGTACTAGTTGTCTGGAGAATTTTAAAAAATGGTCGCACTGCCTCCATTTTTTTTTTTAATGATTGCTTTTCTATTGTTTTTTATTAATTTTAAATGGCTATTCGTGAGGAAACTACTTTTATTCCAAGCAAGAATTCATTGGTCTGCCTTTGCAAGGATGAAGTCTGCACCAAATGGGAAACAAAACTCTGCCACATCATTCCTGTCTGCATGGAATTTACAGTAATGAAAAGAAAGCACCTCAGCCTTTTGCCATGGGGTGTCTGGAAGGCTTGTTTTCATCTTACTAACCAGCTCCTTAAGGAGTTCAATTCACATTTCCCCTGGAAGAATTTCTGCAGACAGCAGAGTTGGCCAACAAGAGATGTGACCTCTTCAAAATCTGCCCAGCATTTCATTAAGGAGTAAAATCTAAATCTGGTGGTGAAAGACTGTTTGGTGGAGTACCAAACTAAATGATTTGCATTTATCATCCACCCCCCTTACTTCACTATCATCAATCAGGTTGAACAGATTAAAACCGAAGGGAAAATAAAATTTTGTATTTACTATGATGGGTGCAGCTGCCTATTTTCTATACAGCAAAAAAGAATAACCATCTCTATTCTGTATAAACTGGTATTTGTTTATAAAAAAATTACATATATGTGTATATATATATATATGTATATGTATATATGTAAAATTGAAGTTTCTCTTCTAGTTGGCAGACCTTTTTCCTTCTGTACTCGTCCTAGAGTCAGCTATGGGAACTTATTTTTTCCAGGACAGATTCTTCAAACTCAGTGTTCTGCCACATAGAGGCTACTAAGTTAGTTTGAATGAGCTATTTAAGGAAGCAAGAACCAGTTAAGTTACCTTAACTTTAGACTCTTACAAGCTTGTATGCAATCCTTCCCAGCAGAGTTAATTAGCTTAGGCATCCAACCAGCAATTTTCACAGCAAACTAACCCAATTATCTCTGCATGATATGATACTGTGTCATGTCTGAGCCCAGAATATGTCTGTCTGCATATGGGAAAAATTAACCTCAGGTTGTGCCATTGAAAATAGCAGTGGGTGCTCCAGGGAGAAGCATAGCTCCCTTCTGCCTTTCCTAATACGAATCTCTAGACTGATAAGTACATACTGAGTACATTTCTATAATCTCAATTTTTGTGCTAACTGTAATTTTTAAAGTCAAAATCATTATAAGTAAAGATCATGAGGAGCCCAGGGTTCTAACTTCCAGAATGCAGCATAAAGCAAAAGTTTTTTGACATCCTGTTCAGCATTATCAGACATTTTTTTCATGGCCAAGTGCCCTCACTAACTTGATAACAGTTCCAATTTAAGCAGAACAATTCAGATTTTCTTCCTTGCCCTGGAAGTGCTGATGATCTGCCATTATCTCCCAACAAACTTGGAGATTCAAGGGAAATCTCTGATAACACACTTCTATTGACAGTGTGGTATTTTCATTACTTGTATTATTGTAGAACTTCAGCTTCTCATTGTACTTATAAATTTATTCTTCTTGTTCCTAAGAAGTGAGGAAGCACTTATCTTCCCATTTTTCAAAGGACAGTGGATGTGCAGGGTTCAACGTCTTATCCAATGCCATGCTCAAGAAAGCTGTGATATATTTAGGATCTGAACACTCAAGGCTAAGGTGGGCCACTGACCAACTTTCTTCTGTGACAGTTATCAAAGTTGCTTTAACTGTTATAACATATTGTCCTGGTTTTGGCTGGGATAGAGTTAACTTCATTCTTAGTAGCTGATACAGTGCTGTGTTTTTAGTTTAGTATGAGAGTAATGTTGATAACACCCTGATGTTATAGTTTTTGCTCAGTAGTGCTTGCTCTAAGTCAGGGACTTTTTGGTTTCCTGTACTCTGACAGTGAGCAGGTACACTGAACTTGCTAAAGCAATATTCCATATCATACAGCATCATGATCAGGAAATAAACTTCTGTATGTGTGTGTTGACTGGGAGCTGCCGATCATGTTGGTCAGCAGGTGGTGAGCAATTGTATTGTGCATCACTTGTTTCTCTTGGGTTTTATTCCTCTCTCTCTTTCTCTTTACCACTATCATTATTGCTGCTATTACTATTATTATTATTATATTTTATTTTGTTTCTATTATTCAACTGTTCCTGTCTCAACCCACAAGTTTTACTTTTTTCTGATTCAGCTCACACTGCGGGGGGGGAAGTGAGCAAGTGGCTGCATGTTGCTTAGTTGCCAGCTGGGATTGAATCACGAACAGATAAAAGTGTAAAGAGACAAGCACAATATAAAAAATAAGAGGGAGAACATGATTTTCTGTAACTACTTTAGTACAGATAATTACACTATTACTAAACATATTCTGGTCAGAGCACATAGCTATTATCTGTTATATCCTCAGGAAACACTGCTAAGAGGTCATTTAATTTTGTTATTTTTTACTTGAATGATTAATATCCACCACTCTGATGCTGCGAGATGAGGCATTAAGCTGATTCTATGCTCTTAATCTCAGGCTGAGTGATATCTAGTCAATGCCTTGAAAAGTTACTTACTTTCACTATAGGCATTGTAAGCATGTTGGCATTTTTAAATCTATTATTTACTGTTTTCAAGCGGGAAGACAGGATTTTTACTGCAAACCCCTCTTCCTCAACTTTTATAGAAAAAGAACTTCATATATGTAATCCATGTTACCTCAAGGAATGTGGACTCAGCAGCAAGCCTGTCATTACTTCTAAAAAACTTTAAATTTGAGGCTTACCCAGAACCAGTGGAATAAAGCAGATACAGACCTTTTCTGACAAAACCAGCTACTACCATTTTAGACTACAGCTCGATAAAGTGCAGTTTCAAGTATGGACTGATCTTGCATCAAAGATCCCTGAAGAAATACAGTCAGTACTCCAGGCTCTTGTGTTTCTTCTCTTACTGGAGTAATTATCCTCGTGCAGTTGCTGGGACTTGCCCTCTAGATTTCTGTCAGCACTGTGTCACTGTTACATTAAATGACAGAATGACAGTTTCAGCATGTTTCAAAGATGGAGCAGACAAGAAAGATGTCCCTCTCTGAAGGCACGCTGTGCTTTGTTCACTAGTTACACCCACAGACATTAATAATGTCAGCTTTGCATTGATCAGTGACAAACTCTGTTACTTTCTCTTGGAAATTCAATTCCTCTGTAAAATATGAGACACTGGGCACTGCATGACACATTCAACACAAAGTCTTAGGCCTTTTTGGCCACAGAGTTTCTGGTTCCTGCTCTTCCCTACAAGTTCAGAATGAAAGGAGAGGTGTCCAGAATGGATACCCTCTGGCTTTACAGCCCTACCACACAGACTTCTGTGAAAAAATGAGACAATGGAGCTTATCTCCAGTAGTCACTCTCAGAGAAACCATAGTTTCTGTTGCGTTTGTATTTGTTAGTTTCTTCTTCCCATACCTCTTACATAGCCAGTTCTGGAACATACAAATTGCACTTGGAATAGTTTCAGCTCTGTACATGATTGGGAATACCTTGGGGTGAAATGTAAAATTCTGTATTATATATGACACTACAATCCTTAATTTGTTACTGACACTGAAAAATAACAATAGCAGGCGAAATATTTTTTAGTACAAGAGATGTAACCATTGAGAATCAGTTACATCTTTGGCATGTGCTCTTGGAGTCATTTTTACATTCCTAGCAGTTTCCTTACACAGAACAGCATATGTTCTCATTCTTGTACATGTATATACTACAAGACATGGATAAGAATATATGTAATGGAAACAAGATCTTGTGCTTCTCACTTCTAAAGAACTGTTTGGGCTAAGAGGGATGTCAAACTTCCAGCTTTGGACTGACTTGTTATAAAAATACCCAATGAAATGATGAACCAGCCCATGCAGAAGGGTTTTTTTGTTCTCCTCTCTCCCATCCCCTATTCTTCCCTCTAATGCATAATAACATTTGCATGGATATAACTTCCTTAGAACTAGAGTATTAGGAACTCAATTCTATTTACACTGTAGATTATAATTGGCATGATAAAGGATCACAAGTGTATCTTTTTTGTCAGCTTGTTCCATTAAGAACTTCTAGCCGTGGATCATTGATGTAACAGATCATTATGGCCCATTGTGTCAGTTCATCTGCTGGGATCTGTGCACTACAAGCATGACAGATTTCTTCTACAGCAATTATAGTCTATTGTGACAATAAGATTTAATGAATATAAACAACAAACCACATAATCTGTTATTACAGAGCACAGCTATGCACCCAGATGGGAATTAAGTTCCTAGACATTGCCAGTTGCAGTTTTAGAAATTGTGGCTATTTCAATCTTCACCTTATTTGATGCAATGCTCTAATTTACAGCATATATTTATCTCTTCACTGGCAGGTCAAAGGTTTTCAGAATTCAAAGCTTAATCCTGCAAGTGTTCTGTGATTTCATTTTTTTTCTGAGTAAACATTATCTCAGGTTTTTAGACACTTACTCCCTGCCTTTCAGTGTGATACTAGCCATGCTGTTAATGTTTCAGTACTAGCATTGTAGACAAAACAAACAAACACAAAAAAATTGGTCACAGAAATTAATGAAACATAGCAGAACATCCCTGTATTGGTTCTAAAGAATAGACTCTTCTACTTAATATGAATTTTTAAAAAGCTACACCAGTGCAAATATGTAAAATCACAGTGACTGACATTTCCCTGACTGATGCAGCTGAAGGTCTGATCTAGAGACTTTTGATACATGCTTGTGGAATTAATACTGTCTCTAGAAGTACAGATTTTCAGCTTTTGAATATGAGTTCTGGACTTCAGCACATCAGAGCTTCCAATTACAGTGTTGGTACAGCTGTATTTGCATCTATACACATGGGCACTACTGGAATATATATACTTTGTTTAACTAACTGCAAGTTCATCGTGAAGAATATATTAAGGAGAACTACTTGTGGATGAGCTATGTAAATGGCACTTTAGATCATCATGGACAGGTACTTTAAAGAAGAAATTCCCAAAACATATTTCCATAAACACACAGTTGAATAAAAAAGGGAAGAGGCTCTTACCCTTACCTAGCATGCGAACACATTTGGCATTCTGGTCAGGACTATCAAATGAGATTTCTCCGCACCTCTGGGGAAACAAAAAGGATATATTTTGTTAAAGACTCTGTGGTAGTACTCCTGTCCTCATCCTCTGATACCTCTGTTCATGTTTTCCAACTAGAGATGTTCAAGACACATTGTAAAAACGTCAAAATGAAAGTTTTTGCAAGTAGCCAAAGTTTGAGGGAAAAAATGGATATCACTAATGTGCCAGGATGGGTCAACACTCTACTCCAGGGTGTTCACCAAGGAAAACTCAAGGTAATATCTATTGCCTTTGGATCTGTCTTGAGCTAAGACTGATGTCTGCCCCTAACCCTGTTAGGTTGTTTTCAAAGTCAAGATATCATTTTTGAGTTTATGCACACAGGCCTGTCAGTTTAGCTGCCAGGAGAAACATAATTGGTGTGGCTCATGAGTCAGATCCAGCTGCAATTAAAGACAATCAGTGAGCAGACCCCACTAACTTCAGTAGGGGTTTCTTCAGGTGCTACATAAAAAATTCAGTTTTGTATCACTACACTCAAAGCTCATGAGAGGGGCTTTACCTTGTATTTTACAGGTAAAAGTGGTCTGCACTTCCTTATCTATGTACTTATGGTTCTGGTATCCATGACCAAATGTGAATAAAAACAGAGTGAGTAAAGTTTGGAAAAATAACTGAGAACTGTGCATTTCCCTTCCTCTTTCTTTCTTTCCCTTATGTACTTTCTCCTTTTTAGTACCTATGGTGAAGTTGTTAGTACTGGGTTGTTATTTTCTTTTTTTTTGCTTTTTTTTCATTAATGAAAGTGACATTGCAGCAAATATTAAAACCTACAAATCAGGTAAGTAGAAGAGCATCAAAGAAGATGAAACACAGCAGCAGTTTCATAAATGAACAACACATTTGGAACTCACTATTTTTAAAAAACTTTTCACCTCCCTCACACTGCAATAAACACAAATAAACAAACAAAAGTCCCACACAGAGTCTTTTCATATATCAGTACATCTAAAAAGAGCAAACAGATGCCTGTATGAACCTTCCTAGGTGGGAGCACATACTCTAGAAACATTGAAAAAGAAAAACAACACCTTGCATTTCAAAGTTAATTTTATGAATGCTCTTATAACCAGCTCCCTGTCAGGAGAAACAGAACTTAGATATTTATTCTTCTAATAAGAATGCTAAGATATAGGCATCTTTTCACAGAAGTCTCCCAGCTGCTTCTTCTCAAGCAAACCTACTTAGACAAACACAGATGGTAGAAAGCATGTCAAAATTCACGGCCCACCTCACCCCTGGAGTTATGGTGCTCTGTGAAAACCTCTGGTTATTTCTGATTCAGTCCCTCAGAGGTACTGTATGTTCCAGACATATTTATATAAACATCACATTTCAGGCTGGCAAATGGTGTCTTACAATATCTAACAATACTCACCAGTCCTAGAGTTATGAAACTGGGAAAACAGCTAACCTCCCCCAGAGCCCACTATCATCCCATGGGATCCATTGTGATGATGGATGAACTTTGAAAACTTTGCAAGTAAGATTCAAATTACCGTATAGAAGTTCATAGCCTTATCTGAATTCCCTTTATGCCTACAGTCCACAGAACTGGTTGAAAACCATGTTACAACTGTCAGCCTAGGAGATTTTTCACCACTACCACTGCAGCTGGAAATACCAGGAGAAAGAGCTTCTGCAGCAATTTCGTTTCTGTTGCCAGTAAAAGTTCACGGTTACATGTCAATGGGGTGAAAAATAAACTGTTACCAAACTGCTCAGAGCATCTAAAAAGACCTAGTTGGATCCTGGATGTGTAAAATGGCACAGAAATACAGCAGGAACTCACTTTTGCTCGTCCAAAGAATAGAGTTGTTAGCACATTTTTGCTGTTAGCAAATACTTTCCATGAACAAGAAGTGAGGAATTATTTCAGGATTTAATCTTTAGAATTAAACTGGGATTTTGCCACAAGTGCTATGAATTCGTTCCAGGGCTGGATAAGCTTCCTCTGCCCTTTTCCTGGACTGGCTTACTTCCTTTTCCTGTTTAGGTTTGTTCTGCCTGCCTGTACATCGTGGTTGATACTGTGAGATGTGGCCAAAAGTCTCTCCAGACCCAATCCATTTCCAAACTAATCTTACAGCAGCTACTCATCTCCTCCTGAAAACATCTGAGTTGGCTATAGAGTTAGTAAAGGATCTATCAGGGAGAAGGATTAGGAATTTGACATTAGATGCTGGTTATTCTACTTTTTAATTTCTACCGGTCAGAAAACATAGAGAGAAGGAGGAATGACCTTGGACATATCTGAGTTTGGGATACTTTATATCTCAGTTTGGGCTTCATGGCTGGGCCTAGTACAGTACTGGTTGGACTGGGTCTGCCACATGCAATCCTGGATGTTGTGCTGGTGAGTTCACAGAGGCAGCCCTGCTGAAAATAATACCACCAGTGTTCAATTTCCCTGAAGTGTGAGAGCCTTTACTGATGAAAATCTTGAAAGAACTGTTGTGTTTTGAATTGGTCAGATTTAACAAAAAAATGGGTAAATGCAAGTAAAATTCAATCCTCTGAGTCTTCGTTCACATATTTTGAATAACTGAACTCTGGACTAGATTGGTTTTTTTCTCCTTCTGGAGAAAAGAAAAGCATAGGTGCTTTCAGTTAATAATATTTTCAGTAACAGAGGTGCATTTCCACATAGAATTGCAGCCTGCAGTTCATTACACATGTGAAAATTTATTTATATTTATACAAGAAAATGAATTATTAAATTATCTACTCTTAACTCCTTTTTTTTGAGATCAGATGCATGCTGTGGTATGGAGCCTGTTGCACAAGCTGCAATGAAGTAAGCTAAAATGGAACTTACACATCCCCTATGGAAAGAGACTGAATCATGGAGCAGCTGAAAGTGGAGCTTAAAATAAAACAAAGTGAAAAATGAGAATAGGAACAAAAGGACATGGAATTCAGAAGAAATGTGGCATGAACTCAGTTCCTTTAGAGAGATTAATAAATTGGAGTGCTTGAAGCCAGCCTGGATGACTATGATGGCCCAGTACCACGTGTCAGAAAAGGGAAGCACCATCTTCCACAGAAAAAGGCTCTGTTAGGGAAGGGTGCTCTCAGGCAAGAGGACCACTTTGCAAGATACTATGAGGAGTACACAGGAAAATGGGAAGTTGTCTGCAAGAACCCCTGTACCAAAACAGTGTAAGTAAAACTGCAACAAAGCAGGGCATAACTGGCAGGAAAAATGTTCATGCAGAGAAGGGATGGAAAATCTCCTCTGTGTACTAATGCAGAGACACATCTCATGTTACTTCTCTGGCATTACATGGTCATTCATAGGTTGGGTTTCCATTGCCAGCATGCCTGGGCTCACACCAGCTGCATTTGAGGATTTGAGACATGTAGCAATAAACAGGGTGTATATACCCCAGCCAGAATATGCTCTTAGTTTGTTAGGGGTTTTTTGTTTTCTATTTTAATGTTGTGGAGAAAATTTTATCTATGAAAAAACTAGTTTTGAAGTCATTCTATTCAGCTTCTATCTGTATGATAAACTAATGCATTGCTCATTTTAAGGAGGAAGATGCAAATCAAGTCATTGAAATAAAGGGCTCTAAACTCTTTTCTACGACAAAATTCAACAAGTAAATATCTGAAAGTGTTTTTCTTGAGAATTGCAGTAAGTGGCATGTTAATTTTCTACTTATTAAAGGCATATAATTAACACTGATCTAGCATTTAACTGTTTTAATATTGTTAGATTGTATAGTGTTTTTAAAATATAATAGGAATTTTTCTGGCATGAAATTTGAATGTGTGTAATTTTGACCTTTTTAAGCTGCAGACAACCAAGTTTTGTAAAGCCAGCTTAAAATGTTATTGGAGTAGGAATCATATTTATAGGCTTCTTCCTTCTGATCTGTTGTGTTCTGCATGTCCTGAGTATGGTGTTCAACACATATCTCTTCCAACATTGCAATAATCAGGGAGGTACTTCATGTACATGATCAGTCAAACATGACAGTAAATATTGGATCATTTTCTTTTTGCAGAAGGTGACAGGGATTATTGTACCTCCAAATAGAGGAGATGTGTTAACTGCACATTGATTGCATGCCAAATACTTTTTAGGAATCTATTGATTTCTTTTTTTTAAGTAACCTTCAGTTAGGATGCTTTGCTCATACCAATAATAGATGGAAATAGATTCCACATAACAATATTGTTTGGTGAAAGAGCTTTTTCTTTCTTTCTTTTTTTTTTTCCTAGAGTATTTCATATAATTTCTTATTCCATTAGAAAGTAGAGTTGAAAGACATACTCATAAACACAGCTGATTAAAAGAATTTAAGGCAGAGCAAAAAGCTTCTATGCTTTTATGAATAAATGGATAACCTCAGAGGCAAAAAAGTGCTATTGTTATTCATGATTCTGTTTTCCTATTATGTTCCTTTCTCCATCACCTTTAAAAAGTACTTAAAAATGTTCTCTATTATGTAAAAATATTTACCTAGCGATTACAGATGTAAAACCTGTTAGTGTGAAAAACAATGCTACTTTGTAAGTCTTAGCAAACTTCCATAAGAACAGCAGGCCACTCATAAATAGCAGAAATCTAAGGGCCATATTTCAGAAAGAGTCAGGCCACATGCCTTACATATTCAGGCTGCATGGGAGGCCTTTTAAGGTGGATTCACTTGATAAACTACCAGAGTGTAGGAACTGTAGGATATCCAAGGCCTTGTGCTTCCCTTTCTGCCTCTCTTACAGGGACAGAAGAAAGTACAGGAACTACCAAAGCAGACTGATGTGTAATCTGTTTTACCTGCAGCCTTTCCACTATCATCTTCCCCAAAATGAAAACCTTCTAATAACATCTGCTAGGGATTAAATCAATTTTTATGCAAAACAAGGTAGTTCCCTACCAAAACACTTAAATCTTGAGATGCACTTAAATGTCAGATACTTCTGAGTTTTGCTGAATCTTTATCCATGGTCTTTGTTGGCCTTAGAAAAGCAAATAAAGCCATTGTTTTTACTTGTTTAGAGACAAAAGGTCCTTTTCTCTATATCACACTGTATTTTAATTTTAACAGGCCCATATTTGATCAATTTTCTCTGAAGACAGTAATTACAAAAGCTTACCCTATTCGTGTGATCTTGAACTGATGACTCTGCATTCTTCAAGAATTTTCCTTTACCTTTCTTACATGAAAATGTGTTATAATGAATACAGCCTGAGAATTACATATATGAACATTCCCATTGGTAGCAAACACTACTAGAATCTTTCAGCTAATGAAATTGCCCAAGATCTATTAAAAATTGTGATTTCCCAAGGACTTATTAACAATTTCCATAATGATTATAGATAAAATCTTATACTTACCTGAAAATTTAGACCTACATTAGGCAAGTCAGGGGTTTCACTAAACTGGGCTGAGAATAACTACACTTCCCTCGAACTGGTGCATATTATGTGTATGTCCATCCACTTATAACTATGATGTAATCACAGCATACAGATAATTGCTTTTAAAATACTATTAGAAGCCAGAATGCTTCTAATACATCTTTTGCTATTCAAATTACTACTATTATATTGCAACTGTTACATTGCAGCTGTACTGTGTTTCATGAGTAAAGTTTCCAGCTTCCCTATTTAGTATCAGCATTGAGGCATACATAAACTGAAAATTCAGGTTCTTTTAACACCTGGATGATTTTCTGCAGAGTAGAATAGCTGTATCTGAGCAAACTTGTTTAGAGAGTTCATTCCTTTCCAAGTTTTCACAGTGAAAGGGAAAGTTTCTTTTCCCTCCAAGAAATTAAAACATGTTGCTCAAGTAATATTTCAACACTGTCACTGTCAATCTCCAGCAGAACCCTGGCACTGCATTTCACTCTGGAATCTACCATGCTGTAGACCCTCAGCTAGTCTGAATAGAAGACACAGCAAACTAAGTAATTGCAATTATATTGAGCAATATAGGCCAACCAACCATTGTTGCCAGTAGTCAGCATCTTGTTTGTGGCCTAAATAGCCCGAGGTGAACCTTTAAGCAGTTCATTTTATCACAAACCTGCGATTTAATATGGTTAAGAGTGGTTTGAAATGGATTAATGTTGCTGGAAAATGGATATAGCAGTTTAGCTGCTTTGTTTTCTTCTTGAGTCAAGAAAAAAAAAATTTAACAGCGTGTGACTTCATTAAGGAGACGCCAGTAGCCCTGACCCCCATGAGAATCTGTCAGTGTTTCCATATGGCATCCCTACTTTCAAGTGTTTATAACAGGGGCACTGGGAGCCAAATCCATAATTACTAAGCAATAAAATTTTGGGTTTTAATAAGCAGTAAGTCACAGTCAAGTGTGCATTAACAGGCAAGGCACAACTTTCAGGCATGTTCTGAGGGGGTGCCATCATCCTAGAAACAGTAAAGAACAGACTAGTTTTTTACCCTCATGGGATGAATCAGTATAGCAATTCATTTTCTAGTTTACATTTAAGAATGTAAAACATCTGTAGATTACCTAATGGATCCTCCCACCACAGAAAGACTTCTAAGTAGGAGGGAAGATGGGAGGAAAATATCAATATTAGGGAAAAGGCAAATATGTTGTGTCTATTTATTGTTGCTCTGATGTGAAACATCAAAGCTCTCTGTATTTAAAACATTTCCTGGACCACATAATTATCTTTCCTCCTCTGAATTGTAGAGCTGGGTTGTTCTCCTAGTTGCTTTCCGTGGTCACAGCCATTTGAACTTTCACTTTCTATTGAAATACGTAATGGGAGGAAAATATGGGATTAATTTGTGAAAATTCAGCTCTCAACTTCAACCACATGTTTTTGTCACGTATTTCCCCCTGATCTACTGGATCAAAGCCTTGGAAGCACCAGCTGACACACCACTCTCTCCAGTAAGTGAATCAAGGGTCTGCGGGAGAATGAATCTCCTGAAGAGTCTCCTCAGGCTGGTCAGAGCACAGTGGGATGAATTTTGGCACCTGCTTATTTGTGTGTGCCCACTGCATACCATATGGTTTGCAAACAAAAGCACAGTCTCAGGAAGGACAGGAAGACTGGTTGCCAGTGAGTTGACAGGCATCTGCCTAACAAGATTTTCTCCCTGACTGCTTCCTGAGCAGTACCAAGCACCAGTGGCCACCTGCCTCTCAAGAGCTGGGCATTCCTGGTTTTCTAAAACACTGGAGTATACTGAGACAGTCCTGTTTCATCCTTTCTAGGGCTTCATTTTTAAGGAACAGGAGTTGGTGAGAACAACCCATGCCAAAAGCATACCAACAATTAAATAATGCATTCACGAGTCCACTCCTTTCACTCACTTTCTGGCATACTTAGGCAACAGAACTGGCACTGGACCAAACAAACCACGTAGGAGAGAGAATCAGAAGTCATCAAACAAACCTGAAAACACATGTGGAAGTTCTTGTCAAGTTGACAGCTTCAGCAGAAGTGAAAATAGAGCACTTAGAGGCAGAGGGCAGGAAATTGCTTTCCCCTAGTTCCTTGCTTGTGCACCACACACTGCCTGGGTCTGAAGGTAGCAGGGTTGCAAGGACAGCTGCTCAACGACTGCAGAACTGACCATCTTGTTAAAAGGGAGCTTTTCCCATTCTCTTCTCTCACTCTCTCTCTCTCTTTTTGCCCTTTCCCTAAGGTAACCTTGTCTGGTATCCATAAGGAGCTGGGCAAATAAAACTTTGTACGAACAAAGTCCTTTATGCAACACTCTATGGTCCCATGATGCTCTAAGGAGACCTGGGCCCAATTGCTGTGCAAAGAGGACACCACCAAAGAATGGCCACAGGCCCTCTTTTGATTAGCTATTTAGATTATTTCAACGCGTCACAACATGGATAGCTCTTGTCACACTGTATCTCCTGGGTTTATTGCCAACCACTTAGAGTTTTACTCCCAAATTTGCTCCTGGTTATACTTTCCAAACATTTTGAGGTCTCCTGCATTGTACTTATTTTGAGGCTCTTTTGCCACTATAAGCAATATTAATATCTGTGCTATCTTCAATAGTTCTGCAAAATTGGCCCAATAACAAAATTTTGTGGGCACCTGTCCAGCACGTTACCAACCACATACTGTAAAAATGGGCATCTATTTAGCTTGTTAACACATGCTTCTACAGTCATAGCTATCCATTAGGAGTACTTATTGTAATTATGTGTAATATTCATTGAGTATCTCCCTCACTGGAGATATTCAAGAACTGTCTGGATTCAATCCTGTGCCATGTGCTCTAGGATATGCTTGAGCAGGGAGGTTGGACCAGATGACCCACTGTGGTCCCTTCCAACCTGACCCACTCTGTGATACTCTTACATCAGTGCAGCTTAGAAGAGGAAATCAAACAAAAAAACCTGAGTGACTTAATACTGAAAACCTGGCTTCTATAAATTTAAGTACAGCCAGCGTGCATCATGTTTCTATGTGCAGAACATATGGAGCTAAAAAACAGCAAGTGTTGTTTTGACAGGAAAAATTTGCATTTCAAAAATTGTCATGTTAGACATTGTGGAAGAACATCTTCTGCATTAAAAGAAAGTGTCGTTGATACTTACATCTCTTTGTCAACTTTCAAAGTGGGATTAGTAACATCAGGAGCCATACAAATGCCATTATTATCAGGAAATACTTAGATGCTACTGCAGTAATCCCTATGAACATATTTCAGATACAGGGAAATCCACATTATTTTGACACATTAGCTACTGTTTCCAAGGTTGCAGTCTTTTGGAGTCATGCTAAAAAGGCTAATTTTCTCCCTGAAAATCAGTCCCAGAAGCAGAATGTTTTGTTTTATGTGTGGAAGCATCAGTTCGAAATAGTTATACTGTTGGCAACTATTGCACAAAGCTGCTCTATTCTTTCACTTCTGAACAGATTCTGATTATAATCTCTTAGCCAAGACTACATCCATGTCTACCCTTGAGAAGGTAAAAGAAAAGGACTAAGTTCCTGCAAATATTTCTTTTACTGTGGTAAAACTCATCATAGGAGTTCACACAAGGAATGAAATGCCCCGGAGTTTACACAAGGAATTAATTGCCCAGGTATCTTCCTTCTTCTCTGGCAGTCCCAAGGCCTTCCCAAGTGATTTGCATCTTTATTCTCTGTACAAAAATTGTACAAGCTTTTCGTTCTAAATAGGCTTATTTTAGACTGCAGAAACAACTAGAATAAAAACCAGCAAAAACACTCCACAGGAACAAAATGTTCCCTCGTTCTGCACTCAATGTCTTTTAGAGTCATCAGTCTCTAGTCTAGAGAAAATAAAGCCATCATAGTTTCATAGCTATCTGCAACTGCTGTCATAATCTTGTTTTGAGAGAAGGTATTCAAACAAGTCTGAAATTTTATTATAGAGTTCACTTCCATGTGTAATCCAAACAATGTCCTGATCACATTGGAGGGTAAGAGACCTCTAAAGTCACTCTACTGCACACATTTTACGGGCCAGTCTTTGTTTTCTTACTAAGTTTTCATCAATAAGAAACATGAAAGCATTTAAACTTGATTATGAACAACTACAATTTGCAGTAAAAAAAAGGTCACGTACTGTAAAAATGGGCATTTATTTAGCTTGCTAATGCATGCTTCTACAGTTATAGCTTTCCATTAGGAGTATGATGGGTATGATGGGAAAAATCCCTATTTTAACTACAAGACACAGTAAAGCACATTATATAAGAAAGGTAACATCTATTTAAAAAGGCAGGGTACAAATTAATTTCATAGAATGTTTCTAAAACCAGCTTTCTAAACCAGCTTTCTTTGTAATAGAAATAGAAAAAAAAAGAAGTAGTTACTATTCTTTCAGGCTTTGCTAAGAAGCAACAACATCTACTATTTATGGGACCTAAATGAAGATTGGAGAAGGACTCAGTTGAATGTGGTTCCCTCCCTTCATCTGGATTTATTCTCCTGAAGAGATGTCTTGCTGTTGTAAGTAATAAACCTCATGAATTTTGCAAAAAAGGCAAAGACGTGTCTCCTGTTACTCCCTATCCAACTGAGAACTGTACTTCATCTGTAGAATTAAGAAATATTAACCTGTTAACCTCTGTCGTCATGGGAATAATCTTAGATTGCCTTTTGGCCTGGCTTTGCTCATACCTTCCACTCTTACCTGCCAAAGTCAACATGGTGAACATTTTACTGGTGAAGTTTTTATCATATATCCTACCTGTCTGTACAAAACCAGACAATCCCTTTCATTTTTAGTATGAATCAATTAGACTCTGACTAATACACATGGCATCATCTCTCTTTAGTGCCTGTTACCAATCTTACCACCACAGGGCTGAGTTTCTTGCAGTATCAAGCAATGTGACTAATACCTGCCATATATATTTTATTCCTAAACTGGTCCTCCAGTGGGAAAACTGGGTGCATTATCCATAATTTTCTTCTCAAAAGAGTTTACTCTGAGATCTGTTTGTTTTTGTCTTGTGCTATTTAATGTGACTGCTATTATGTATTTATGTTAAAGATGGAATTGAAAACCAAATAGTTTTGAATTTTTTCCTTTAATTCCCAATTTTTATATTATAGACTTTGGGAAAAGTCATTCTCTCTGTATATTTTCTAATATAGATAGAATATAAGATAAGATACTGAATGTCTTACCAAGTTATTTCTTTAAATTAAGTCTCCACATTTGTAGAACGTCTGTTTAATAAAACTCCCAAGAATTAACATGTACATATTTAAAACCATGGTGGGCTTTTTTGAATCTCACCTGAGGAAACTGAGCTCCAGATTTTTATGTTCATAAAGGAAGAGAGAGATTTCTAGAGATTAATTTAGCCCACCTGATTACAGAGAAAAGCCTGGACGCCATCAAATGCAGTTAGGAAGATTTAGCTCACCCTCAGTATAAACAGTGGCTGTACATTTGGACCCCCAAATCAGCATTAATCCTAAATGTTACAGGTTGGATCTGCACAGCTAGGAAAATGTTTCCCCAGTTGCCACATGACAGTAAGGTGGCTGTCACGGAAGCAGAACTAAAGGAGTAGCAAATGGTCTCACTGGGATATGGGAAATCCAGGGTGTTTGGTCATAGAGGGAGGACAGCATAGATTGTTTAATAATTCTGAATTCACTGCATTTTTGTAAAGGAATTGAAAAGATGTTTTTAGTACTGCTATGGCCACCATTATTAGGATTAATTAACCACTTGGGAAGAGTACAAGGTGAATTGCAGAATACAGCTGTGAGGCTCACAAACAGCTGAAGGAAAATATGCCATTTTCTCCACAGGAAAGAGAGCACTTTTTCTGAAGCTAGGGGTAAGTCCTGTTATTTCCTCTCAGCTATAAAAAATGGTAAAGCAGTAAGCAAAATAATGTTTCCCATTTTCCTATTTTATATTGCTATATATCTTTGTATATAAAATACAAGTCTTATAATGAAGTATAAAAATACAGTTATAATTTCATAGAGGTAAGGATTGCTGAGTAAATTATACTTTGTGGGAAGCAGTGGAACATTTAGAAGTTGTTCAGTGCAGTGATTGAGAGCAAGGAGCAGAAGCACTTTGCTTGCCAGAATCTGAAAGCACCTCTTCTGAAAAATTCTCTTTTAAAAACATTTACACATTATTATGGTATCTTTAGTATTTACATATGGCAGGCCTTCTTTACCAATGAGTCATGGTTTCCCATATATTGCAATATACCTGAGCCATGTGACTCTGATAAAGTTGCACATACTACAAGTGGCACATCCACATAATTTTACAAGGAAGAGCAACGACTCTTCTTAACAGCTTTTAGAAACTTTGTTTAAACTTACTTGCCTAGCATTTTCAAAAATTCTTTCAAAACAGATTTTACATAATACATAAATAATAAAGTTGTATCTAATTATCTTTGCTGATTTTATTTTAAAATCTAAAGGTGCTGTTCATTTTATGCCACATGATCCTGATTAATAACTGATGAAAATGCTGTTCAGTGCAAACAAGTTTTCCAGTGGAAATGTGCCAGGTTTCAATTAAAGGAGGTTCTGAAGTACCCCCTATTTATATGGAAAGATATGGAATTTGCATTTGGATGTAAACTCTTGTTGCTCAGGCACACCTACAGTATGGATGCTGTTTGAATGCTGCCAATGAAACCCTGACCTACTGACTAAAGTGACTGCAGCAATTGTCCTGCTGAGCCTGACACAAACAATGTAATGAAATTCTAACAGGTCTCTGCAAGTGAAAAACATTTGGTGTCTCGTGATTTTCATAATTTTTTTTCGTTCTTTCCATTTTTTGTTAGGCTTTTATTTACAATATTATTTAACATTACCCTTGAGGCAGGCAAGGTTTTACAGTTAGATACTGTACAGATGGGGAAAGGAGGAAAGGACTGCTTACACAAACTTGCCAAAAGTCGCCAGCCCCCTGAAAGAGCAGGGAGTAACATCCCAGTTGCCTGTGATTCTGTGTGCTGTTTCTTACATTAACAGTATGACTACATTCATCTTGTTGAGTAATGGATGACTAAATGCAGGAACTAATAGTGCTGACTGATGAGCACTCTCACCTCATAAAGTCAGCTGAGCAATTTAGGCCAGAAAAATTAGATCTGAGGGGAGATATTTTGAAAACAAATGTCACATTACATCAGAAACTCTGTGAATATTTTATTCCTGAAAGGCACCTGGGTGACTTAAGAGCACGGTTATTAAAACAATCCTGTGCTTGTTGGGCATTTTCTTCCCTATGAACCTGTAGCAAGTAAATCCAGCATATATGGGTAACATTTTGGTCAGGAAAAGAGGCTATGTTTGACTCTGATCTGCAGAGGGACTGAAGACCCTGGCTGGTACAGCAGTGGTTGTTTACCTGAAGATGACCACACACACCAATCCCCACTCTCCTCCCTCCCCATCTGAAAACCACTGGATGAGACCCTGGAGTATCAGCCAGCAAATGGAATTGTGGGGAGAGGATGAGCACTGGCAGCACTTCAGAACAGATGGTCAATGCTGTGTTTTGTGTTGACACAGTAGTCTTGTATGAAACTAATTGAATTTGTACAAAAATGTGAATGAGGACTTCCCTTCAAGGGGAAACACAGAAGGGTTTATCCTGATGAAATTTCTGATTCCAGAAAAATCAAGCCGTAAAACTGAAAACAAAGAGATTCTAATTTTGTAAGCAATCACCAAGCAGAAACTCCTTAAGTTAAAAAAACCTCTAAGTCAAAGTAATCTTCCCATCTGGATATACAGTAATCCAAGAGGAGGATAAGAAAGTTATTGTGTGGGTTTTTCAATGTTTTTCTTGTGTTTAGTGTGATATTTCACAACTGTCTGGGGCCTTCTTCCTCAGTGCATTGGGAAACATCCATTGCAATATTAGATTCTATAAACAAACAAAAAAAATAATAGTTTGCCAGAAATGTTTGATTTCTCTAACACAGGAAGTTGGCTACTTGAGTAGCTTGGTTTTCAACCATTGCCAAATTGATGTACAGATGACAGACAGCTCTCTTTGGCCCTTGGAAATCATGCTCCAGTGGAACTAGAAGGTCTACTGACACCTGAGCTAATGCTGCTTAGAAATTCCAGTTTCCACAGACAGGAACTGATGTGGAAAACACAGTATCCCCCATTGTGCAGACAGAAGAGAGCAGCCAAAAGAGGTGGCAGCCAAATGAGACAACAGCCAAAAGAGAAGGCAGCCATCAAGCCAGATCCCAAGCAAGACTCAAGCCTGCTTTTCTGATGAGCAGAAAGACAGCTTTCCTCCCTACACTCACCTCCTAAACCCCCATCATTAAACAAAACTACTGTCTTCTGTTGTTTTAACCATGTATGAGTTAAATAACAGGTCCTGTTCGTCACTGAATGTCCACCAAAAATCAAAGCCATCACACATCAGTGGCTTTCTGGACATTACTGAGATGACACAGCCCCTCATTCAAGGCTGCTGTTCACCTCTGTTTAGACAGACTCTGCTTAGCTGCTACTGAACACTTTTGGTGGTGCTCACTAACAACAACATCTCCAAATATGACATGGGCCAGTGTGGTTAGTATTTTGAAGTATGGTGGGTTTTCCCACTGTTATATTGCTTTATGAGAGAAAGCTCTGTCTTAAGTTCCCCTCTCTTCTCAACATGGGGATTCAACATTGTTTGATCACACACTTATTTTTATCTGGTGCCTGTATAGAAGGGATTAAAAAAGCCTACTGTAATAACAAAGAAGCCTGGAATAAGATTAAAAATGTGTCATTCCCATGGAAAGGATGTTAATCCAGTATCAAAAAGTGTTTAGGTTGTGATATCTTTGGAAGTTTACGGATGTCATCTTACAATGGTGTGATAGCTATGAATGGTCTGACTGAAACTAAACAAAGATGAAATTCAATGTCATCCTGATCCTGCTTATCCTTTATACATTAGATCACACTAAAGCAGGGAATTTCAAAACAGTAAATTGCTATAATCCCAATGGAAAATCAAGGATGGAGAATTTCCTGTCCTTTGATATTTAAAATCAGAAATGCTGATGTTTTCTTTCAACTTACTTTTATTGGTTTTGCATAATACTTGAAACAATACATAAAATAAATATTTTATAATTTTGTTCCTGAGCATTTTCACAAAATAAACATAAGATAGTGCAACCTTGTCTCCTTTGTTGGCCTTCACCACAAGTGTCCAGGACATGAGTATCTCCACCCACCAGCCAGCTACATAAAGGATTAATATGATATTTCAAAAGGGAAAATTGGGAGCATGCAAGGACTGCTTGAGAAGAGATACTGGGGAAAGTATGCTGTTAGAGGGTTCTCCAACTATCTTTACCAAAACCACAAGGCATAGTGAAAACTCAAGGCTTCTTTTAAAAAGTGCTTGGCCCCCCATATACCAAGCACAGCACAGTAGTCACAAAAGTATATCTCCAAGGCTTTTTCTAACCATGTTTGAAAATTTTGTCAAACCTTGTTTCAAATCCTGGCAACTCATATCTAACATCTGGGAGACATGATATCTGCCACTCAGTAAAAAGGAATGAAATATCTTACCTCGCCTCCTGCAGAGATTACTAAAAAGAACACCAATAGCCTTTATACCAAAACACAGATACTTTCAAAGTCTGCCAGAAACACTCTTTATCCCATGCATCATCACAATAAAGTAGCTTTACTCCCAAACCCTCGAAGAAACACTTGTCATTGACCAGTCACATCAGTGACCTCTGCTTCCAGAACACTAAAATTACCAGATATCTAAACCAGTAGAGGTTAACATATTTTTTTAAACCTCCTTACACCCTTTTCAAAAGGAAAGGAAAATATTCTGCCCAGAATACAGTATGTACATGAACAAATGCAAATTTGTATGTGAAAACATGAACAAGCTTCAGCCTCAGTTCTTCAGTTCACAAGGTTTACCTATCCTTCCAAGTAACTGATAGAAACAACTCTGGATTACAGAAGAGGTAGAGATCAGCAGATCAGACCAGTTTTTAGAGAGAATTTAGAATAAGGACCTGAATATAGAATTTAAATTCATGCTTTTGTGAAAAGTACTTTCAAATATAATCACAAGTTAATACTTTGCTATATAGTCTTTTTACATCAGTTTTTCAGATCTGATCAGTGCTGTCATGAAAGACTAAGTATTATCTGGAAAATAATTATCTGCACAGATTTAGCAGATTTAGTAATTGTTTTCTAAACTTTACAGTTTGGACATTAAGGTGTTAGCAAATTAATGATACCAGGGACAGTTCTTTAAGGCCTACTGGCAGAGAACAGTTGACATCCATCATATTAAATTTTGTGTAGCCTCCAGAGTCTCCAAAGCAGCCCACAGTAACAAATAGCGTGAGACCAAGTCCACCCTGGGACGATGAAATTGCTGTGAATCAAATCAAACCCTACAGATTAGCACTGTCCTCACCATTGTTAAAATATAGCAATGCAGTGAAACTGTCTGAATTACTGTGAAACTGCTTATCCCCGTAAGCCTGGCAAGAAAGCCAAGCTCAGAGCCTCCCTTTCCCTGTTTGCAGTGCGAGGTTTCTGTGTTTAATTACCTCACAGAGACATTGTGAGGCCCACCTACATAATGTTTGCAAAGTAATGTTTGTAGAGCACCGCATGGCACATGAAAAGTAGGGAAGCGAGCCAGGCACCGAGGTGGAGATGGAGCAGGCAATTGAGCTCTGGATTCCTATGCTTCTGTTCACTCCTTTGGTGGCTTTTGCACTCTGGCTGCAGACATTTAGGTAGCACAGCCTCGCAATTAATTAATTATTTCCTTGCTATAGAACATATCAAGGGCCCCTGTATAAGACTACTGTTTACAGATGGCTCACAAGTGGCTGCTGTTTCCTGCCTCATGTTCCATCCTGGTATGGCTGCTGCACTGGCACACAGAGTGCCATGGATTTTCCAGGTAGTTACCTGACCTTGGACAGTTTTAGCTCCTAAGGAAGCTGCTTAAGGAAATATGTGTGAAATCAGCATTGTTAAGGGAAATGTTGTTACTGAATTGTAACAGTCCTTACCAGGGACTACTACAGTGATATTTATGCACGTGTGCGGAGGAATTCACTGCAGGCTCACAGCAACTGGGGAGAGCCAGACCCATCTAGCATGAATGGTGGCTCTTCAAGCAGGACACAATATTGCTACTGTTGTAGACAGCTGGGAGGAAGTCTTACAGAGGCATCATAGTCCACTGACTGCACACTTCTGTCTGACAGCTTCGAAAGAGACCAGCAAGAAAAATCTCTGCCTATTAAACAGTTCCAAACCCTGCCCCTCCCTGGAGAACCATGAGAGCCAGGAGACAAAAATTCAGTTGCCTTAACCATTCCCTCCAGAAAACAAAAATATCCTACAATTTAAAGTTCCATTTTACCTTGCCTGTATTGGCTCAAAAAGGGCTGAAATTGCAGAAAGCTGACCTGTGGTTTTTGAATCCTGAGAGTCTAAGTAGGCAGACACGTAGCTGTAATCTCCATGTATCTCCTGTTCAGGCCATTTGGCTCAATTACTCTCAGAATAAGCTTGCCTGTTGCTGGCATCCATGTACTTGCAAAATGGTCTCAGCACAGGAGCAGAGGCTAGTCCAAATCCAATTTGAAAGTATGCGGTGCAGGAGGTGTGAGCTGTCCCCCCTGGTTTCATTACTACTCACACTAGGCAGCCTTCTCTGTTATTTATTGTTATAGATGCTGTTATGTACAACTGCTGTGCTTTAAAACCAGTAAGCATGGTCAGGCTACTCTCCAGGAGATGACCAACTCCTGGCATTTAAATCCACTGTACCGTTCCCATTGGGCAGGGACTCATGAAAGCCCAAGTGATTTTAGCTGGTGGGAGAGTAGTACTTCATAGACAAGTTTCAAGGTGGAAATCAGTGTAGAATTAACACTCAGGGTTACAGTAAGGAACAAGAGGGAGAAGCCTCCCTTTATGGCCAAGTGCTTGAAAGAAGGATTAATTACTCCTTTGAGAGTTTAGGACAATGCCAGCTGTTGTTGGTAGCTACTGTGGCACAAAAGAGAGGCTAAATTTACACTGGATTTAACACCGCTGAATTAACAGAATTGCAGCAATATGAGTTTAGTTTGACTTGCTCTGAATAGTGTCTGTAAAATTTGATCCATACTCTAGAAAACATTTAATTTACCCAGCTTGCTTTCTCCTTATCTGTTCTCAGAGTGAAATGTTAACTATCATACTTGGCATTTACATCACTCTTCTACCCTGAAAAAACATCAGTGCTGCTAGAATTAACATTATTTTCACTAGCTATGGGCATCACAGTTTCTGAAGTTAAGATGGTGAACTATTCATAAAAGCCTTTAACTCAGTTACTGAAATCCGTAAAGATGTCTGCTGCTACTTCATATATACAGTTAGAATGATCTACCCATTAATGAAGGCAGAGATAAAATGAACATGATGTGAAAGGAAGGAAAAAAGAATATGAATAAAGACAAAACATTTGTGGAAAGTTTGAAAGCATGAAAGAATAGCTTGTTCCTAGAAAACATGAATTCTTAAAAACGCAAATATACATAAAATATAAATTTTTGTTTTCAAAACTGAATTTTCTTTGAAGAATAAGAAAAGTATTCTGAAGAATTTTCTCCCCAAATATTTTCATTTTTACTATTTCTTCTGTGTTATAGTGCCTAACTATTATTTTCTTCCTTAGACGCAATTTGCTATTTGCCTTTGATTTTAAGGGTCCGTTAAATTTAATATGCAGAAGAGAGAAATCAGGTCCTTATTTCTATAATACTTTATCTGGAATTTAATGGTTTGTTTTGGTTTTGATTTTGGGTTTTTTTAAACTTTGCTGATATTTAGTATAATGTTATGCATTCATTCTTGCATAGGCCACATATCTTCTCCCGCTGTTTCACAGCTTTGGAGTCATTTCCCTGCTCTCTCTGTTGAATTATTTCCCTTTAGTTTCCTTTGTCTATAGACTGCTATACTTTCTCCCAATACTGTCATCCTCCATTCATTCCTAAATGTTTTTCTTCTAGCTCCTCTACCTGATTCTCATAATTATCTTTTACCAACATGGGCATAAACTAACATAAATTGCTCCAGAAACTCATGTCCTGTAATTTACAGTTTAATGAACTTGCAGCGGACCACAGATGTACAGAAGGTACTAAGGTAGGACACCTGAAATTCAGATATTTGAATATGCCATCATCAAAATCCCTGCTCTATAAGTTTTTGACAGCAACTTTCGCCCTCTCCTTAAAGATGCACTTCTGGGTATATTTATCATTGCCAAGCTGTTTGCTGCCTGTCTTCAAGGGTGTGCTGACAAGTGCACATCAACCTGAAATGAACTTGGATCATCCTCAAAGAAGAAGAAATTTCTAGGTCTGAACATGGAAGGGAAAGCAAAGGGGAGTTATCTGCAGAGCCAGCTTTAAACAGGGGTATTCCTGAGAGATGGCAGTGGTGACAAAATACAAAACTTGATGAAAGGGACTTTTTAGAGCTTTGTTCATAAGCTTTCTGTGTTTTTAACAGCTGGTCTTACTGGATTATATGGAATCATCACCAGAAAATCCCTGCCTGTCTTACATGGGAGTATCTAATTTGAGAACTGGAATGGGCCTTAGGGCCCACATGCCCCAAAGGTCTGTGTTTAAGGCGCCAACACAATATACATAATTTAATAATATATGTAAATATCCAAAAGCAATGTGGCTTCCTAATGTGCCACAAAAGGCATGAAAATAGCAAGTGCCACCTCTATTACTGCATCTAATGGCCAGCTCAGTTCATCAAACACTTAAGCACTGGAGTGCACTGATTTTGAAGTAATAAGTCAAGGACTGGTTTGCAATAGGGAAAGAAAAAATGTGCAATATTTGGCACTCAGCATACTGCCACCTGGAAAGGAGAGGCTGTGATTCAGACTCCTGACTCTGCTCTGTAATTTGCTTTAAATAGATATTGAATTTAAATTAATTAAATAGTAAATCAATTAAATTAATAAATATAAGCAATCCAGAAAGCAAAGACTACAGATCCTTTGGTCTTCGCCTCCTAACACCGTTGTCCAAATCATAAAGAATGAAATCTGTGCTTACTCTCACTCTTGGCCCTGGCCCACTCAATCCTTAAAGGCACCAGGCAAAGAAAATCACATTCCAGAGGTCATATGGAGCATATCCATACCCCAAACTGCATGTGGTCTGGTGGTTGGGAAGGTAGGAGATGTCAGTCTGTCACACACCAAATCACTGCTCTTAGCACAATATCATACAGAACTGGCTTCAGCCTAGCAGTGATGCTGTTATAATGTTGCCTGCTTATATAAAAATACATTTTTTCTCTATCTCAACAGAGGCCGGATCAACTAACAAGTAAAAGGAGTTGCACTATATGCCTTGGACAGAGGTATGTACACGAGCCTGTGAAAAGGATGATGTTCAAGAGACATTTTTATTTTTATTTATCGTTTTTGCTATCTGAAAATGCTGTTGTCTCAATTGGCTCAGTTTATAATTGGCTTGGTTTCTGTAAGCCTCAAAAAAAAACCTATTTGAAGAGAATCAGCCCTTTTTACCAGTGTTTTGAAATGCTTTCAGATATTTTTCTGCTAGAAATCCATGCTTTGGGACGATTCAGGTGCAAAACAATTGTAGAGCATAAAGAGAAGGCAAAAGTAGTCATTAGAGCTGTGGGCAGCACAGGCATTTTAACAGTTACTTAGCAACTTTTAAGGAGCTGCATTTATGGAAATGGTTTAACAGTTTGGTCAGGCAGATAGATACATAGTTTAGAAAAAAATAAATAAGGGGTCACTAGAATATATAGCCCCTGAGTGTTTGTTTACTAAAAATGGGAAAGAGAGGTTGCACAGTGCACAGGCATTCAGTTCCTATAAGCAACACAATCCCTATGAAAATAAATTTTGTAAAACCCTACTGTGAAGTACAGGTGAATACTGAAATTCTGAAATATTCAGCAACTGATCCTGTTCAAATCAAGTCTGTAATTCTCTAGAAAGATGCTGCAAGGAACTCTCTTCAAGGAAACTAAAATGTTACTGCTAAAACATTGTTTTACTTGCATTTCCAATACTGCATATGTGTTACTGAGTAAAGCCTGTGAGAATATGTTTGCATGGCAGATGCTCCACAAAATAAAGCTGTACTGTACTTTTATTTGCCACTAACAGCATCTTGGAAGTTGGGAGATATGCCAATAATCATGAGGCAGTTTTGTTGTTGAGATACACCACAAAGACTTTTCAGGCTTCTGCTATGCAATTTTTCTGCAATTCTAGTTCACAATTTAGTTTCCATAGTAGTGGTGTTTGCTCATTCTTACCAAAACAGTCGACCAGATTTATTAACAGAAGAAATGAGCACAAGTAAGTAACAGTCAAGTTAAAGTTGTGGAGTTTCAACAAGAATGTGGGGAAAGAACAAGCTGCATTTGGTCACCACTGAGCTTTCACAAAAAAACAAGACCTAGCTAGGACCAATGCTTCATAGAATCATAGAAATATTAAGGTTGGAAAAGACCTCCAGGAACACAAAGTCCAACCTTCAATCAAATATCACCATACCCACTAACCATATTGTGAAGTGCCACATCTACTCATTTTTTGAACACTTCCAGAGATGGTGATTCCACCACTTCCCTGGGGAGCCTGTTCCAATGTTTAACTACTCTTCCTGCTCAGCACTTGTTTCACTCTGTGAAAATCATCAGAACTTTTAAAATTCTTTCTCAGTTGGATACCAATTTATTCTGTGTTGTTACAGTTATTGTCCTTACATTTTAGGAATACATCTCAAGTCAGTGCTTAAAAAGGAATGTATTATAAGGCCCACATGCACTCACTCTTCCAAGATTGCCATTTGTTAAAATATAAGCACAATAGCTATAAAAACCTTTGGCAAAATATTTCATAAAACTTCTGTGGCTTTTTTGTGTAGATGACAGAAGTTCATCAGTGTTTATCTCAACTCATTACAGGTCCAGTCCTGCCAAAACACCACACAAATTCCAATTTAGGCTGGAAATCTTTTTTCTTCTACAAAACCTGAGATAAAAGTATACAATGAATCTTAGCTCAAAAAATGTTACAAACTCTGTAATGCCATTAAAGACTGTTAAATACATATCCATGATGGAGTGGCATTAGAGCAACCTTAAGCCCTATTATTTTCTAAGGAAATGTCACTGCTTTCAAGCCTGTCAAGATTCTCATTGCCACCAAGTTCTAATCTGTACCTTTATGACTTAAGTGTTGCTTAGCCTCATTTAAAAAACACCTAATGACACATGGAAGTTAAAAATATGGTAACAAGAATGTAAGAAACACATATATGGAAGTATGGATGTGTACATTGCTTCTGGATGCTGTTGATTTCAAAGTTAATTGGAGGCACGGTGCTGCAGCTATTCAGATATAATCAGAACATATAAGAGCAAAGGCTCTTTTTAAATTTCTAAATTAAAGAGCAGAACTTTCTGCCAATTATCAATTCTGTCCTCATGTCTACACATTTGGGATGAAACACTTGTCCAGAAGTGTTCTCAGTCTTAATTAATTACTGACATACAAACACCACAAATCTTAGATGAAGATTTGTATATTCAAAAAACCTAATTTGCTTCATCCCGAGTCTTCTAATAACTGATGGCCTACTGCAGCAGTATATAGAAAAAAATGCACACCATATTGGATTAGCCAAAAAGGAAGTATGCATTATAAGATTAGAGAACTGACTCGCCTCTAGATGTGAATCTGCCAGTTGTAAATCTATTGTATTTTTCTTTTTTTTTCAGTACAGGCTGCTATGTATTATTGCTATTGCCTGGACTCTTTTTTCAGTGAGCTCTTTATGACAGGGAATCAAAACTCTATTCACATCATATGATGTGATCAATCATTATTCTGCGTATGGGATTATGCCTGCTAGCATATATGTGAGTCTTTTACTCACAGAAGGGAAAAAAACCCCCATATATAAGACATCAGGTCTCGACAAGATGCTCTTTTTTTTTCCTGTTTTAACTGAAACAAAAATGTAATTGAAGATCCGAAATCAAAATGGAACTTTGGGGGAGGGGAAAAAAGTGTGGTAGAGGGGATAACACATTTAAATCATACCTGGATTTCTGAAAATATTTTTGGTTTGAGTTTTAATTTGCCATTGATCTCCTGATACTTGACTTAATCAGGAAGAATTTTTCCTTGAGAGTAGACAGTGTAGACACCAAGAAGGCATGATTATGGTAAGTCACAAACTATTCACCCTTGTCCTCCAAAATGCACCTCAATGAGGTACTTGTTATCATCTTCTAAAATTAACTGATCTCCTCAGCTGTGATAGTGTCATCACCATTCTCCAAATTGGGTTTTACACTGCAGCATGAGGCCCATGACACCACTTCAAAGTATCTCTAGGCTGTATATTTCTCTGCCTTGTTTATAGCTTGTCAGAACAAATTGTACTGTGGTGTAACAGCCTCAGATCATGACCACACTGATTACTAGTCAAAGTTATAAGATAAACAACTAATTTACTTTATCACAGTGAAGGTAAAACAACAGGTGTTATCTTTAAACAAGCTACACCAGTTAAAGTAATATGCACTGTACATCTGATACTCATGTTCTATCTCTAGCAGAGCCTTCAGATTCCTTCTTGCTGGAGGATCACTTGTCTAGGAGAACCAGAGATTTCCTTATCTGGCTGGCCAAGATGCCAGAGTGATGCTTTGTAAAAGAATCATCAGGATATTGCACAGCATGTGGCTGTGGACTTAATTACCACAGCATGCCTTTTCTGGCACACCTTCTCTTTAAAATAGCAGTTCTAATCTTGGCTTTTGGTCCTATAATTATACCTTCCCTATTGTCCCTAATAAAACTCTCTTTGCTTGGTGTAGATGGAGGCAAGGAAAACTGTCAATCAAATATGAAGAAAATCCTATGCTTTGAATTAAAAACAACGATGATATCTGAGAACCTTATTTTCAAAACAACAACCTCCCTGAATATTTAGTACATAAAAACATCAAGATTTCGTCCGCATGGCATTTGCAAACTAATCCATTCTGCAACATTGTGCCTTCACAGAAACAACTTGCATTACTTGATTAAGTTTTGAATATGAATAGACATACAGAGTACAATTTCTTTTTTCTAAATTTAGATAATCTCGAAAGTTTATAGAGCCTAACAGTACAACAGATAGGGAAAACTTGTAAGTGGGATAGTATGCTTATCAGTAACAGGTTACCCCATTATCTGTCACAGTTTCATTTTTGGTAAAAGAGCAAATTATTCTTCTGCTCCTTATAATGAAGATATGGGATAGCCAAAATATGACAGAGGCTGAAAGGCGATCTAGAGGAGTAAGTTTTGTTTCCCCACCCCAATCTTTTTAGAAGACTTTTGCTACTAAGTAGTTTCCAATATCTTTACAAAAAGGACTCTTCCCAGTCTTGCGTTACAAGGACTACTCCCACAGATGTCCATCCTTCATGCTTTCTAATTCTAGTGTTGTCTTGCTGTCAGACACTTCTGTGTTTTTTTATAAATTGGCTGGTGTTGCTTTATCAGCTCTAAAAAGGTTCTAGAGTAAATATTTGGGGGGAAAAGCTATAAAGCCTGCCAGAAAAATTATTCAACATTTCAACGTATTCACTTCCCACCTAAACATAGTACAGCTTGCACATACTCCATCTAGTTTCAGGCAGAAACAATCATAGCATATGACTTCAAATCTGATCTGTCATTTTTTCTTGACTGTGAACCTTGATATAGACTTAAGGTGTTTTTAAATCTGACTTATTCTAAATTATGATTTTCTCCTTCTACTAGCAGAAAGGGTATGCTAGAGAGCCAGAGTTTCCATGTTAAACAGAAAACATGGGAAGTGCTTGATAAGGGTGTAATACTTACATTTTACACATGGAAACTGATTGTTACCATGAAGCATAGTCTTAATAGAAAACTAAAATATTGATGAAGAATCTTTTTTACTTGTACAAAGACAGATTAAATGGAAACTTGTAAAACTTCAAGCAAAAAGAGCAGTGTCCATGCAGAAGACAACCACTAAGTGTCAAACTTTGGTAAAGAACTATTAAGCATTTCTTTAAGGGACTGTAATAAACAAATGTCAGAATACAGAAGAAGTCCTCAAGCAGCATAACTGGTATGGTAAAAAAAAAAAAAAAAGGTGAACTGTGTTTTGAAATACATTGAGAAATAGTAAAAACCTGTTTATTTTTCACTTAACATTACATTGTTTGGTACAAGACATGCTCATTTCCCATTGAAAATGTCTGATGCAATATGCTTTCCTTCTTTGTGAAGAATGTTCTGACAAAGATTTGGTGGAAACAAAATCATGTACATTTTAGATATTTCTGATGTTAACATTTTCCAGCCAACTATGACTGCCTGTTTTTCTCGCTACTCCAACACAGACATATTGGATGGAAGCAGGTATATGTGAAATATTTCTTAGAGGTGAAGTATCCAAAAGGGTGTGCCTCCCACTATGAAAATGACAGTTAAATCTTGTTTGGGTGTACCAAAGTAATGCTCCAGAGTATTGCTTTTTAGCAGAGGCATAAAGTAGTCCTTATCCTATTTGTCTGACAACATTTTCTTTATGTGATGGATAAAGGAATAAAGGAATGATAATCTACAATAAAGGAAACACTTAATAGCACCAGGTCTTGGCTGAATCCCAGCAGGCGGGGAAAATGGGATCCAGTCAGAAACCCACTGCTCACAGCAACTGAGAATACCAAAGTGAAAGCAGGAGAAGTGTCCTGAGTCAAAGTTCTCTCTGTCAAACTTCAAGGAAGGGAGTTGTAGATGCTGTTACCAGACATTCAAGGACAGGTTAAGTAGGAATGACAGAAAATCATCCAGATTGTAACAGGCCAAGTGATCCAAGAGCTTTCATGTAACTACTTGTTTTATAAGGCTGTGTGAACATAATTCTTCCACATTTATCTATACGTGGAGAACTTTATTTAATTAAAACCACTGTAGTTTATAGACTCCAGGCCAGTGGCAGAAAAATCAATGCAAAATAAATTCTATAAAATACAATAGGGGGAGGAAAACAAAAAAAAAAGAAACAATTGGAGCCCTTGTGTGACACAGCAGTATTCTTTAGTGTTGCTATTCCTTTGTTACTCAGGAAAATAGCAAAATGACCCCACTTAGCTTCACTCCAGAAAAGGGTGGAAACACCATTGAGCTGACAGATATCTAGTCAGGCTCTAAACAAAGGAATCTGGTTTTTATGGATACATTTGCATCCCTTATTCAGCCATGTGTTTGCCCATGTCCATATTACACATAAATGCTGACTGTTTTGTAGAGATAGACAACATCCCACTGTGAGTTTGAGTACAGCAACATATGGCAAATCCTCACAAAAAAAGTACATATTTAAGTAATACAACTGAATAAAAACACAACCGACATTGCTCTTTTCTTTAGTATGTAAATAACTGGAATTTCTTCAACCTCCAGGGCTTTTTTTGATATTACAGAAATTTTATCAGAAAGTGCCACAATGAGTTTTTGTAGTTAAACAATTGGAATAAAATGGTACTGGGTTCTATTTTGCATCTTTGAATTTCTGGTTCTGCTCCAGTAGCACAAAGCATTGTGCTTGATTTCACTACTGTACAAATCTGCAGAACTGTTAAAACCCAAAATGATTAAATAAAATGTAGTATTTCCAAGTTAATTTATGAACAGAAAAACAAGCTGTCTTAGCAACCTAACACTCAATTCTTCTCAAACAAAATATTTCAGGCAAAAATTTTGAAATTATTTTCTTGAGGAAATTCTTTTTTATCTATCACCTGGCTTGTTTCATGGTTTTTATTAATAATTATTATTTTTAAGAAGTGATATTGGTATTTCTTTCATAAATATAAACAAGCAGAAAAACTAATTTTTTGCATCTTCTTCCAAACAGAACAACGCACATGAGACTTATTTCACCAATTCCTTGGTTTGTCCCATTTTGCTTTTTTTCACTCCTGTGCTTTTCAGATAACAAACTGATTAAGGGGACAGATTAGTAAAAAAACCCACAGCATAGAAAACTTAAAAACATCTTTACAAGAAATACGGGAATTTTTTTTCCAAAATACAGATTTTTTTTTTTTCCAAGAGCAAGAATTGGAAAAAAAACCTCATTGGCCAAAAGTGATTTTTGAAAGGAGTATTTTGCAAAACATCAACCACTCTTACCAAAAATCTCTGTTTCTTATTTGGAAATAATGACTCTACATATTTTATTGCAGATATATTATTTAGCTGATCTTTTCCTTGTAAATCTGATGACCAAAGAGTTAACAGATTTTGGGAAGGCATGGCAGTGAGCTGTGGTGGAGGACACTGACCAGCTCAAAACTGCCCCAAGCAGCTGAGGCTTCATGGAGTTCCAAGGAATTGCAACCACTTACGCCAGATCTAAATATATCTGCATCTGAAGAGTGTCTATTAACTAAAATAATCATACTTCAAACAAAGCTAGGGGTTTGTCATCATTTCTGTATCTGGGGAGTTTAATTACAGACCTCCTCTGAACTCTCCTTGAGAAGAGTCACAACTAGTCTGGTCCTCACCTGTGACGGAAAATGTTTTATTTTTCAGTTTTCTGATGAAGAAAAAAATATATTGAAAGAAAACAGAGCCTTTCCAGTAAAATCTTTCATCAAAATATAGCAGTGAGTAGTTGTGCTGGGTGAAAATGATACATTTCTGTGATTGATTTCCATGCTATGCAGCGACCATAGACAGGATCCTTTGCCTTTTTCTACTTCTGTCCACCTTCTTCATATATGCCACACAAAAACTAACAAAAGAAGGTGATTTTTTTAAAGTTTGCTGACTCTTAAAAAAAAGTAATGGAAAATTCTTGAAATAATGCCACATAGGTAAAATGTCAACCCAAGCAGATACGTAAACAATCATAGTATCACATTCTTCTGGGCTGGCTCTAAAAAAACTAAAGCCAGAGAAAGCTTTAGGAAAGGAAATCGAGCTGTTCCTGACACATTCCCTCAGTCAGGGAATGTTTAGCTCAGGGCAGAACATGGCACTACCAGGGGCTGCTCTGGACAGCTGTTCAGGACAAAGCTAACAGGGCTGCTGTGGTTGAGGTCCCTGAAGTTTACAATTGTTCTGATTCTGTTCTCAATTACCAAAAAGCCCCAAACAAATGGGGTCAGGTTAGAGATCCTTCTGCTTTGTAAACAATTTTACTAAAGACAAGGAAGAGGTATTGAGGTAAAGACCATGAGAAACAGAGCTGGAAGGTTAAACCTCCCCTAGTAAGCAGCTGTCATGGTTTGGGAATGGTATTTGCCAATTTAGTACTCCCACTAAAATCATGTGCTGCTCACTCCCTGCTTCCCCGTCCCCTGCAGCACTGTGAAGAGAAAATTGGAGGCAAAAAAGGCAAACATCACAGCTTGAGAGAAGAACAACTTACTGGAAACAGCAATGAGATAAGAAAATGAACAGTAACAGCAACAACACTAATGACAGAGGGTACCAGAAAGAAATAATTCACACAGGAACCCCCCAACAGCAGATAATACCAGCCCAATCCCTCTGCCACCTTTGCTCAGCCAGACCAGAGCCCCTTCTCCCCAGAAGGGAGCCTCTTCCCCTCCTGCCTCTGTCAATGACACCAGTGTTATAGAATAACCTCCAGGTCCAAGCCACCTCCTGGATACTGAAAAGAATTAACCCTGTCCTGGCAGGAACCAGGACAGTAGCTGTCCTCTTTCTGGAATTTAGCAATACTGAGATTTCCTGAGCAGGTTGTAGCTGGGCCATTTTGTTTAGCTGCTTTTAATGGATCTGTTCAGCTTGCATCTTTCATCTTTGAACTTATTTGTATTTTTGACCTCTTCAACATCCTGTGCAAAGGAGGTCCATGATTTAATTATGCATTGTGTGAAAAAGCACTTCCTTTTTGCCTAACTCTGCTGTCCAACATTCTCATTTAGTGTTTCCTTATGAAAAATAGTGAGATTCCATACCTTTCAAAACTTCTAGACTTCTGCTGATTCCTGCCCTTTCTAGGTGATCACAGCTCTTCCACTCCAGCGCTTTTCTTGACCTGGAAGCCAAATCCATTTACGTAGCAATGCTCAACAAACCCTGCGTCAACCAGAGCAAGTTGGTTGCATTCTGGCTGAACTGGCTGCCAGACCTTGTCATGGCAATAAGGAACGTGGCTAGGATGGATGTGTTAGTAAGTAAGCCCTTCTCTGAGAATCTAAAATGCCATCGTCCATCACCACTTCTCTCCACAAAGGAGGGTTCACATAGGTAGTAATCTGCATTTCAGAAATGGAGTGCACTTTGGTCCATGGAAATCATCTCACCTTTAACTTTATGCTACAATTTGGAGGTAAACTGAGCATTACCTTTACCTCATTTCTTTAAGTTATTACTAAATTCTAAGTTAAGGAAGACAATATCTAAAACACCAGTGTAAAATTCCATTCTCAGTTGTACTTAAATAATATCTTCTTTGGTGTCTACAAAATTACAAACTCCTAGTCAGTGCCTAAATTGGTGTCTGGGGGAGGGGAAGATTCTTCCCTTTTTTTCTGGGCAAATGTTCCTGGTAAGTCACTATTTTAGCTTTGACTGTTTGGAATTACCATGGCAGTTCATCTATTTAGGCTTGAAATGATTTTCTATAAGAAATATTTGTCTCTGAATTTACATGACATTTCTGGCATCAGCTTCACAATTGCACCATAAAACTGGTTTATTTCCAGAACTTTCACCCTCCCTGTCAACACACAGCTGGAATGGAACAGAAGGCAGACAAATACAGCCTGTTTGTGGGCTTTTGAGAGAAATGGATTAATCACTAAGCCTGATATGAAAAGGTACAACTGACTTCTTAATCATTTTCTCTGCTACAGACTATCTTTCACTTATACTACTGACATCTCTGAAATGTGTTCTTGGGAAAAGAAGTGAAATTGTCAACAAGTACAAATCTTGAAGCGATTTCTTTCTGGTTGTAAAAAGCCCTGGGCTGAGTAATTATCAACTGTGTCTATCAACTTTAAAGAAAGCTGCACTAAGGTATGGATGCAGAAACTAACTGTGTTCCTGGAACTAATTGCAGCACTACCCAGAGTTGAGACAGGCTGCCATAAAGCAAATTTTAGGAACTTTCTGCTGTGATACTAAAAATGGAGAAACCCAGAAGAGCAGCAGCACCAGCTTATTTCACTGCAAAATACATGGATAGGACATCTCACTATTCTGATGTAGAATGCAGAAAAGAAAGATAAAGAAGAAGATAATGGAGATGTGAAACAAAATCCAGTACAAGGAGCAGAGATATGGAAGAAATGTGAACAAGAGTAAGTGTGAATGGGAAATGCTGCTGTGCCAGAAAATTAGGTACCGTATCTGTGGAAACTGGCTGAATGAATTTGAGAATACCAATCTAACTAAGAGGAAAAACCCAATGCTGTGGCAAGAACATGTACTGACTATAAAAAAGCTGATGAGGTTGATATTTGGCAGAGAAAATGGGAAACAGGGTTGTGGGTAAATTTGAGGGTGCTGCAGAATCATCATAAATTCTACAAGAAAGGAAGTAAGAGGGGAGGTAGTTCTTAGAAGAGAATTGGAAAAGAGAAATCAGAAAAGAGGAACACCCTGGATTTCTCAGAAAATTTGATTTGCAGTCACCTGTAGCTGCTTGAAAGTAGAAGATGATGATAAATCAGGGAAGAAGCACAACAGAACTAAGGTGATCTTCAGTGCAGCCATACAAATACCTACATACTCATGCAGAATGAAAATATTTCCTTAGTACAAATTAGAGTTGTTTTCATGTTTAAATTCTGTAGACAGTGGAGGCAATCTTTATATGAAAAAAAAAACCAAAACAAAGATGTAGGAATTCAATCTGCTAAAATAACTTGAAGTTTCATCAACTTCAGAACAAATATATATGGCAAAGCAAAAAATTCACACCCTTCTATGCTGCTTTCTCTATTTAAATTTGCCTTGGAATGTAGCCAAAATATCATTCATAGGAATCAGATCAACACATCAAGAGTGAAGTCAGAAATATATGGTCATACACAGATGGCAAAAAGGTTTCTTTCAACTCACATCAGTAAATGAAGACTTAAGATTCCTGATTTTTGAACATGTAAGAACTAAATGCACTGCCTGAGACAGAAAATGCTTTGTCCTGTAACCTGCATTTGTCCCCTGTAAAATGCACCAACATCCCTTTCACCACTTCACTCAGCTGTCGTTCCATCAGTTGGCTCTCAAGGAGACCTTAAGCACCAGGCTGGGCAGTCAAATGTACTCAGTAAACAGGAGTACATTTCTGGGTATCACTCACACTTTACACTACCTTCTCAAACAGGCTCCTTAAGGATCCCAGCATGTGCAGAACAGAAAGGATGACAAGATGGACCTCATCCCTCTGCAGAAGAATAAAATCCCTCTAACGACTCTCTGAAGGTATGTTGGCAGAAAGAAACATTCCTTCTCTAGTAGAGAAACTGGTCATAATGAAAGACTTTTAAAGCTTCTCTAAATTCAGTTTAGGAAATGGGACTCAGTTTTCATTATTTCAAGGAGAAGCTTACCTGCCCATGCAATCAATGCCTTTACAGTTCCAAATATGAGTGCAAAACCTCTGTATGCTACAAGAGGTTGTCATTTCAGATTCTTGTTTACTTGCTATCATTTTTCTGCCTCATTCAGTGACAGATCACTTCTAAATGATGGAGATGCAAAATTACATTGAACAAACAGGCTCTTCAAAACCTTCATGCTACTCTGTTTCCCACCATATTATTTGAGTCCTAAAGTAAGTAAGGGTTATACCATTTTATAATTCTATTTTGAACTGACTAAGTGGCATGCAGGACATTGTTTCCTCTTAGTTATAGATTGATTGCTCTGAAATAATGCATTAGGATCTCAGTGGACAAATAGAGAAGAGCAGGGCAATGAAATAATTTGTTGTTGTTGTTGTTACTAATCTTTTTTTGGTCTGGTGCTTAGGGACACGGTTTAGTGGTGGACTTGACAGTGCTGGGTCAATGGCTGGACTCAGTCCTAAAGGTCTTTACCAACCTAAATGATTCTATGGTTCTTTGATGTTGTGAACAGCTCCAAGCTTTTGTCCAAAATACATTGAGTACCTGTTAATGGCATAGGCAGCTGAGGCCACCATGAAGGGCAGTAGAGATGCTCTGTTGTTGAGCAGACATACTCCTGCACAGTTAATGGCAACCAACTCCAGCATGGCTAAGGATCGGCTGGCAGGAAAGAGTCACCTTCAGCTGCAGCACGTGTTATATCTCGAGATATCAGTGAATAAAACAAATTCTGCAGCATCTCTTCCATTTGAATACAGTGATATATAATGAAGATCCTTACCAGAGGAATTTTTTTCTAGCTCTCTGCTTGATTTTCAGTAAAAAAGATGTCTTTGTCAAACAAACACTTGTGTTCCCAGTTTATTCCCCCTTGTTCTGTGTTATTTCTTCACCTTGTATAAAAGTGCAGGAACTTTTCTTGTTCTACAGAGCTATGTCTACCTCATTACTAAATCTCTCTGTGTCACTTAGAGATGTACAGTACCTGGCTTTCTGTTCCTGTGTGCGAGTTCCATGTCCCTTTACTCTGTCACAAACAATTAAGTTGACATTTCCTTCAACCGAGAAGAGCAAAGTACCTTTAATGTATATTTAAGGTTGCCAGTCTTGTTGATTGACACAGTGGGCTGTCAGAAGCATTAACTTACATGTTAAAAGGTGAACATCTATTCTGTTTGCTTAATCTCCAGTGGGACAAGTACCACAGAACATGAATCCTTTATGCTTGTCAGGACCTTGCAAATCAATAGTAACCTTCTGTGATCTACTGCTTTGAGCTGGGTGAGTTCATAAAGCTGTACTCAGCCTAAATCCCCAGTGGACATTGTTTAGAGGCTACCTTAACCACCCATACAGCATTAATAAAATCAAGCAGGAGATGTTTTCCTTGGCATCTGAAGAAACATTGCCCGCCACTCTTTCTAAAGGGTTTCTTTACTTCTTCAGAAATATCACACTGGAAGAACTTTAGGGAGCATCCTACTAGCACTGAAAATATTTTAATAACATATTATTATCACAGCTCTTCAACAAGTACTGCAGACTGCATGTACTTTGTCCCCTTGCTACAACGATTTTTTAAAAGAAAAAAAAACCTATCAGATTTGAGGAAAATAACAATTTATTTAGTTGAAATAAAAGCACAGTAGCCAGTGAGATGTGATTCTGAACTTGACTTGTAAGTACACTACAGCACTGAGTATAATAGCTAGAAAGGGTGAAAAGTCCAACCATCCCCTAGAGTCATTAGGTGCTTAGGCTGCAGCAATGGATGAACTAATTAAATAAAAGTGAATTAGACTGGAGCCCTTCTTGGAAAAATACTTGGCTAATGACTTTGTTGAGAAAATGTCAACATACATTTTCAAAGTGTTTCTAGATTATACAATAAGGTACTAAGAGAAAATCCTATTCCCTTGAGAAATTTCTAGACCCGTTCTTCACTGGGCAAAGACAGCAAACAAGACCCCATTGTTGTGACTTAGAAGTTCAGAACAAAGCTTGGGTACAAGTATTTTCAGATTTTGCTGCTTTTTTTTGGTACAATTTTTAAAAGATAATGTACAAATATTAGTACTCACTCATAGCACCCAATTCTGATTATGCAGTCTTTTCCTTAATTAATGCATACAACTAAGCAACATAGTAAGAAGATAATCTTATGAAAAGAATCGTGAAGATGCAAGATTTCAGTAAAACTCTACCTGGATTTGCTGGAATGGCTCTTTTCGCAGGATCCCCTCTTCCATTTGCAGCATGCATGATCAAAGTATGGGAGCTGTATTATCTTTAGACCTCTAAACTAAACAGCACACACTTTCTCTCAGTAAGATCTTAGATTCTAATTTATTCCCACACATTAAAGGAAAAAAAAATAAGTATTGTGTGCAAACACAGTGTGTGTATGTATGTGTGGGAGGTATTTTGCAATGTAGATGCAGCTGTTGCTTTGTGAGCTGCAGCTAGTAAAACTAGAATTATGAGCTGAAGGTGTCCACTTTCAGGTTCCCCTTGTGGCATTACGAGGCCCCTGTACATTTTTGATCCTCTTATCAACAAATATCTTCAAAGCCTTCTGAAAATTACTTTTGGCTTTGTCTGAAGGTCATTTCCATGCAAGATGAGGAGTTATTCTGTTGGCTACACTGGAAACCTGGATAATGCTACCTTGGTGTATCGCATCCATAATAGAAACACATTTCTCAAGTTTGGGGGTTCTTCCCTTTAAAAATGCAGGAACCTGTCCTCCTTTCTCTGTTTAAAAAAAAGAAAATTAAGACTGTACAAAGCATTTAAAAGGAAAGAACTCCAATTGTCAATTTACTTCAGTTAAAACAAAAATTAAACCCCTCACACTCTCTTGTGAGTCTGTATTTGAGAAAAAAATCTAACTTCACAACCTCCTGACTTTCTCCCTGAACCTCTACCTGGTTTATCAGGTAAGTGACAGTGCTGAGGATTAACCATCATTTGGTTCCTGGTGCTCTCATGGAGTTTCTTGGTTATGCCTCCTAATTAAGGGACAGATTTGTTACTTTGCTTCACAAAGATGCAAATATGTGCCAACAGGGATTTCAAGATGAGAAACATTAGCTTTACAAATAGCTCAAACATATTTTTAAGTGGGTTATGAATTTCTATTTGTTACTTTCTCGGGGCCCAAGCAAGAACTTAATGGGAATTGTGTTTTAACATATAAATATCAAAATAATATAAGTAATTTTGACATCTAAATTCAGGATTTAAAAAGGAATTAAAAATTGGTAAAATCAGACTAGATTATGCTCAGATTTGGGTAACAGGATTATTTGTCATCTGTGAAGATTATGACTTTTAAACTTTAGAAGGATTCAGCTTCAATTCATATTTTACAAATTAATTTTGTACTACTGATAGAACCCTTGAACATAACCTGTCTCAGGAAGCAACAAGCCAGGTTAGGCAAGCAAAAATTGACTAGTTACATAGCTACTAAATGGAAGAGGGAGTAGGAGAACAACAATCTTACAATCAAAAACAGGAAGACAAAGGAATTTTGCCTGCCTAGCAAATAAAATATGAAGGTAAAAAATACTGAACAATAAATTTTAATTTAAAAATATAGGAAATGCTTTCATCCAGTGCAAAACTGTGTGGGCATACATTGCAACCTCATAACTACTAAAACCACCAAGGAGATGGAGGTATGGGCAGCTAACATGTACTGATTACCTTGTATAAGTATTTGTTATACAGAAAGAGAATCCACAGTACTTGCTCACATTTGAAGTGTCTAGGGTAACAGACATAATATAAGGGTGTCAGACCTGTAGCTCTTAAGTAGCTAGTAAACTATAAACTGTGTATAAAACATCCCCATTCTCAAGGAACTCTCAAGCACACAGAAAAAAGGTACCAGAGGCTGCAAAAATTAATTTTGACAAAATGTGAGACCATGAGCCCCTACCAGACAAAGTTCTTGCTCCTATTTAAGGCTGATCATATCTTAGTTGATCACAGGATATCCTGAGTTGGAAGGGAGTCATGAGGATCATCAAAGTCCAGCTCCAAGGAGTGTAACCATACAGCTACAAAGCATATAAATGCAATATTTCAGACACTGTCAAGCACTCATGGCATTGCAACAGAGATCCTTTCTCCTGCCCTTGTGCAGGTCTTATTTCAAACAAGCAGTGATATTGAAACATGAGCAATGGAAGAATGTACAACAAAGCTGGTAAGATCTTATGGGCCCAAACAATAGCTGAAGGGCTCATTTGTTTTTGCATGGGCACTTCTTTTTACATGGAAGTATAAAAATGCTACATGGCCACCATCACTGTTAATGCAGTCCCATGTGGCAAATGAAGAGGGTGTGCCTGGCATAAAATGCTATTACTAAGTTGTGCAGATATGATAAAGAGCAATATTTACATGCCATTTACAAATTACAACTATTAGGAAGGAGCAATATAAACACTTAGCAGGCACTTTTTCCTTACCAGGAACCTATGAGAAATGCTCAGACAAGACAAAGTTTCCCGCAGTCGAAGAGAGACTTCCCTTGTCTTTTATTGGGCTTTGGATCTGTACTTAAATCACAGATAGCTTTGTGATGAGAATAAGAACACTATACTAAAGAAACAAGATAATAAATAATGAACTAAAAGCTATTAACTTGAAAACTACAAAATGCATTTACTTGTTATGGAATGATTTTGTCTGTTTTGCAGAATTACTGTCTTTCTTCTGTCTCTGGCAAACAAAGGAGACACAGTTGTACCATATATTTATCACATGCAGATTTCTCCATGTCAATAACTAACCAGGAGCCAAATAAGATTTTACAAATGTAGTATAATTAAAAATTCTTCAATATGACAAACACAGCTGTGCAAGGACCACAAATATGATATGTAGGACTTAAAAGCTTTTTACAGCTCTAGTATTAAAAGTCTGGCTCATTAAGAACTAGTAAGCCTATTACTGTTATTGTCAAGTATGACATCAAATATTCATTGAATTCACTTTTCCCAACCTAACTCCAGGCCTGCTGCTACTGTGTTATTACATCTATTTGCAGTAAAAAAATGAAGAAAAGCAAATCCTGTCATATATACATATGAAGAGCCTTGATCAACAAATACATTTAGAACATTGTGAGTTTGTCAAACTCTTCACAAAACTAGCATCCAACTAACATGTTGACTATTTCAGAAAACCCTATTTACACAGAACCTTGTACAAACAACAGAGTCTTTTGATTTATTAATTATTCCATAACTAGAATATGCAGTCACATTTGGAAGGTTCAAATTGTCTATTGCTGAAAACACACTGTGAAAACTTGGATAGGAAATGTAAGCAAGCCATGTAACTTTTTAATAAAATCTCAATTGTTGCTGATAATTGCATCATCAGGTTTCAGCGGATGAGGTTGCAATGTATGCCCACACAAAATTAAAATTTCAGCAAACTACACATACAGACACCATACAAATTGAAACACATCCACTTCCACTGCACTGAATGCAATTTCGGTTGCTAATCAGGACAGAACCATGTTTACACTTTCCAATTGGCAGACTGGGACATGTCAGGAGATTTAATAAGTTCTGCAGACTTTTGGTTCCTACTGTTGTGCTAGTTCCTCATGGTTATTGTGATATTATGGCTCTGCTGTAGTTCACAGGAGATTTATTACAGAGCTCATTACATTCATTTGATACACTTTAATTAAAATATTAATTAAAGATAACTGTAACAAGGGACCTGGGATGTATTGTGTGAGATCAGATTCACAGAATGACATGTTGCTTCTCATCTCCAAATGCAGACTCTCAAGCAGGGCTGCCACACAGAAGCAGGCTTTCTACTTTATCTGTGGATGATAGGGACAATGTACTGGGTTTTTCAAGGTTGTTCTTAAACTGAAAACTGTTTGGGCTTTATGCCTTACTTGTATTAAATTTCCATTTGCTTTGATTGAGAGTCCTAGAAATTTTCAGGGCAGCAAATATCTCAATTATAAATTATGATTCATTAATAGCTATAAAAACCTTTGCGGTGGTAGGCTTTTAGAGCAGAGAACATGCAGCTGATGCTTTTACATAACCCTGTCCCTCTAATAAAAGCTATTAATCAGTGGGTACAGAAATATTTTCCCTTCTGAATAAATCTAGCAAACACAGGCAGCAGATATGCTCAAAAAAATTAGAAGTTGTAAAGGTAAATTATGTACAAATTACATTCCCTGTGGATTTCACAGTCTTTGGAAGAGATACAAGTACCAATGCCTGGGCATGTACATGCACATACATACATATAAACAAAATCAGGCCTTCAAATTACCTGTAGTAGCAATTATTTAGAATATCATAAGAAATGGGACTCTTATTCATCTTCTGAAAGCATAAATACTGACTGAAATCTTATGTCATATTTGAAACATTTACTATCGTGTTCCTTTTGAACTCTAATAGTTTACTAACAGATGTGCCAGTAAAACATCAAAGCATTGATGACCTAGAATGCCCACTAGCAAAAGGGTACCTTATTGAATGTGAATTAATGGATAAAATGTATTGAAAGAGAATTTGACCTGGTTAATAAAAGCAGGAACAGTCATAATCCAGAATATCCTCAAAATATTCTGAAAGATAATGGAAACATAAATTATCTGCATTGTTTGGATAGAGAAGCAAAGGTGCTAATTTCTACACTTACTTGAAATCACTTGTTAGCTTGGACTTCCCTGCTACAGAAAACTTGTTAATAGAGGGATGCTCCTCCTGTCTTCTTTCTAAATGATATTACTGGCATTTAAACTTCCAGCTGGTGCCTGCTGGCAGTCCTACCACAGCTGTAAGGCTTGGCACTCTGCTGGCCTTATGTGTGTCATGCCTGGAGCCCCCAAATAGTTGGGGTTGGAAGGGACCTCTGGAGATTGCCTGGTCCATAGCCTGTCTCTAACACACTCCATCATACACAGTGACACAGCTGTCTATTCACAGTGCCTTCAGATACTAATTACTTGGATTACTCTTTTCTGCTAGTTCTCAGCTCCATCCTTCACAAAAAATAAGACTATATTTAAAAAAAAATCACAGTAAGAACATTTTCCACACCTTAAAAATAATGAAGTAAATGAAGCAAGAAAACACTCCCTGCAGAACTTGAATAGTACAGAGAAGCCCGGTGGCTTTGCAATAGATGGCTCCTGGGGATTGGTCTTTTAGCAAACTGTCATGTGGTCATTTGACACTTGTATTCAAATTAAGAGAGGGTTCCCAAATAGCTGTGGGAAATGCTAATTTGACATGGCTATGGTGCATACAGAAAACCAGAGGTAGCAAGTTGTTATATTATTATTACATATGATTTTTGGAAGCTTTTTATACTATGTTCTTGAAAATCAGCACTTTAGACTTCCTACATGTTGTACTAGAAAAAGATATTATGGATCGGTGACTTTTTTCTTGCAGTATTGAACCTATGCCTTGTGCTGTTTGTTTTTACAAGAGTTATTCTCAGTTCATTCATGTAAAAATTCCCATTTGCATTCTAAATTATCTTCTGCTGTAAGTAACAAATCCATTTATAAAAATTTAATAAGGAGATCTCTAAGTAGGTCTGGAAGGCTAGCCTAGTTAATCATAATAGTGACTTGAATATATATACATTTTAAATGATGGTATTTTTATATAGCTATAAATCTTTCTACAGATAGCTTCATACAATTTTTAGAAAGCCTGGTATTTTAGGGAAGAAAATCCTTTCAAAGTATTATCATTAAATGAAAGGAGCTTGTAATTTTTTCCTTAATTAGAACTAAGAAAATTAAGATTGTGATTTTCTACATGTAGGTATTAAGGATCAGTATCAAAGGAGCAAATATGAATCAAATTTCACTGAGTTTGTACTAAGATGAATCACTAGGACAGTGGAAACTGATCTTCCATGTCTTTTTAGCATTTGTTGCATCTTGATAGGGTATTTCTGATTATGAAGAACAACAAATTTTGCTGTGCAAAGAAAGCTGCTGCTTGTCTGCCTTTGGAACATGCAGTGAGAGTAGCTTCCAGGCTGAAATCAGTCACATAAAACACTAAAACAGCAAAGGCCAGGAAAAGTCTGAGAATACAACTATCCAAATCTTGTTAACCGACTGGTTTGTTCCCTAGAAGTTAAACTATTTCCTAGCGTTTAAATTATTCTCTGTCAAACTGCATCTTTTATCAAGACTTCCTACATCATGGGGTGATATTACTAGGAAAACGCACAGGTAATTTTCCAGCGTGGCTGGGATGAGTGGAGGTACAAGGAAAGGGAAAATAAAGAATTAGACAGACCACAATGCCTGTAGGCCTTTTGCATTGTTTGTTGTCAAACACTAATAGTCTGGTTTGATGTTTCTCAGAGTGATGCAAAACATATGGTAACCTTTGCCCATTCCTTACTCTGGAATTCCCATGTACCAAATGCCACCGAGGCAGAGCAGCTTCCCTGGGATGGCTGCCAGCACTCTGAGCACAGCTTGCTGAAAATAAACCTGGTGCCAAGAAGATGTAAAGGGCAATCACTTAAAGGGAAAGATGCCATCAGAGGATATAGCACAAAAAGACTACAGCAGCAGAGAGAGGAATATAGGTCTTTAAAGTGAGAACGAAGTGACAATGTCAGAACAACTACTGCAGTTCCTAGGAATTACTTCATTAGTTACAATAATTTCAGGCACCTGTAGGCAAGTTGATTTTGAATTTGTACTGATTTCTTCAGAATGATTTAGAATCTGGAATCTAGACAAAGGCATAGCCTGATATGCTGATGTGCTAGTGACAAGAAGGCATGTGCTAAATTCATAATTCTGCCAAATTCATTTATTTATGCACAAAGACTTGTTTGGAGATAAGGCAAAGGCTTTGTAATCCCAGAAACTGTTAGATATTTGGCTCTTCAAAGTAAAATGCAGTAGGGATTAGTTGCCAGAAAATTAACACAGAACTTGCTTAAAACATATAAATGAGCAAGGCCTGTTTGATAAAACAGGACAGCAGGATTTTTCTTATTAGACTCAGATATAAACTGAATCCTAAAACTGGAAACAATACTTATTTCTTTATGTAGCATAGCCCTCTTCCAGACATGGAAGATAACCACCAAGCCAAGCAGTCTATTTCTTTCATGTATAAAAAGAGAATTTGATTTATGCCTACCAAGTTTTCTGTACCGTGCAGTTTTTCAGGTTACCTTGACAGCTTAAGTATCCAGTCACAGACAGGATCTTTCACCTTATGAGTTTGTGTTAGATCCTAATTTCTTTTTCATATCTGTATTTAATAAATCACAAACAATTAATAACTGAAATCTTTCATGCTGATAAAAAATTTAGAAGGACATAGAAATACTTCAAATCCATAGTTATAATTCTGCCAGTTTTCCAAAGCAACTATTGCCTAAATATCATACAGATTTACTAAAAATGTTTTAGTAATTGAGAAATTAATTGTTGGTACTGTGCAGTGGTATTGTCAAGACCTGCAGAGTATTGGCACTTCCTCAGTATTTAAACACTCCCAGATGCAAAGCTACTCCCATAATTAAATAAATAGTTAAAGATCTAAAACATTCAAGGCATTTAAAATCACATTTCTCCATATGCAAAAAAAAAAAAAAATGATCATATTATTGCTCTTTCTTGTGAAACACATTATTTGCAGGCAATGTCATAATGACTTTTATTTCACGTACCAAATATAGTTGCCATAACAAATTCTCAAAGACTGTGTGAATAGTCCAGATAATAAAATGTAATGGGATGTCACAGGGTGAACCATTGAGGTTAAAAATATCCTGCAGTAAATCAATAGTGATCTTCATTGTTTCTTGTTCCTAATGGGTGAATCTTTAAGTTTCCAACAGTCTTTTCAGGTTTTTTTCTATTTTGCCCTTCATTCTCAAGGGTGAATACTTTCCAGTACTGCATAAACTAGTACTGTAGTATCTGTTATATTTGATTTGTAGTCTCAATTACTCTCTTTTAAACATGTGATGATTTCTTTGAAAAATTGGGAAAAATATTTCTTGCACTTGGAAAGGGAAGTGTTGAGGAATATGATAACCCTCAGTTTCTTAGCAGATCATTTTGAAATTTCACAGAGATATCTCCTATACAAATCTTTATCCTGATGCTTGAGCCTTTATGTCACCATGAACATGCAGCCCACCACTGTAAAGAAATCTGTGTAAAGCTGGATCCAAGCCCCTGAGAACCCTGATGTTTAACAGATTAAATCTTTTTATGAACAACTTGTGTAAAAATACTGGGGGGTCAAAAGATCAAGACTTGATGGAAACAAGGAGAAACCGTGCTGATATAGACCTAATATCAGCAATTTACAACAGTGATGACATTGTCTTAATATCAGCAATTTTAAAGTCAGTATCAGATAGAGAAAGGTACATTATTACAGATGTTTAAGATAGCAAGATACAGTGCAATTTCCCCCCCCATCATTCCCTGTATCCACCCTTTCCCATTTATTCCTCCTCCACTCTTTCACTCCCTATCTGCCCATGCCCTGCCTGCACAATGGGAAGCAGAGCCAGGGCTTTTGGGTCAGACAAAACCAATTCTCTGTGGGAGATTCTGCACTCAGCCTGGGCTGAGCCCAGTGGTGCTGAGGAAAGCTGCACTCTTAACAGAGCTATGGGATCACTTGATTTGGCATTCTCTGCTGTGGGGGTGCCTGTAGGAAACAGAGCTCCAGGGTATGTGAGGTTTCCACCCTGCCTGCTGAAACAAGTCTGTGCTTTGGGTTCAGAGAGACATGGGCACAGCTTGTAGTCAGGGTGTATATGGTAGGTGAACTGAACAATTTATATTTTATTTTATTTCTTAAATAGTAAAAAAAAAATAGATACATGAATTAATTCTATCCTCAGTTCAAGAACTCCCAATCCCTACTACACAGAGCAATTTGCCAGAACAAATTATCCATTTTATGAAATGGCAAATTTCCATAGTAGAAAACTCTGTCAACATAAACTGTTTAAACAAACGTTTGACTGTTCTGCAGTCAGATAACTAGATTTAAAGACAAAGAATGGAAAGCCTAAGTATTGTATTTAAACACTAAACGATTTCTGAGTTAATAAAAAAATGTTTTCTGAGTTAGAAAATATGGAATGACAAAAGCTTGAATCTACCAACGTCTAAAAGATTTATGCACAGATAGGGAAGCCATTTCCAGAAAGTAGCCTTTAATACATCTGCATTTCTACCTGTGGGGAATACAGGTGTCTTACTTCAATAAGTGTTACTGATCTGACTTACATTTTACATACAGTATTTTCGTACTCTGCTGCTACTGCAACACACTTTGCAACGCAGAGCAAGAGCCTTAAATAATCTCTTAGCTCAATACAATTTTTCCTAGGCTAGCATTTCATTTGGTATGAGTCTGAACATGATATCATCTTCCTATTTGGGATACAGAGTCTCTGAGTCCATATCTGCTTGCCTTTCTCTCTGTCACTCTCTTATCAGTCACAATCAGAAATGCTTCTGACACCATCTGATAGACGAGGCTATACCTTCCTCAGAAGCCTGCCCACAGCACAGTGCATCGACTGCCTGTAACTCTGCTAACAGATCAGAAGGACAGTGTACTTGAAATAGTTCACAATCAGAGGAAAAAAGATTATTTTTCCTTTGATTTTCAATTTTTAAAAATTAGTTAAAGATTCTTTATCCCTAAATGTCGTACTAAGACAAATTTTCAGAACAAGCAGCTGCTGTTAATGTAATATAAAATATTGACAGAAGGGTCACTGTTTTCAAAATGAGCTCCCCAAAACATTTTAAAGAGGTGGATAAGTTTGAAAATTCTGAGCCTGGCCCTAATAAGAATCTTCATTTAAAGGAAAAGTGTTGGGGTGACTAAGTCAAACAAAACTGTTTCTATGCCTCTATTTGTAAAACTAATAATGGTAAAGCCTCTCTTAAAAGAACCCAGCTTTTGCTTTATTCATCAGTGTGTTCAGAAACATCCTCTGTCTAAATGAGCGTTTTCATAAACACAGCTTTTTATACTAGAGTCAGAGAACAATGAATGCCACTGCATGCATGAAACATGAAAAAGACCTTATAATTTCTTATACCATACATGGTAATGTCATGGCTTAGGCTGACTCAATTTCATATCTGCCTGGGCTAAAACTAAGGCCATTTCCTTTAAATTACTGACTTTCCAACACACACCAGGATAGATTGCCCAGAGAGATTGTGGAGTCTCCCACACTGGAGACATTCAAGAAATGTCTGGATGCAATCCTGTGCCATGTGCTCTGGGATGACCCTGCTTGATCCAGGAGACTGGACCAGACAATCCACTGTGGTCCCTTCCAACCTGCTCCCACGAGCTGCTTTTCCAGCTGCAAGGGACTGCAGGAACTGCTGAAGGTTCCTGGGCAAGATGCAGACGGACACTAATTAGTAAACAACCTGTGTGCTCAGCAAGCATTTGACTCTGAAAAGCAGTGAGGGCAATTTAAGGGACCAGCTGAAAATTATAGCACCACTGGTGACTTAGTAGAAACATCTGGTGGTGGGCTGACTCTCCATAAAAGCTTTTCTGCTCTCCTTGTCACTGAAATCTACAGTATCCTATATCTTAGAAGCACCCTATCATTCTCTGCATTGCACATTATCTGTTGCCAGCATAGACAAATATGTAGTGTGTCAAATATGAGGGTAAAATATGTTGAATCGCACCTGCCAAGAAGAACCACGAGAGCAACAGTATTGACAGCGTTATTCATATTTGATGTTTTAATGTAAATTAGCTAAACCAATTTTTTCTCTCTGCTGCTCTCAAGTGGCACTTCCCTGCAGAACTCTGTGGTATCACTATTCAGATCCCAGTTTGCTACAGAGACTGACTTGCTATTGTTACTTCATAAATTAATTATTGTCTTGTGTACTTGCAACATGGGCAAGAACTGCCTGGTTCAAAGGTATTAGATTTGCTTGTGTTGAACTTAATAAAGTGTAAAACAGTTTAGGTAATGCAGAAGTTGCTAACACGAGATTGTGACTAATTTTCTGTCTGCTACTAGGAGAGAGAGCATTATTTCCCATGCCAGAACCTATAAATCAGTGTGGTGCAATCATCATTTTAAGACAAGTGTTCTCAGGAGAAAATAAGGGTAGCAGATTTAAAAAAGAGAAATGCCCTTTTAACATACTATTTCAGAAAATGTCTCTAGAAATTGAGGAATTAGCTCAGAGGTTTCTGAAATTCTCCTAAAGTCAGAGCTGAAGAAGTTCAACTGTCAAAGTATTCTCAAGAGATGACAATTACAGTGTGGCTAGAAAGCACGGAGACCTCTCTGCTAATTATTTTCTACATCTTAAACATCAGGACCTTTTGAGACATTTTAGAAATTGATTTACTTATTGGCAAGCTAATTTTCATCAGCTATCATAAAACACTGCAATGCCAAGGACGAATTGACATTAAATGCTTTCAGCTTTATCTTCTTGTGAAATGTGAGAGAGTTTTCACTCATACTTAGAAAATAGCAGAAGTCAGCTCCAGCTTGCTCACATTAGTAGTAAACATGATAAAAATTTTTTAAAATTATTATCCGAGTGACGCTCTAAAACCATGAATACCAATTTAAAAATTCTAAGGTATTAGTGAGACCAAGCTGCTGTGGCATATTAGGTGGTCCACACAACTGTGACGTTGTCCACCAAGAGGCTTTCTGATCAGCTGACATATTAAAATATTATAATCCTCCCTTTGTCATATTATTGGATTTGAAACAATGTTTGCTGTGGTGTTGAAGCAAAAAATTAAAACCCAAGCAGAATCCCACACTACATTGCTCTGGTAGAGAAGCCCTGAAGGTCTGAATTTGGGGGAGGGATGCGGAGAATAATAATAATAATAATAATAATAATACACCTGCAGTGCATATGAAAATCTCTTTTTAAAGCAAATGTGTTTCACAGCTAAAAAAAAAAATTAACTCTACAAGCAGAAATGATCTATTGACCACTATAGGTATCCTATAAATAAAGCATGGATTGCTGATTTTTTTCCCCTTCTTATTCTGAAAATAAGAAACAGAAGTAGAACTAAGTCGATTTGTAGGAGTGTGAGAAGAGGATTGCTGAAAGATTTGGAAAAAATATTTCAGTGAATTCTGAGCTTTCAATTAATGTGTTATAAAATAAAAACTAAGCAGACATTTCAAAACGGTGACTGGATAGGAACCAGAATGTCAAAGAATCATCAAAGCTGGAAGAGACTTTGTAGATCACATAGTCCAACCATCAGTCACTCACCTCTGCCCATGAGCAGGCACCCAAACCAAACAAGGTCTCTGTACCCCTCAGTCCTCACAAGTGAGATGGACATTCTGCAGTAGTGGTGAGATTTCATTTTTCCCCCTCTTTAAAACATATCTGAGCTTTCTTTTTACAAACAGTTATTCATTGGTACAAAAGTTGTTCAGAAGGAGGTGCTCATTTGAAGAAAACGCCCAGCAGAAAAGTTTCTTGGGTTCAGGACAGAACTCCTGGAGCTGCAGGTGCAGACCTGCCTGAAACCACCTTTCTGTGCCCCTTCAACAGTGTAGAAGCTTGAGTTCCACACTGGGGATAAAGGTGGGGCAGTGAACTGTGGGTTGCCTCTGCCAGATCCTGTGAAGACATGGCTCAACCCTCAGGGGACACTGCAATGGTAATCCACATAGGAAACCTGGCAGAAGCAGAGAAGGAACTTGAATCTTTTTCTGCCACACCTTCTTGAAAGCAGTAACAACAGGCTATTGGCTACTTCTGTCTGTCTGAGGTAGAAAGAGATAACATTTCCCAGAAAAACCTCTAACGCGCAGCAGTTTTTCAGATCCATCCATTTCATTTAGAGACTAAAGTCAATTTTAGCTTTTTTGAAAACCTGGCCATTTCTTTCCACTTTGATGATGAACAACAGGATGAACTTCGTTCAATGTTCTCATGTTACACTGCTGTTTGTTACCATACTATTACAGAGGTTATACTTTGGAAGTGGATATGATTGTTATAGTCATAGTTTCATGGTTCAAAGAGACAGGATGTTACAATCGTATGACATGAAAAATTTCTTGTGATACAGCACAATACATGTTGGTTCCTAAACAAAATTACTATTTTCCTGTTATTCCTCAGCTTTTAAAAATATTACTTGCATAGCTGTGTCCTTAAAACAGATCATGGTCTTTACTGAAAACAAGCAACATCAGCCCCTTCTGTATTACAAATACATAGGGTTTTGCAGATGCTAGCACATAAGCTAAAGATTAAATTTAGGGATCAGATTTCAAATAAAATCTGGTAAACATTTATTTTCAGTGAGAAAGGGAAGGAGAGAAGGGGAAGGTAAGAGTGTGATGGAAGGAAAAGAATGCATCACAGCTTCTGTGGAACCACAAAATCAACCCTATGGTACCACAGTGCTGAGGAAGTTGTGGAAAACTGGTACGAAACAGGTATGACGCAAGGTTAATGAACCTAAAATATGATCTAACCATTGAAGAGAAGGAACGCATTTTAGTCCTGAAAGCTCGGTGTATCTTATCTTTCACAGGTATAAATTTATGGAGATCTATTAAACTCAGTGGAATCATGACGTTTTACAGCACTCCAATTTGAGTCTTGTTTTATCTTTTAGTTGTTCTCCTTTTCAAAGCAATCCTAGAAAAACAAAACAACTGTGCACTGGAGGAATTTGCTTGGTGAAGAAATACATTCCAGTTGTATCTTTCTAGCTGATACTCTAAGTTTGTTCAAGAAAATTATTTTTTTATGAGAGAATTTTATTTAGTATTGTAAGAGCATTTTCAAGTGTGTTTTTTAATGTGTTCTCAGATCTGTTAAAGCTGAAAGCAACTCGCTGTCCTCCAAAACCTTGAACATGCAAAGCTCCTCTCTCTCCTTCACCGATGTGTGCAAGTTCTTCTTTATTAATCTGGACTAATTATTGTTTTTCTGGCTGTCCTACAGTCTTCTGATGACCATATTGATTAAACTGGCAATACACTGCCTAATTACATTTATGATGGCCATTCTGATGCTACTTGAACATTGTTATTAACAGATACTCAGATATTATGGCAATATGTAAAACAAAAATGACTCTGCATAAGTTACAGAGACAAGTCATATTCCAACATTTGAAACAGAAAGGGCCCTAGAAAATAGCCTGTTTCAACATAGTTTTCAGTTAACACAAGGCCAGAAGTGTGCTTTCTCCATGAAGATGTCACGCATCTGTTTTCATCTCCTTCTGGGTGTCTATGTGAGGTCTTCTCCTCCATCCCAGCAGCCTGGTATCTGTCAAGCCCTCATTCTGTCTAACCTTCTCAGGGATTTAAAGCCAAGTGGTAAGTTGAGGAAAAGGCAAAACCAGATGTCAGGTGTTGCCCATCTTTAGTGTACTTCAGCGTGCAGCTGCATACCGTGCTCCTCTACGGTAATACGAAGCAGATTATGTCCTCTGGGGCTGTGCAAGCAGAGGTCCCAGTTGTCACTCTATTCCCGGATCACTGTACACAAAGGGGAAAACAGCTACACCCTTTGCATGACAGCTGAAGTTTTGAGAAGGTATTGAAGCGTTTCATGTCAATATGTGGTCATTTGCACAGCAACCACCTGGGGATCCATGCCTCTCTTACCAAGGGATGAATCCTTCCTACTTAATGCTAACTCTGCCACCTCGTATTAAGACAAGCCCCAGATTCTAGCCAGTCTTCACATGCTCTGGAGGAAGTGTGCTAAGCTGGGCAGGGGACAAGAGAAGGAACAAGAACATCAGCATACATATCCTTTATTTCAGAAGTAATAAAGGCCAATTGCCAACGGGAGCGGAACTGATTGCACAGTAGATCAATACCATCCTCTGGGAGTTTTCTAGTTAAGTTGATGCTTCTTAATTTCATTTTTACAGATGTATATTTCTCTAAGCCATTCCTGAGTCGCTGTATATTCAGTCAAAACATCCCTACCTCCCGCTTTATTCTTTGAAAGGTAATGATCATCCTTTCCAAAACACCTTTCCTACATACAGATGGGTTAGTATCACAGACTCTGCTGTGAACAGCCATGCAGAAAATTGTATACAGGTCCTGACAGCAGTTGCCCCACAAGTGTGGTTTTATACCACTATGACAATTAGCTAAACTTAATTTGACAGGAGATTCTCTCCTCTTCTTTTCAAAACCTTACACCGCCAGCATTAACAGACACCACAGTGAGGTATTAGTTGATGAGTTTTCTCATACCAGAAATTTTTGTGGGTAACTAGTAAAACCCTACCAGCTACAGAAAAAAATGCTTCTGCAGCTGTTTCCTTCTAAATATTTGTTTCTACTTTTTTTAAAATAACCTACTCAAAGAGAAATAAATCTTGCTGCTTGTGTCTGAGGGCAATTCTTCTTCAGCTAAAATGTAACAAATTTGTCTCTGTGTGTGACTGGAAGAATCCTAACTGTTCATGCCCTCCTATTAAGAGGAAGAGGTCATCAGCTATGTTTATCCATCCAGGCAACCTGGATGTCTTATTTGGCTGGACAGCAAGCTAGCAGAAGTATATCATATGCCACCACAAGACTATGTGACTTAAATAAGTAGCTAAACTGAGTTCTTATCCGTTCTCACTCACAGCTTGTACTGGGAGAAAGAACAGAATAAAAAAAATACAAATCAATGGGACTCTTTCATTAGTTTAGTTTCTTTTTCTTGACACTTAAGTGACACTCACATACTTAAATGATAGCCCCACACTTTTCACTTTTCAAAAAACAGAACAAGTGACAAATGTATATCAAAATTACTACATCAATGGACTGATGATATCACACCATTTAATGTGTGCAAAAGAAATGTTTAATTCACCTGATTGCTGATTTTTGAGAATTGTCTCTGTCACAAACTTTTCACTTACAGTTTTGCCACTGAAGTCTGGCCTCTGGAAATATACTCTGTTCTAACTGATCTGGTGCTGATTTGTTAATTTTCTACTTTAAAACTGGAGGCATTTAAACAGACAGCTATCACTAACCCAGACCAGAGCACTGCAAACCCTTGCAATATATCTTCTGAATCCCAGAGTCTGTTACAGGATAACAGAAATGAAAGGGTTCAGAGATTCAAATATTGTTTTCTAATGCATTTTTTTTGGAATGGTACTGTAGCAATAATAATCCTACAAATTAAATTTAACAGTTCTCCACAATTTCTAGGATGATACAGAATTCTTTTAGCAAAAAAACCTTGCAGAATTTGACTTTGTGTTTTCAAATTCTATGAATTAAACAAATTGTCTTAAATACAACAAATGCATTCTATCTCTATAGTATTTATACAAATCTAAAACTTCAGATCTGAAAAACTGATACTACTGTCAGAAGGCATGTTATTTGGTTTCCTCTCATTTACTGTGAAACAAAAGGTTACTAGCAATCCTCATCTGATTGCATATGTGGTACCTGGCACTGTTACCCATCTTCTCAGCATTATTCATCTTTAGGTGCCAAAATTGATGCACCTTGTGGTGGCCAGAGGAAAAAAAAAGCATCAGAACTTCTGAACTACTTTTGTACACTTAGGCTGCATCTGTGTCCCAGTGATGTCAGGGTATAAACTCTAAGTAACATCAATTCTACACCCTGAAGCTTGTGACCGAAAAGTGCAAATTTCACACTAAAGGTAAAGCCAATGTTTTGCTGGAAGTTTAAGAACTGATGTCCCTGCCAGGGTAAGCCAGCTTGCTGGCTGACGGACAAGAAAGATGAATTTTATAGTTCCGACATCTTCTACCCAATATAGATGTAAGAGGAGGAATACTGAACCATCATTTCATTACAAAAGACTTAATTTCATTCTGGCAGCTAGTAGGACCCCAGCTGTCCCTTTCACTTTCACCCTGTGACAAGCACATGGAATGCTGTAATAATTTCAAGCATGAAAATGGAGTAACAATGTGATGATGAACAATACTGAGCAGCTAAGAATTCCTATTTACATTGGATATCTTCCTGGCTGCACCAAGCCACTTGTTTTTCTCTTAGCCCAGAAACCAGACCCAATCTCATCAAGAGCTTTTGGTCAAATATCTACCTTGATTCTAGAAGAGATTAAGTCTTAAATATTTCTTATGATTAAATAGAGACATGTCAGGTTTTAGTCTATTAACAGTAATGGCTTGGTTAGTACCTGGCATTTTTGCTTCATATAGCTCCTGTAAAGGAAACTACCAGTACAAGAGCAGTTTTTTGCCTGAGATTGAAAAATTACAAGAAAACCACATATGTGCCATAGAATACCAATTTTCAGGCTATATCTCATTACAATATGCTTTAGCTGTTGGTAGAAGAACTGTGTGATGACTGAAATGGAATTATATATGATTGAATGTACCAAATATATATCACACTTACAACGAAGACACTGGAAAATCAGTCTGCCACAATGACTTACCTAGAGGTCTGGTAAGGTCAAGCAGAGGGCTCAGTTTCAGAAGGGAAAGGGACATAAACAGGGAGGAAGGGGAGCTGCTGTTATAATGATATTTTTATATACTATTTTACACAATTAAACATTTTACAATTTTAAAAGGTGATCTGCAGTATATTTGATTAGGCTCAGCAGAGTGTGCCTTGCTCTGATGACTTCAGTGGTGACAACTCCTGTCCACCCTATGGAAATAAACTCAGAATAAGCAGCCATTCATAGCCCATGAAACTTCTGCAATACACAATTTCTTGGAGACAGTGTGAGTACAAATGTCAGGAAGTGTTTTGTCCACTAGAGAGAGGCCAACCTTAAATTGTATTTTTTCTAGATGCTGATTTGAGATTGTTCAGAGGAAACATTGCCGATAAACTTTTCTTACTAAACCAGCAAAATTCATTTCCTCAGCTGGAGTCCACTTACCATATTTTCTATTAGTACCACCACTAGTAGTTGCTACAGAACACAGATGGATCAATGTGTAGCTACAGAGCTTAAAAACAAACTTCTCTACAAATTGTTTATCAAAAGAAGTGAATAATTTAATTCTCAGAAATTATTATAAGCAAATATCTCACAGATTGTCTTTTGAAAACTTGAATATTTTCATATAGTTACAGGGGTTTTCCTTGCAGAACAGGTTATAGTCTCTATAGGCTGAGACACACTCCCAGTTAAATTTACAAATTAATCATCTAAACAACACCATATTAGCCTTTCTAAACTTGAGCCTAGAGAACTAGTGTTTCAGTTTTTGAAAACAGCTGGCAGTTCACACAGTTAGAATATGGGGAGGGCCAAGGAGGAGAGAATGACATGGAGATTACAGAATAACAGTGCACCCAACTATGCTTGACTTTGGGTTGCTGGATGATATGAGAAAATATCTCCCAGCATCTTCAAAGAGATGGGGCACTAAAGAGCTTATCTGTGACAAACCTCTTTGTTTCTGCAGTCATCAGTGAAGATACAGCAAAGGAAATGGAGGAGCTGCAGTTATGCATTTGCAATACACAAAGTCCTTGTTTTCCCACTAGGCACTGCAGAATAGCAATTGTCCATTCACAGCACATAGCACATCCTCTGCATTTCAGAGCTAATATTTTTGTAGTCCTTAAGCCAGCATGCTTCAGCCTAGTGTAGTTGATTTTTTTAACCCTATGGGATGCACTGCAGGAGCTAGGTGTGCTCATGTTCTGTTCCTTGTTAGAGGAATTGGTTTTTTCAGGAACAATTTTTAAAGTTAAACTGAAATATTTTCAAATTGCAGAGGATTTATATCTACAGCAACGTTTCAAACAGAGCTATAAAAAGTCTCATTCCACAAATCAGAAGATTATGAAGACTGCTGGTCATTGAATACACCTTTGTATTAATCCAATTAACAACAGAAATCTCCTGTGTTGGTTGGAGTTATTTTTAAGACTGCTCATAAACACACACACACGAGCTCTGACAAGTGGCTCTTCCTCTTATAATTTAGAATCACACTCTTGAAAACAATGTTAGTTTGATGGTAGCAGTTGCTTTCATTTACTGCAGCACACACTGCCCACTGTGATGCTGCAATACTCATTCAAGGCAGATCACTGGCTCAAACATGAATTGAAGCTATATGCCATCAAACAGATACCAGGCTACATCATTTCAACTCCCAAGCAAATTTCCACTTTTCTCTGTTTAAGTAGCAAAAACTGTAGGAAAACTGGTGTTGATATAGGACAACCAGCTCTCTCCCCTCCCAGCAAGGATCTGTTTCTTAGTCAAAGCTCAGGCTGCTTCTTAATTTTGAACTTCTGAACCCAAACCAAGTAAAGTAATCTAAGCATGTAGTAAAGAAAAAAAAAAAAAGCAGTACATGTACTCCTAAAAATGAGGCCGATATTCTTTTCTGCTTGACCTGTTTATTTCCAACTCTTTCTCCCTCTGCTCTAACTCTCAGAAAAACTCACAGCCCCCTCAGGATAGGAACAAGTTTCTGTTTTCTTCTCCCTTCATCTAAGCCAGGCAAATCCCAAGTCTCCTCTCTGGCCACAGAGCAATAGGAAAACATATAGACAAATCAATCACACTTTCCTCAGTGGGCTCAGAAAGGACTACCACAAGAGATTCTTTTCGCAATCTTTTGTAACCATCAAATGGTTAAATCAACATAAGTTAAAATTTTCATCTAGTTTGAATAAAGAGAAAAAGGGAGGAAATTCAAAAAATGGTTGCTGTAGTAACAATCACCAGTAAAAATCTTTTCCACTAAATAATAGTATTATCTCCCTCTCCCCCTCACAATTTTAGTTCCCCTTCAAAAAATAATCATGCTGCCTGTTTTATATTTGCTGTACATACCTCAACCATTAAACAAGACATTTAACCATAGTGGCAGTTCTGTGACCTTTGAATGCCGTGAAATCTCTAAGCGGTGCAGCTTGTTCATGAAGACTTGTACTGCAGAATCCAGTAACTGCATCCAGGTTGGGAATAGAAATAAGTAACGACAGCAAACAAAAATAACAATAATAATTAAAAGAAAAAAAAAAGGAAAAATTTTTTAAAGGGAAAAAAAAAAAAGAGAAAGAAAAAAAAATAAGGAAAGAAAACCTCCCCAAGTCCCCCAACCCAGCCAATAAAACCACCTTAAGAAGCAAAAAGGCTCGGGAGGAGAGCGCGCCTGTGTGCCAGGGAGAGGGCTGGGCAGCGGCGGGCTCTGCAGTCTGGCTGCCTGTGTCAGGCAGCGCAGGCCGGGCGGGCTGGGAGGTGCTGCCGGTGCCACGGAGCGCAGACCAATCCCCGCCGTGCTGCCAGCGCCGCCGAGAAGCCTTTTCTGTTTATGTTTCCTCATTTCGGGAGTGACGTCAAAGGGTTTAGTTTTTCCTCTGCATGTGCTATTAATTTTAAACGACTACTATGGGAGGAATGTGGCAGGCTACCCTGCGCGAAAGAAACAGGAGTCATGATTTATCTGTCCTGGGTTCAGCTCAGAAAGATTTTATATCCAGGGGTACCAGAAAGATTCAAAATATCCCCACAACATAGGGAAAGGCTATAAGTATGCTTACATATATTGAAGTATTCTTAAATATACACAAGATGTTTTCCAGGGAGAGCTGGGTTATCTCTATGGGTTGTGGTGCAAAATCAGACCTGATTCTGCCCTCGCCCTACAGTAAATCAGGAACTGCTTGTCTAAATTCAGCAGTGTCACACCAGTGTAAACCTGGCTGAAGAGATAAGACTGAGACTACTGTACACATCCTTTTATCAGTCAGCGGGAGCCACGCTGCAGATTAACAAACTGCTTTTGTTGCCCCATCCAAGTCACGGATGCAGCCACCCTTGAGGTCTGATCTGGGCAAACAACTGCTCCTTTGTACCAGCAGATCGCAGTCCAGCTGTGCTCACCCGTGAGCTCTGCTGTGGACCACCACACAGCCTTTTATTTCGTACCAAAGTCCACATCAAAAGGCAAGAGGAAGGTAGAGTCTGGCTTTCAGTATAGCCACACCATAGCCAGTGGAGAAACCACACCACTGAAACTTCAAGAAACAAATAACATTCATCAAGATCAAGTAGCATGGGCAAAAAGGGCCAAAACAGCACAAGATAATTGATAGGAGGTCAACTGACAACAGTAAGTGTTTTGTTATCTGCATCATTCTAATTTTATTGATTTGTTCTTCTAGGGAATCCTTTCAAAGTTCTCAGTCTATGAGGCAGAGTTCAGTTCTAAAAAGTCTTAACTGTCTCACACTTAATTTTAAAACGCAGAGAAGTGCTTTTAAAAAAAGAAGGAGAAAACTCCTGAGAAAAAAAATTCTCAGTGCTCTATGGAACATGTACAAATTCAGTTGAAGCAATAGGAACTTGCCCATGACCACCAATTGATTCTACCAAAATGCAGCTCCAGAGAGGCCAAAATATTTAATGATTTTTCCTTACTGAAACATCTGTCTGTGCTAGCAGTGCTAATGCAATCATCTTCACAAACAAATGCTGAGGGTTAAGGGGATGTAAATGCTAGAATAACATATCAAAAAGTATTAAATAAGCTAGAGGTTTACAAAATCAATTAGAGCACATTAAGTTCACTGACTGTACTTAGAAAACCGTATGAAGCAATTTGAAATGCACAAGTAGAAATGTTATTCATAGTGCACAGAAAATCATGTTCACCTTCACTCAGCATTGGTGAGTAGGCAACTGAGTAATGCGCTTTGGGAATTGCACTTCAGGAACCAGTTTTGGGAATGTCAGCTGAAAATTCAATGGGTTTCAGTGGGAGTGATCTGCAGTCTGTGAAGAAAGACTGAGATTGATATTGTTTAGCCCAAAGAAAGGAGAGTTGATAAGTATTCTTAACTATATGAAGGGTATATTTCTCTGAAAGAACATAAACAATGTTAGAGTTTATTCTTTTGCTGGGAGACATTATCTGACCTTTAAACTTTTTCACCTTTTATGGCAACATAGCTTCATCTAAGCTGATTAAAAGTCTCAGATCGTGTTTGGAGAGCAATCAGGGCAGTGTCCAAAATCTGTGAAGATCTGTTCTATAAACATGACATAGTAGATAATCAAGGCCCTCTGTTTCAAGGTGCATTCTGGCTCTGTTTATTATACTGAAATAAATCCAGAAAATTTGCGAAGACGGAGGGATTAAATTTTTCTTGATATGAATTGTGGTTAAAACAAATAAACTGCAGCAGAGGAAAGTTGTTTGACTTAGGAAAAACTACAGGTAGGAGAGTGAAGTACTGAAACAGACAGGCTGTGTTAATCTGCAGTGTCTTGTTACCGGCTATTTTTAAAAGCATGCTTAGTCAACTACCATTCATGAACAGTTTTGATACAGGTGATCCTACTGTGGAGTATAGATGTAGGAGTAGGAGATATTCAAATGTCTATTTCAGTCCAATTATTTTCTTGATTTTGCATTTTAGGATCAATCTCATTAATAACATTACATTGCATTTCATAAATTAGGGTCCAGGTACATTCCAGTTTTGCACAAAGTCTTAGGTCTTGTCTCTCTCCTAAATAAATTATTTCAGCCTCCTGCAAACAAGTGGCCCTATGAGAGTGAGTGGTCACTGTGGGGTTTGTGCTGTAGAGGCTCCTTTGGTGAAAAGAGAGAGACACCTGGAAAGCACTTCTGATTGCAGTTTCTACTTGGACAAAGAATCTTAATGCTTACATGAGGAGATGCAGGTGAGGGTGGGAATGAGACAGAAGATCTTGGTTACCTCAGCATTTCCATGATGGAGTGGGAAGGACCGATGAGAGAAAAAGGGCTCCACCTAGCAAAGCAAAAACCTCAGCATAGATTTGATAATTTGATTTGATATATGCTAAAATATCTTGTGAGGCTGCATGTCCAGATAAATGTGACCCACATGGCCTAAACAAAAAAGCTGAAAAGAACCCCCTCTGATACTTTAAAAAATGTCATTGGAGGAAGAAAAAAGAAAACAAAACAACTGATGCTCAGTCTAGACTGATGTAAACTATATCTAAATAAATATAATGGAACCAGAACACTTAAAGCAAGATCAAAATTGCAAATTAATTGACATAACAAAGTTGGTAGGGTAGAGTCATGTGAGTATGTGACTGGAATACTAATGCCAAAGAGCACAGCTTGTTCAGAAGCAAGAGGAGGAAACAACAAGAGGAAAAAAGGTAAAGGAGATTATGGCTCATATGTCACTGAGATGTTCAGAATGTAGCAGGAAACATGAATTGAAAGTTTGAGCAATAGTACAAAGGACAAGAATATAGGCATTGTTGAGGAATCTGCTGCAGATCCAGGCAGATGAAATAGATAAACCTTTTTGTTAGCAATTAGCAGGGTTATGCAAAGCACAGAACTTGGCCATAGTAGGAGATTTCAATCATGCAGCTCTTGAAAAAACAGCTAAGCTGGACTCAGACACTCTGGTTCCTTCTCTCTGAAATAACCATCAGAGTATATATGAGAATCCCTCAAATTCATGAGCCTACCTTTTTGCGCAATCCTGCTTGATGAAATAATTTATTGGACTTGCTTTTACAGTCCTGGTTCAGCACTAGAGATGCTTCAATATTTGCTTTTAGCTGTTCTCCTTTCTCAATATAGGTGGCACACCAAAACATGTTCTCTCTCACCATGGAATGGCATTACTCTTCACAAATTTGCAATCCTTCCATTGTGGTCTTTGGAAAGGAAGCTGGATATTAGAAAGGCTGCTTAATTGGCCTCACCCAAACCATACTCCTTATACCCAGCTATAATCCCTGAAACTTGAAAAAAAATTCATCTCAGTGCCAGTAAAATTTCTTTGCACATGATAGAATGGCAGGCACTGTGCATAGAGAGGCAAAAAGATGTCACCTTCCTAAGATACCGTCCACTTTCTTCCCATTGCTTTATTTCTGCCCTGATCATCTTTAGGAAGGGCTCCAGAACAGGACCAGATATTCCACCTCATATTTTTGTCAATGACACCTGAATGGGGAGCTGGGAATAAGGAGTGGAAAATGAGGCATCATGTTCAAGCTGCTACTACAGATGAATAAGTTCATGCCAGACCCTTCCTTTCCACTTTCCCCCACTCTCCCCAAAATAGCTCTGAATTGCAAAGCTGTAGATGTTACAGTGATTTTCCAAAGTATTTCTACTTTTCCTTAGGGCATAAACATGCACATCTGAGGATGCTGAAAACTCTGTGATGAAAGTTGTTCTTTGTCAAGTCTGTTGCAGCTTTCTCTGTCAGGGGACAATAAAGGTGGACAAGTAATGCAGAGTGACAGTGGTCTTCATTCATGAAAAGAAAGGAAGGAAAGGGTTGACAATCAGAGTCAAAGTATGGTTTCAAGGAAGTTTATGCTTATCCCACCCCATAAATACAGATACAATACTCCTGGAGGTGAGTTCATATTTTGCACGGTAATTGCTTTTGGGAAACATCTAAAGGCAAATTTCTCCAGGCTGAATGAAGTGAAATTGCTCATAGTGACTAGATGTGAATGTTCTGTGCCTGTTAATTTACAAATAAATGCTTTCAGATTAGTAGATTAGTCTTGTTATAGATGCAATGAATGGCTGGAAGCATCCTTAGTGCGCAGTTTGTGGAACAGACTCCCTTACAGTTCTTTTCTTCTCCTGGGATCTGTGTGATGTTTTTAGTGTGTTTACAGAGAGCCTGTGTGAACTGTCAGAAGCTGCTGCCAGCTGATACCAGCTGAGGTTCAGGGTTGTTTGAAATGACCCAGGGCCATGTGACTCACACAAGTCTGGAGGCTGGTAAGTGCATGCTGTTCAGAGTGTGGTGGTCCCCAAAGGCAGACACAGATTGCTGACATGACTTTAGTCTTCATTTATGTGATCTAAAAGTTGCTCTATTGGTACATGGTTTGGACTTCTGGGATTCCAAGTGCTGTCATAAAATTGCACTGCTCCCAAGACAGGTGTCTCCAAAAGGGAATGCTCTCCAGCTTTCTCAAACTTATCCATGCAATATTTTGTCCGGCTTTCCAGCCTTGATGCCACCTACCTCTTATCAGACATATTTTCCAATATGAGCTAGAAATTTTGCCAATATGGCAAAAATTTCTCTCTAACGGTCCCCTGTGCCCTGTCAGAGCTCCAAGTCTTCTTCCCATGAACTGCTGAGTTTAAAACAAAATATTCTTTCTTTATGTCATTCTGTTCCTTTTAGGTTTCTCTTTCTGCTTGGACAGTGCAAAGCCAAGGATACATGGATAGGAGAAAGGTCCCTCTCTCATAACAATTCTCCATCTCAGTTACAGTTCAGGTCTGGAAGTGGTAGTGGACAACAGTTGTGATGTGAGCCCAGATTTCTGAATGGGCTCTCAGGACATTTGTGGGACTTTATACATTTCCCTGGCAATGGAGAAGACAAGGGCAATTGGGCAGACAGTCAGTGCTGTGGATTTGTGAACAGCCTCTTGTTTCACAGGGAAGAAAATCCAGGCACATAGAGAGCTTTAGGTGCCCATGCACTGGTACCCTCAGGATTTAGGCAGGTGGAGCACTGAAGAAAGAAGGAAATTTACATAGTATGCATGAAAGACCCTAAGTTACAGTAGGTGAATTAGGTATGAGCTATCTGTGTAGCTCTGGCAATAATTTTTGTATCAAGACTGGGGGGAAAGTAATTAGATAGTAATTTTATAAAACCACTTCTGTGGTTTATAAAAGAGTAACATATCACATAACTCTTCTGTAAAATTTATATTATTCAATATATTAATATCTATAGAAAAGGAGAAAACTGCCAGAACTTCGACTTGGTTTGGTTTAATTTAAGAACATTTGGAGTTATGTAATAGGAGATTTTCAGATAACATCTCCACTTACTTCTATACGCTTACTCATCGATTTAACTGATGGGAAATATTCCTAATAAAATTGATTTTTTTTTAATCAAAAGAGAATACAAATAATTTCTCATCTATGGACTAGATAGTTCATGTAAACAGCATTGGATGAGCTCAACAAGCATTATATAGGGTGATGAACACATCAGGAATAGAATTTCAAATGCCCATTACTTTGAGGCAATGATCTAGAATATTGTGTGGATGTTGATTTTCGGCAAATGTGACCCTTGAATTAATAAAAAATTAACTGTATACGTGAATGTTATGAACTTATTTTGGGTCCAGCCATAGTCTGGTTTCAGTTTTGCAGCATTTACATGACTTCCTAAGGGTGTCAGTTGGATCACTAGTGAGGAGGACAACAGCACAGTCTGCCCTCAGAGTCAGGTCTCCTGGCCACAGAGCAGTGTAAAGCCCCCAAAGTCAGCCTAGAACCATCCCAGAAAAGATGTAGCTCATACAGCTACCACAAATGCTGGATACAGGCACAAAGGACTTCATCACATGGGACAAAGAAGCTGACACACAGTTCCCAGGCATTGAAAAAGAAGGATGAGAAAACATTGCTCCCAGTGGCTCATATTTGTTTTAGTGATCAGACCGTATGCAAAAACATTTTGTTTGGTCAGACCCAATACAATAATATTTGACATTTCATTTCAAACCCAGGAAAACTGAGAACAGATAGGTGAAAATTTTAAGTATTTTTCCTTACCTGAAAGAGAACAAGCTTTTGTTTTGCCCAGTGCTGAGTACTTTTTTCTTCACTCTATCACTCATAGATGGGTGGCAAATCTTCCCCCTAAAAAACAAACATGTTCAGAGAAAATTTGAAGTTGTAAAGAGCAGCAAGATCAGCAGATCCAAAACTTTATCTTTTTAATACCACTGTTACTGATACTTCTCCAAGTTCATCCAGCTCTAATTTGTGCAAGTAATTTTTTAATCTCCTTTTAAGTCAGTGGATTATTTCTGTGCAGCTCTCAGTGTTTAAAACAGTTGAAAAAGAAGAAAAAAGCCAAAAGTAATGTTTTAACTTGCCACAGAGGAAGTTGAAACAACAGAAAAACAAACCAGATACAATTCTGCATCAAAGGGTTACAAGCAGTGTCAGAAAGGCTAGTATATCAACCTGTGAGACTGTAAAAGGGAAAAAGGACTGCGAGAAAAAAAATCCATGTTTGCTAAATTGAATATCTTATATTTTAGGGTCAATAAATAAGGTTTGAGTCTTAATTTTTTTGCATCTTTTTTAATCTTTTATTAACATCTCTTCAGTGTTCTGTTGTCTGAAATTCAAGGCAAAATGTAACTTCCACAGAAGAAGGAGGACAATGTTGGGGTCAAAACTTTATTTCCTTAGTATCTCATACAAAAGTACCACTATTTACCATCACATACATGTCAAAAAGTCTGCAAAGTTAAAGCACATGTAGCAGTGTGCAGTCAATGATATTTATGCAGCAATAGATGGGTTGCTTTCAAAGAACAGTGACTATTTGCAGTGGTTTTCTATGCAGTTTGAGCCTTTAAAAGAATCATAACTAGAAAATTTTTATAAGAGGAAGCTGAAACTAGTATGAATTCACTCAAATGTTAAAAATGTGAACACTAGATAAGGTAGGTAAGTCAGGAAAATAGTGGAAATGTATTGAAGATAAATAATGGATAAAATCTTTGAATGAAGGCAATGGGATTTCACAATTTATTTCAATGGATTACACCTGCAACACTTTATAATTATATACTTAGGGAGAATATATTCAGTGTTAACAGTGTAGAGATACTTCAAGATGCTAATCTTCACATTTTCACATATATTCAGAATCTGGATGAATGGGCTAAATAGTTAAGTAAGACACAAAGCATGTAAATGCTCAGCTCCTCTTGTGAAGGCAGACTCATTAAGGACAAATACAGGTTGCTTTGATGTTGTGCCAAGCATCTGTAATTTTGTAAATTACAGAATACAGTAACATTTTGAGACAACTTGCCTTGGCAACAACATTGACAGACGACAATCCATTGATTTTCTGTCAGCTGCTTTCTTCCTCCTTTTTCAGTTCTCTAATTCCAAACATCTCCAATCCACATCTTCACAGACCTTAACCAGGACCAGGGCTTTCCACTGAGTTTGTAGGCAATAAATGAACCTGGGTGATGGAAGTCATTATTCCCCACATTTCTCAGCCCATGTATCATCACTTGGAGGATTCTCCTCTGCACTGATGTGCTTTCTGGAGCTGCTTCATGAACAATTCAGTTGCTCATGCTGTGAGAACAGTGACTTCCATGAGAAGCATCTCCTCTGGCAATCTGACTTCATCTATTTCATCCATCAATAAATTGTGTTGATTTAAAACTCAGGGTGCATAAGAACCTAGGTTACTGAAAACCCATCAGCCTAAGTTGCTTGTTTCAGTGTGTCATTTGTAGTCACAGATTATTTTACCTAAATCTTAGATTTTCATTTTGTTTTATGCTATCCTATTTATATATATACTTCAGATTTGCTAACAAATGTAAATGATGATTTTAAAAGATGATTCCTTTCCTATTAAATACTACAAATCTTAGGATCCATCTTTTCCATTTTTTTTTAAATCTAGAAATGTTTTCAGTTGGCAATTCTTGGAGGATATTGAAAAAGTAAACTCCAGTGACATTAAATGTAAGAAATTACAAATATGCTTTTTGGAGGACTCATTATGCATTCAGTAAAAACTTTTGAGGACAAAAATGTGGTCCCAGATGGGGAGTGACACACAGATCTGACAATATGAATATTTTTTTTTTTTGTTTGCTTGCATCAGAGGCGTGTATTTACACAGCAGTAATTACAAAGTTGTTCTGCCATTCAGCCACTTGACTACATTAAAGATAGGACATAGCTACCAAGGTCCTCTAGATTTTGGAGTCCAGGTTTCTCCTTTAGAGCAATTTAAGCTGACTTTTTAATGGCATCAAACAGGAATTCAATTAATGCTCCCTGTTAATGCATCTGATCCACCCTCCTGCTGCACACACACTTTTGTTTTATGAGCAAGATTCTTTCCCTGTAGGTGCTCTGGATTCAGCCTGTGAACCAGGCACTTGGTGTCCCTGTTTTGCACTCTTAAAATACGCAATCCCATTCTCAGATGCTTGCAATGCCAAGGTACATAAAGTGTAGCTATCTTTTATGGTCCTTCTGTCTGAATGTCACTTTCAGAGTCACAAGGTTTGCTAAACACAAGGAAATATGTTTTTGCAACTATTATCCAGCAGTAACTATCAGGAATTAAGGTCAAGCCAAATTAGGGGATTTAATCCATCTTTCAAAACTCAAAAAATATTAAAATATTAACTAAAGACTATTAAAATTATTTTCTGTTCTATGCAGTTGTCAGTTATGGCTACATATCATGTCCTTCTACCTTTTAATTCATACCTGAAACTCCAGGTTATTGTGTAGTAAAGAGATAACACGGAATCAAAATACTAGGAATTGCAGCCGTAATGCTCAAAGAAGCCCAGCCACTCACACTGAAGTGCAACTGCCCTCTAAGATATTTTCCTGTGATAACTAGGATCATTAAGTACCATGAAACAAACCAATCTCTAAAAGGGGCAAACATGATATAAATGGAAACCAGCAAAGAACAAAAACGAGCAGACAGGAGAGAAAATATTATCTACAACAGGCATTGTGAGAAGAAATAAGTATTTTCACCTGATCCTGAATCTTTACAATGTGCTTAGCTTTTAGTCCTAAAGGCAAAATGTCACACCCATGAGATGCATAAACAGACCAAACATGACCCAGATTAAGGACAGAAGCAAACATAGGCCTACACTGACATACAGAAGAAGATGAGCTCAGTGATGCTCAGAGATTAACTCAGATACACATTGAGGATCAGGAGAGATTTGACAGCCAATGCCTTGTTAAAACAGCAGCAGCATTGCAGATCACTCTCACAAACTGAGATACCAGTTGTCTGATCAAGACTGTGAAACACACGCTGCTCTAATCAGTCTGGTTGATCTCTTAAAACGAACAATGATTTTTATTTCTGAAATCCCTATTTAGACTTCCCTGCCTACACACAAAATACTCTTTGGACTTTAGCTCTGTATTCTCCCAGACACACCAACACATACAACTAAGTATTTCTAACTCTTCTACAAAATGTCATTATTTACCACTATAAAGCTCAAATGATCTTTATCGTATTTGAAAGAAAGGTCAATATTTTAAGTGTGGGTGAAAGCACTTATTTCTTTTTATGTTAGTCAGTCACCCTGTGGAAACATTGTTTTGTGAAATTCTGCGTTCTCAAGGAGACTTTGTGACTTTCTTTCAGTCAGCTACACCATCGCATCCCTGGAATTTCAAGTTCAGAGGACAGCAGGATAATTTTTTGCAAAGTTAGTAAAGGTTTAAAGACAATTCGTTAAAAATTAAACTTTCTTTAAAAACATTGGAAATCAAATGAAGGAACAATTCTTTAACACAAAAGGCTGTTATACTTGTATGAGAATGTTTTTATCTGCATCGTCTTTTTTCACGGCTGTCTGGCTTAGACATATTTGTAATTGCCATATAAAGATGGATAGAGGCAACAAGTAATTACAATTATTGTCTGAAGTAGTATTAAAGAGTAGAAATGGTACTGGATGAAACACTGACATCAGGGAAGACAGATGAAGATTTGGTTGATATAAAAAATGGGAATTTGGACTCAGGGACTTACATTTTACTCACAGCATGAAGCAAAACCAGACAGGTTTTGTATATTCTTTGTTGGGACTGCAAAGTTATGAGTAAGATTTTCCACTGCGACTGGGCATGGAAGCACTAGAAATCTCCTGAGAAAGCATCTTCTGCCCAAACATGAAAAGCCCAAGAGACTTGCCTGGATGAACTTTGATACAGCACTATAAATAATGAGCATGTGTCCAAGAAACAATGCTGGATTCTGAGGTTTTTTATATGTCATTCATCTCTACCCCACTAAAGAGTTATAGGAGCAAAAGGGCTCATCCAAGGTTTGCCACCATTCCTGTATCAGAATGCTTGTGCTCTTGTATTGTACTTGAGCTTTTTATTTCTACTGTGTACAATGAAACTCTTGTACAGCTACTGCTGCAGGAGGTTAGAAGTTTTTGTAGTAAATGGACAAAGGAGAGGAGAAATAAGAGCAAGCAGTAAGCAGAGAAAGCAAAATCTGGCTTGGGTTGGGTTCTGCCTAGGACTTGGATTTGTCCATTACACGACTACAGCAAGATTCCACTATGCGTGGCTTTTCCCTTCTCCTGCTGGATATTTCAAATCTTAACATAGCTTGGTTCTGTCTTTGGATGCTGTGCTGCTTCCCCAGGCTGCCCATGCATTGCAGAACAAATGGTGGGACACCTCCCCAGCCTTTAGGAGCCTGCTGATCCCACTTGTCTGCCCCACTTTGCATTTCTACCTTCAGATCCAGAGCTCTATAGGAAATGAGTTTGGGTAGAAGGGAATTATAGGAGAAAAAGCAAAGTATCATGAGAAATATGTGGGCAGTCGGGTCTCTCTGGTCTCTGTATAGATCTGAAAGTAGACCTATCCTCCCCTTTCTGAAATACAAATAGTTTCTGAAGGTGTCTGAAGAACAAAAGGCAAGGCTTCCAAATCAGAAATTTGCCAAACATGTTTGCTGTCTCCCTCTACAACAGAAACAATGTTTTCTGTTTCTCCCTGACTATTAATCTAGAGGAATTTGTAAGTTTCCCCACAAGTTTGGAAAGGAAATGCTCTGGTGTGTGCTAGGCCATGCCAATCCAGGCAGCTTCAGGCTGCCCATGATGACTTTGCCCATATATTGTGCTGCTGCTGAATGAGCCAGCTTAGACACGAGCATCACAGAAATGCATCCAGGTAGACAAAATCTATATGAAACCCTTGAAGAGGGACTTTACACCTTATTGTGATAAGTTACAAAGGCACTTAGAATTTTGAACAGCACCACATAGGTACCTATAGAGTCCCTGGCTGTTTTTTCTGAATGATGGCACAAGCTGCAGCTTATCAGGAGCCATTGTGTTCCCCAGAGGCAGGATTCAGCTGAGGAATTGGTGGCTCGTTTGAAGTTCTTGCAAACAATGCATTCATATTGCTGTGAATTCACATTCACATTGCATTCCAGAAAGAACAGTTGGACCCAGCAGTAACTACACTCAGTAATACAAGTAATAGCAAATGGCTGTAATTGAGATAATATTTTTTGTCTATAGTGTACTAAAATACTGAAAAATGGTTTAAAATCAAAAAGTATATCCTACTAGCACTAACAACAGCAACATGAAACTGTTTCCTGCCTCAAAAAGTGGGTCACGTATTTTGCCTGTGTTTGCTCAGCACCTATCACTGTAAAATCCTGGTCCATGACTCACAAAGAACTAGTAGCAAGCAGAAATATCTTCTTGCACTTCCCTGCTGCATTCTCTTATTGCAATGGGATCTGAGAGGACAGGGATTTATTTGACTATTATTAGTTAGAAAGCATTTGTAAGTGTGATAGGCATCCACACTCAACACTATTAAGTTTTTTGCTGTTGAATATTTTACTAATAATACCCATAAAGTAAAGCAGAGGTGCTCATGGAAGTGTGCAAGGCACAGAAAAATTCCTTGCACATCTGTTCAATGGAAGTGCGAACTTCTCTGATGGCAAGACACACTTAGCTTTGGCTGACAACCTTAGTTCAGCTGAGAAACTTCCATAAGGCCAACTGTAAATTTATTCAGGACTGGAAAAAGCTACTGTTTATTAGATGTGTTCAAGCATTACTGGAAAAGAGAGGTAGTATTTAAGCTTTTGCTAATATAATATATGTTTTATAACTCTGAAACCCATTAAAGTGGGTATTGCTGTGGAAAAATAGAACAGGATGATGATAATTACTAAAAGCACTCACTATAGTAATCAAAAGTAATAAAGGTCATGCAAATGAACAACATTCAGAGAACAGGATATGAGACACTGACTTCTCTGGACAGAGGGCAGGGAAAGAGATGGGAGAAAATGTTAAAGGGGAGTGCAAAGGAAGGAAATGTGAGGCAGAGTGAATAGACAGCAAGTCTGTATCATTTACGTCACAACTGCCTTAAACAAGAGCAGCCAGGAAGATGCTTCAGAATTTTTCCATTTCGGTAGCACTGAAATTATTTATGTATGAATATTGTAGAGAACCATAGCAATTTGGTTTTAGAGTAAAGCACAGATGTTTGAATTCAAACACATAGAACTTGATCATGAGCATGATGGCAAAAATGGAAACTGATGGGAACAAAATAAATTGAAGAGATCTGATTTTGTTACTACAAAGTCCTCTGAATGGATATGAGCATTATATCCCGCAGTCCTTCCAGGGACATTGCATCAGTCTGGCTATAAATGAAGGTGCTTATCAGTTGGAGGGACCATCCAACAAAATGTTACTTGATCTTTCCCCTAGGCTCAAAAATAATTATTTTCCATTACTTCCTATCAAGCCTAAAGGTCCCTCTCCTCCTGCAGCTCCTCAAGAGTTTCTGATCAGCAGAGCACAACAGAAGCTCAGTGCAGGGCTGAACCCAGTGTACTGAGATTCTCCTCAGCCCATGTGCTACTACATCCAACTGGAAATTTCCAGAGAGGCCAGGGGAGGCATCTGCCTAGAAACCTCCAACAAGAGTAGATATGTGTTTTGATAAATCCTTAAAACAGTGTTCACTACATTTGTATGTAGCAATGATTTGCTGCTGGCATATGTCTTAAAGAAATTTCCTTGAAGCTTTCTTCATGGAATTCTTTTGCCTTCCCTGAGCTGTAGGAGCAAAATCAGAGGTGTGTGGGCAATGTCATGACTTAACAGGCAATTTCTCAAGCAAGAAATCACAAACATGATTTTTATTTCACTTACTCAATTCATCTCAGCCTCAAGAAAATAAAAACCATTAAGTGTTCTGGTTAAAATTTTGTCAGGAGATATTTCTTCCGGCTGAATTCCATACTGTAAGTGAGGCTTAAATAACAATTGTTTTCTTTAATATTACACGGCAAAGATTTGATTGATTGATCCAGCCTTCCTCGTAGTGAAGTGAAAAGCAAAGGAAATCAGTGTCATCCTTTACAAAGAGCAAAGGCTGTCACACCAACTGGTTTTGTTTGATGTAGAGCTACAGGCATTGAAATTACATGCAGAAGTTAGGCTAAGACTGTGTGTAGGAGTTATGATGTTCTAATAATCCCTCAGTGTAAAGACGCATCCTGGGGAACTACTGACTGAAAAATAGAAAGAATATGCACATGCACAAAGCCAGCTGTATCTCTACTGCCTTCAATGTGAGAACTAAAAATCTCAGAGGTAAATTCCTGTTGTTTTGCCTGTGGTAATGCTAATTCCTTTAATCTCTGTGCATCCTGAAAATTATTTGTAGCTTATTCTGCATATTAATGCTTACCTCACTGCTTATCATGTTTCTTTATTATTCTAACTCAACAGAAGATTTGGCGGAAAGCTTGGGGAAAAAAACCCAACAGTAAAAATTTGGCTCTGAATCATTTGAGAAAAGCTACTACTGTGCAGTTGATCAGTCATGTATATTTTAAAGATTTAATTTTTCTCCTGAATTCTAGTTTACCTATCCATAAATACACATTAAAATAAACTGATGTGATAAAATATCTACAGAATTTCATGTCCCAATGCTGTGCTTCAACTGATTCTTGAGATATACTATTCCCCTTAAAACACACAGAGTTAGCAATTTGTTAGTATTGTTTTCCACCGCAGGAAACATCTGATTTGCTGTAATTAGGCAAGGCAGCAATACATGCCATCACTCAGCAAACTGAGCAGCAATCGACTTTCGTGATTGTTTGCCAATCTTCAAGCATTAATGGGAAGCCAACATCGTTTCTTTTGACGTAATCTCTGTACAGTAAATAGGGCACTTGTGCAAATTTGATGGGCTTCATTAAAGCTTGTGGAGCAAGAAAAAAAGGGAAAAGATGGTGCAGTGTAATGGAGTGTAGCCTTGGGACATTCTATTCTGCGATAGTAGAGAGTTGCCAGGGGAAACTGCAAGATGCAGATGCCAAACATGTTTTGTAAGGGAAGAAACACAGATAGTGGAACGGTGTCCTTTCTTGCTCCCTTCTCTGTGTGTGACTGCAGAGCTCATATCAAATTCTCATATTAAACCTTCTGTACTGTTATATATTGAAAGACTTTCCAGTTTCAAATTAAGTGTTAAATGAATGCTCAGCAGAAGTTTGTTAGCACCAAGCAAGTATTTGGTTTGCCCAACAGCACCTTAATTTTGACCTGCAACGCATTCAGCTTCATGGGTACCGTGATCCATGATTCACACTTGGCAGACTATAGGCCAAGGAAGAAGAGACGTACAGGCAACCAACCTTCCTTCCTGCTGATTTCTTTGTTTGGTTTTGTTTGTTTGCTTTTCTTCTCTCCCCCGCCCCCCCCCCCCTTTTTGATTAGATCAGGTGGTTTTGTCCAAGAAATGAAATCAAATTTCTGAGATGGACTTGCAAATTAATATACACCCTAAAATCCTTTTATTTTTTTACTATACAGTACACTAAAGGTAAGATTTTCAATCTAACTAGGAACAGATTTTTTTTCACTGCAATTTGTAGCTGAATCAGGTACCTTTATTAGCAAAAGTACGTATCATACACCAGGAATACAACTTCAAGTAGATAAATCAAACAAACAGATAGAAAATTTGTGGCTGTTACTTCCTTTTGATGTATGTGATTAGATTTAATAACTGTATGTGTGTGAAAGCAAGTCCTCCCTTGCACAGGTGAGCAAAGAAGAGAGCACAGGTTGTTCTGTTCATATACCTTATACCTCAGACAGTCATCATGGCAGCTATTGATATATCAGAGAAAAAAATTTGCTTTCTATGAACATCCCAAGCAGTCATTTGCAAAGAAGCAGGAAGACCATAGCAGAGAATTTAAATCACATTTTTTTCTAATGTGGCAGCAGAAAGCTTGCTGCCTTTGCTATAAGCCTCTCTCTGAACACTACACCATACATATCACTCACCAGGCAGGGCAGGCTGGCATTGCTTAAGTGCTGGCCAATAGTTAAAATGCATAACTAAGCCAAACGCTCAGTAAAACCGAAAAAAAACAACTCTGGGGGGAAAAAATTATCACCCACACCCCTCAAGGCAAAGTGAATAAATCCTTCCATTTATATCTAATGCACCAGCTGCCCCAACATACAGCAATCACCCCTGGATCACCACTAGAGTTTTTTATACAATTGTTTTTAATTTAGAGTTGCATTTGTGAATATCCCCATAGGACCAGGAGAATCCTGACTTGTAATTGGCAACTCTGAACATAGCTTGTAAAATACAGCTGCAAACCTTGTGATTTTATCCTGTCTCTAAGGAAAATCATGAGGAAAAATTTCCTTTCTTTATCTCACAGCCTAAGCCATCTAGTAAGCCTGCAATTCATCAAGTTATGGCTCACAATGATGAGACATGCTCTTATGTAGAAATTAAATGCTGAACCAAGCTGATCTTTACAATGAGAACTACTTAATCAATTTTGATTAAATCAGCAAAGCTCCTAGTGAAAACAACTAGAATATTTGAGAGATAGCTACACAAGGATGGATTCTTAAGTCAAAAGTGCCAGTTGCAACTTTGTTATAGAAAGAAAGCCTTTTCTACTAAGAACTCATGGATGTTCATAGATAATACCTAAATTTGAGATGCTCTGCAGAGTTTTGACTACCATAGTACTGTTTTAGAGCCCTGTTTTTATGTGTCTATGCTCTTTTCCAACACACATTTTTATCTAGCTTTTATATACTGCTTTTATTCAGAGCCATTCAGAGGTGCTTGCACATGAACCCTATCTCTCTTATTGTCTTTGTGATTTACAGAGTGAGAAAGAGGCACAGTGCTCCAGTGATTTATCTGAGACAGTGGACAAGGTGAGACATACAGACGTGTGCTCTGTACAGGAAATTATGTTGTTAGCCCCACATAGGCACAAAGTGACACATTCCACAAACAATTACCAAAATCAGAAATCCATCTGTCTGTGAAATACTGCTACAAAGCCAAAACAAGTGAAAATTAACACAACCACTGTCCCCCCTCCCAAAATATCTGAGCACTGGGCTTATTCCTAAATACAGTATAAATGCTGTATTAACTTGCAATCTGTGGGGAGACTGGGGAAAAATTACTTCAGGTGAAATAAAAGAAAATTCATCTATTTTCAGCAATTTCACCAACAGCACCAGTGGATAAATAGGAATTCAAATTACTTTCAGTGATTGAAGTACCATATATTGTTCAAAGCATTCTAATGTAGTCAAATATTCTGAGATCCCATTAAATGTCTTGAACTGGAGTGAAGAGCAGGTTCTAGACCATCTAATGAAACTGATCAGGAACAAATCTTTGAGGGGCTTTCAGCAATCTGGGGTTGGAAATAGATAGTCTTTATGGCCCCTTCTAGCCCAAACCACTCTCTGATTGTCTTTTTATGTTTCATTACCCACAGGCTTTCAGCCTTAAACTGAAATGAAAGGATCATAAATAGAAAATAATTTGGGCTAATTCTACAAAAATTATTACAGGTCTCAAAGTTATGGCTCAGAAACCCAGTCTTCCCTATATAAACTACCTGGGTGACAATTCAGTTTGGAGAGAAAATTAAATTTAGTGGTTATCTGTAATAATTTTCCAATCTAGATACAGAACAGATAGTTAACTAGGCACATATAAGGTTGTCTATGATCTGTCTATGGACCTACCTATGATCAGGTAGGTATCAGTTGTGTTTTCTTAAGGGAAAACTATAGGTCAGAGAGAAGTGATGGACAGGCACTACTTAAACTTCTGTTGTCCTGATGCGCAGCAGCTCTCAGTAAGGCATGAGCACAGTGCTAAAATGTAACTCTGTGACTGATAAACCACCTTTACATCCAACATGTGAAGATTCTGGTTTGAGATTGAGGCCCCAGGCTAACAGTATGCTTGTACCTTGAGCAAAGCCAACAGAGTCAACTCTCTGTTGGGGGCAGCCATCACAGCATCTGCTGATAGCAGCCCTCTTCCCCCTTCTTTGCCCTGTTAAATACCCAGACTATAATTTCAGGAAGGAAATATTTATTTCCTTCTTTAAGGTTAAAATTTTAACATCTCTAGTAACGTTTTTTTCTGAAAAAAAGAGGAGGGTCTCTATTTATGGAGAAGACCAAAGAGTGAGAAACTGGGTTTATGTCTGTTTTGAAGCAACATAGCATTGGCCTTCACTATTGCATGGTTAATATTTTCTAGCCCTACATTATTTAAAAAGTCTTTATGTGGGACTTTAAGTTGGGTGAACATTAGAGATACTCCTCTTCCCAAACTTCTAGCAGCTCAAAGTCCTACAGATATGCTGGCTCATAGTCTGGATGCCACAGATTACTATGATTTTGGACAGAGGAAACCTGATTTTTCTTCTCACGCACAAGAGCGATTAAAGCATAACTTATTTGGTAATGCCCATGACCTCAAACATGGATGGCTCATCCTTATTCTTTGGGAAAGTAACAGTGGAAAAGTTCTAGGGAAGAAGAACTAGCTTAACTTTGTTCTTAAAGCCCAAAAACCTAAATCACAAAACAAAGGAACAACCAAGAAAAGGAAGGCGTTTAGTCTTCCTAACAGGTTTTTGATGATAAGAAGTGTTAGTGGCCTCATACTCACCCCCAACCATGCTGTGACATACAGTCAGACAAGAGGCATCCTGCCTGGCCACTGGTTAGGAGAGTATTTCTGAATAATATTCTGTCTGCACAGAAGAACCTTGGACAGTCAGGAATTCTATTGAAACTCAAGTGCTCTGCCTTACAAATTAAGGGCCAGATATCATTTTCTGAAGGGACTGAAATATCAAGAGCCATATAACTGTTCTTTGTACCATCAGAAATAATTTTTAAAGTTTTTTCCAATGTTTTTTAAATGCACATATGTACTGGAAAAGTTTCCTCTTGTTGACAATACATGAAACTGTTAGCAGGTATAAAAGTGATGTTTAAATACTCTATGTTAATAAATATCTAAGCAGCTTTTGGTAAACATACTATTTGTTGAAGAGGCCACATACCTGTATAATTTTGAGAGCAACTATATCAAAATCAGCTGAGAGATAATAAAGTGAAAAATCAGTTTGAAAAGCCACTTGTAAAAGACACCCATTTTATAAGAAATTACTTTTTGTAAAGCTTCCTAAAATACACAAAGAAAATATAGGCATTGAAACAAACAAAAACTTAAGTACTTCTCTGCTTCTGATTTCATTCATGCTGCATGGCTTTTATATGGCAGGTACATCAGATTATCTGATGCAAACTGAAAATTCATTAAAAGAGATTACAGAACAAACTGTTAATGTTTATTTTGTCAAATCACAAGGTCCAGGTGGTGATCTGTAACCTCCTGCTTAGAGCTGCTTGGTGCCTTAAGAGTGGAGGGTAACCAGCATGGCAGCTTCTTAATGAAGTGGTTTTGGGGGTGTTTGGGGTAAAGGGTTTTAAAGCTTGTAAATGTAAGGCTTGGGCAAATCGGTAGATATTAGTATAAAGTTGTGAGCAACTTGATACTAGAAGGAATATGATACATGAGCTACTAGGTATTGGGGTTTGTTTTCTTAACAAGATTTTAACTGGGCGAAATGTATACTATTGCTTAAGTGATGGAGAATTTTGTGTCTCCTAATTTCAAAATGCTAATTTAGATGGGTGGGCCTTTGGCCTAATCCAGAACAGCTGTTTCTGATAAAAAAAGTTTTCCCTACACTTGCTATTTTCATGTTAAATGAAACAAAATAGATCATCTTCAACTAAATCTTATTTTCTTGCTCATGTACTGCAGTATTTTGCCAGATATCTGGGAAATCACAATGTAAGTGGGACAGTGCTCTTAATTCTGACTTTAACCTAGATGATTTGTATGTTAATTAACTAAATGGAACATATATAGATTACTTAGCACAGAGACAGAAAAACCTGGGGTCTAGTCAGAATATAAAACTCTATATAGAAGTGCACATACAAGGAATTGTTGGACTGCTTTATGTGGTTTAATGCATCTTTAAATTATATTAATCTGCCACAAATAATTTTTAAAACAAAATTTCCATAGACTGATTTTTATATTGTGCTTTTGTGCAGCATAAGTTGCAACTTGTGCAGCATGATGTTATTACTTATCTTTCTTCATTCCTTGTTTTGAATCTTTCTATTTAGATATCAATATTCCAGACATGGTCTCATAGGAGAAATAATAAGGCTACTTTCTGACTGCATAGTACCGTTTCTCCCCCTAAACCTTTTCTCTGTACTCCCATTATACCATAATGTTAGATGCTGTTATTTCTCTGAGGAAAAACAAATTCTACCATTATTGCTGCTTTTAATAACTGTGTAAGTTCCAGAAACTTTTGGTCATAAAGTGCTTGATAATCCCTAATGAATCAAAAAGCATGCCTAATTCTTATTATACCCTTTTACAGTCAAAATACTTTTCCCCCATTATTTAGTACTGTAAACAAATTGTTATTGACAAAGGATATAATATTTTGGCAACATGTATAATGTTAATTGTTGTTTTGAAAGATATTTTACTAGCTCTAATATGATGTTCCATACCACGTATATAACTTCAGACACAGATAGAGGTTTAAACAAAATTTTTTTGGCCCATGTTTATATTTAAAAACAGACTTTCACTCAAGAATTAATTATTTGTTCCAAACTAATGGCCTAATCATCCATGCTTTAGACAACAAACTCTCAGTAACAGTACAGTACTACTCTATTTTTGAAGCGTTTTTCATATGCTTTGTATTGGTTTCCAATGTATTCTGACAAATATTTCAGAATGACTCTGGTTAGTTTTAAGCATCGCATCTTCAACATGAAGTTTGTACCTTTTTACGGGTGAGTCTCACCAGGTGAAGTTTTCCAATACAAACAGTGAGTGTATCCCAGTATTTGTTTTACCTTTCTGTTCAGTCTGGCAACTACACTACAAATACTGTCAATAGTGTTAAGTCTTTCTGATAGAGAAACAAACCAATTTCTGAATTTCTGAAAATTAACCTTTCTTATTTAAGAGCAGAGCCAGCAACACTAATACCAGCTTATAACTTGAGTAAATGTCCCCGATTACATCTGAGCATTCCTTCATTGCCTGTCTACCAGATAAAATCTTTATAAGTAACTTGTCTGGGCATCAGAGCTCTGTGTTAACTCTGCTTTGCTTCCTGCAGGAAAGGTGAAGATCTAGTTTGTACCTCTTGGGTTTTCAAATGAAACACTTCCAGTGTGATCCGAGTGTATCCAACAAAACTAGTTTCTGAATACACAGAGAGATTAGAAAAGAAACCATAGTTTGAGGCTTGAACAGCCCCATTCATTGCAAGACTGTTACCTCATGTAAATAGTATTTTAAAGTATCAGCACTCTTAACTAATTTGTTACAGAAAGCATGTAAAAACAGATGGGAGGTACAATGGAAAGATTCATGCAATGTGCTCTGAGAGTTGCTCTTTTGAGAGAAGCATTTAAAAATGCACAGTATAAGAAGACTTTTTTTCTTTTTTACTTTTTTTTTTTTAATTCTTCTAAAGAAGACAGACATAACTTTCAAAATGTGCTCTTGTCAAAGACTGAGTTAAAGCAAGGGTCTGGTTTAGCGAAATGGTAAGGGAGATTCAGACCACCGGAATCAACTGCACATACAGGAAAAAGGAAATGCATAATGTGATACATAAAGTTACTGCAACTGTCAAGCATTGATACCAGAACAATCGCACTGCTTTGCATACACAGGCTTACTACAAAGCCAGGCACCATGCAAAGCCTGGTTTAAAGCTGACATGATTTACCTTTGGCTTCATCACCATCACTGGCTAAATAACAGTATTTGCTGCATTCTGTGCTATGTGTAATGCAAGGATCTTTTTGGATATTATATTGTGTAAGTCAATCTCATGGTAGAATACTGAATCAGCTGCACTGCATGAAGGACCATTATGAGGAGATTTTTTACTTCAGCCTCTTTTCTTTAACTTATTTATTCATATATCCTTAAAAACATTTATTCACTAGCCTATAATACTAATCCAGTCAAGTTCAAGAGGTCTAAGAGACAAAGTCGTGTTCAGATATTTTCATTAGATGTATTTAGCTGCCATCTTAAACAGTAACTGTAGTGGCTTCTTTCTCTGAAAAAGGAAAACCCAGAGATGAGCAACATTAGTACTGTAGCAAACAATTTTGCAGCACACATTATATGCATTAACTAAAATATGGTCATTACTTTTTCATCTGTTCTGCAAAGCTGCATAGTTTTAGATGTATGTTTTGGATATATCTGACATAAATCTGACTGGAAGAGTGCCTGTTGTACTATTATAGACAAACAATCAAAAGCAGAATATCCAGGCCACATATTTTTGGTGATTTTGATGTGAGGGCCTTTTGCTTTTCAAATTCATGTGTGGTCTTTGAATCAGATTTTTTTTTTACTTGGTGTATGGAAAGCACAGGTTTTCCGACTCCATTTTAACACACACCTTTTAGTCAGCTTAGATGTAAAAAATTCATTTTGTATCACTCTAAATTGTTAGCAGAAAGTTCTATTCAAGTCTTGATGTTTCACAAAACCCCATGTGTACTGTGTTACCAGCATTAACATTGTGAGTAAATTTTAAGAACTAATTAAAAGACATAATTTGACAAGTCCTGTTGTCCAGATTCTATTTTTATAAATGTTATGCAATTATATATAAATTAGTATCATTTAAATAAGCCCCTTTCAACTGATTTTTTTTGTCAGCATTTTCACTTTTCTCTGGGAGTGATGTTAGTCTACCAGATTTATTATTGCCTGAATTACTTTTTTCACTCTGTTAAATCCTGGCTTTGTCTTTCTTCCCACCCTGCTGAGGCTCTGTAGCATTCCAAGACAAGTTCTAGAGCCTCTTTGCTGGTGTCTGCAAGGGCCTCTTGCAGCCTGTGACCAGCCTTTTCTGATCATTCTCTTCTGTGGTGTAACACCAAAAGAGGCAGCTGAAAATTGCCATCAACAACAGTAATGAAAATGTTGAGCATTTCCATTCCATCAGCAGTGAGCTGTGATGTGAAGGGTTCTGACTCCCTTCCTTGCTGGTGAAAGTAATGCTATCTTCCTTAAAACTTCTTTATCTTTTTCCTCTTCTGCCATCAGTAGCAGCTCCCACAGCACAGGAATGAGTCACTGCTCCTGCCTCTACCTCTTTATTCTAAAACTGGAAACAGAAGATGCTTTGGCTATTCTAGGAACTGGGTATTGGTCCACATGTTCTGAACACTTAGTAAACACTTCAGGGAAGGAAAGACAGAAGGTGCTCTTCTTGGAAGTCAGAAAGTACTATGAAAGTGATATTTTGTCAGTGTAACATTGAAACATTTATCTTTGATGTAAAACTGGACAAAAAATGCATGTACTTGATAATTTTGTTATTTATTGTCTCTTCAGACTTCTCTCACAGTATCATTAATGATAACAGTACTTCAAAGACAAAGAAGAGATTAATCTAATGATCCACTCCTGTGAACTGTTCATCTTAGACAGACCCTTGAGCCACATCTACCAAACTGTCCCTTTTTGAATAGGCTCAGATTCTGGAACATCCTATTAACTCTGAGGACTGGCTGCCACAATAAGTGTGAATCATGTACTGTGAAGTGAGGCTAAAAAAAAAAATTCCTTCAAATGTTGGAAAAAGATTCATTTTCATTACAGCAGTTGTTTATTGTGACTCAGGAAGTATAAATTCTTCTATAGAAATTCCTGCTATACTTGAATTCATGCTACTCCCCTCTGTCTATGATTTTTTTTTCTATTTCATTGAATTTATCTTGCTTGATTTAACACTCTACCTTGCATTGAATTAGTTACTAAATTAATGCAATTCTAGCCTCAGAACAGTGGCCAAAGAACATGGAGCAAGGATTTTATGTTTGTTATAATTGAAAATTCTATGGATACATTTCTGAGCCTATTAACAAGGCAGTACGACAAAAAACATCGGTTTGCAGTAAAAATGAAAAAGTGATGGGCTAAACAATTACCCAGGGCTTGATCTGCAACTATGTTTACAACATACACCAAGTGAAGTGTAACAGTAATGATTGGGAGTGCATGTGAAATCAGAGTGCCTGTAAAACTGGTTTATGAAGTTTAAATGCTGGGCTTTGTAGATGAAGTCACATTGATGAAATATCAAGAGGGGACAGAATTGTATTGCCATGAAATTCTGGTTAGTTTTGACACAATACCAGATTAAATGAGCATCTAGTGGTCAAAATCTGTGGTGGGAGAACTGCAGAAGTGAAGTTAGATGTCAGAAATATACACAATAGTTTTCCCTTTTCCTATTATGTGCACTGTGAACTTTAGATTCCCTTTGCTGTTTGAATCCTTTACATGAGTTTGAAGGCTGGATCATTTTTAGGGGTGAAGGAATAAACATATGCCAGGTATTTCAAAAATTACTGGTTAATGATCTAGTAAGATTGAGGGCTTCACACTGGAGCAGGTCTTGGAATAAAGCAAAATTATTATTATTGATTATATACTTTGGCTAGTCATGCTGGTATTATTTAGAATCTCATGCTTACATAATCACTCTTCAGACTTACTATTTTTCTACTTTTGTGAAATCAAACATTTTTTACATCATTGTTTATCGCAGTTGTCAGGATAAATTTCATGTATAAGGACCAAATATTACTTGTTCCTCTTTGAGATCTTGCTTAAAATGGAGTAGGGGCTTTAATCAAATCAACAAGACTGAGATAAACAGTAAATCACCAATGTATTATGCTCTCTGCTTTTCTTACAAGATCAAGTAGTAAATAAGATGTATTTAAGATGTATAAGATGTATAAGAAGTATTACAAGATGCCACGTAATTGGGCGGCAGAGGCTTTCAGCAGATACAAGAAAGAATTAGACAAAGTCATGGAAAGCAGGTCTGTAAACAGTATCAGGAAGAGGCAAAGTTCTGCCCTCTGACACCTCCAATACAACAATTGGAGTAATGGTGCAGTAGAAGGGGAGTGTGTGACTGAAAGCCACCAGGTTTGGGTGTTCTCCCTGAGCTGCATCTTCCAGCATTGGAATGCCATTGGAGCATTAGGATCAAAGGATCACTGACCTGACTCAGTAAGGCAATTTTTATGTTCAAATAAGGATGATTGAAATGGATGAACCATTCAAATAAGATTAGTATAAAAGTAAGAAAAAAGTAAGCTTGCAACACAGAAGATAAGGCAAAGCAATTCTTACAGTGGACACTCAACCACAATGAGTATTACAAGGACAGATAAATAATATATATGGGAAGAATAATTAGAAATACACAGACGCAAAGAAGAAAACACAATAAAATTTAGAGAAGGAAAAAAGTAACTTGCACAAGTAGAGGAGAGAGAAACATGAAATATAACTGTTTAGAATCATACCAAACAACTAATAATCATAACCAGAAATTAATACAGAAATCAATGAAGGCAGTGTGACTTCAGATTTATGTACCACTATTAATCATAAGTGAACTGATTATCTAGAATAATCAACAGAGGAAGTGAAACTGATCTTATTAAAAATCTCCAGCTTGATTTCATGTACTGGATACTGGGGTCAAAGATACAATGAAATGTCTGAATCCAGTACTCCAATAGATAGAAGTGTTAAGGATCTTGTTTTGCAATAACTTTAGTAGTATTAATACTCAAAATTCCTTTAAAATAAACACACGTGCAAAGTCAAGTGATCCAAAACACTGGGCTACTTAAACTGTGCTTCATTTTAAGTGCCTGTATAACTCCACACAGTCTAATTAATTAAGCTGTATTTAAAGTTAGTAATACTCTATTAATTTTGCTTTAAGTATTGATCTGAATACTTCAGTAAGCAGTGGTGAGGATTTGCAGAAGAGTGATTATTTATGAGCTTGGGAGTTTGTTACAATGAAAGTCCTAATGATCTAGATACAGATCCAAGTTCTGTTCTCAGTTATACTGCTGTAAATCCAGAACAATTCTACTGATGTCATTGGGCTCTGGGGTGAGACAGACAGAAAAGCATGTGTTTCAGTACAAAAAGCTAAAAGAAGACTTAGGCTAACACAGGATATAACTGGACAAAGTCAATGAATGTTTTTGCTCTAAAAACCAAGCAAATACTTTCCTCTCCTTCCAAGTTTGCTGTAATACAAAAACACTAGTCAAATTACATATCCAGCCAGCAAATTTCCGAACAAGAAAACATATGTGCTTGTGTCTATAGCCCATGTTCACCCTTTGGAAAGGAATCATATAGCTTTTACAGGCAAAGGATGAATGCAAATGCCAACTCCCCTGCAAAATTTCACAGCACGCGTAACAGGATGACACAGGAAGCTGCACAGTACCTGGTGCATCTCTTCTGTCCTATCAGTCTTCCAGACTGCTGTGTGCATCAGGCTAGCACGTTCTGGGGTGAGAATTTACACTACTCATACTGTTAGTGAAGTTATCCTGGATTTGTATTGCTGAAATCAAAAGCTTTCTAGATGTTGAGAACACTACGAAGTCTGCTACAACAAGAACTTAGAAGCCATAGACAAAGACAGCAAAGACATAGGATTTAGGGCAGATAATAAGGCTGACTGCAAACTCTTTGGAAACATTATTTAATAAAGGCAATAGAAAGGCATGGGGCCCCTCAACAAGAAGAATTGTTCAGAGATAAAAGGAGAGAATGAAGCCTACATTTCAAGAAAGGAGGTGTCTGCTGAACCTCATGATAAACCTCATTTATTTTACACTGTAGCACTCTCTATCTCCAGTTTACCGTATATCGTTGTGCAGTTAAGAGAAGTGGGCTGGACAAAGCACTAAAAGATAAAAGTATCAAGGAATTTTGCAGTGTAAATGGGAATAAACTGGGCTAACTTATAAAACACTGTAAGTCTAAATTATGTGGATTCACAATTTAGAGCATGAAGCATTTATCACATTTAATCAATCATAACCTTTCTAGTTACTTTCTTTGTCCTCTCCTTAGACTATCAGCAACCTGGTAAGAGAATGAGATCACATCCCCCAAAAGCAGCAATGCTTTTTTCAAACTCCCACATTAAAATTACCTCTTGCTAGATATTTTCCCCAATGAAAAATATTTTTTCTATCACTATTGCTAACAGTTCAGACTGATGGGAAAAAATGGTCCAGACTTACAGGTTTGACCTGGAGAGTGTGGTCTTCAGGGTTTTTTCAGGTGCTTGAAATGTGAGCTTTACCATTAAAAATCAGTTCCCCCTGACTCACAGCTTGTGGAGTCAAACCTGTGCACAGGCAAGATGCTTCACCCTGGATGTCACAGGAGCTCCCAAAGCACTTTTGGCTTCAATGACTAGGAGAACGTCCTCAAGCTGCGAATGCCTTTTCTGCACCACAGCCATGGCAGGAGCCAGACTCACTTCAGTGATGTCTACAGAGCTGGAGAGAAGAGGATTTGCTTTGGTCTAGACTGTTCTGATAGATCTGCCTCAAACTGACCTAAGAAGATTTTAATTTCATGTACTTGTCTGTCCATTTCTCTCAAACTGCATTTTAGACAGTGAGTAAGCCTTGATGGAATATTTTTCATCCATTGGGGAGGCTTTGCAAATGGAATATTGTCTGTAGTTTCACTTTTTGTTCCTAATGTGATTTAAAATAATTATTTTAACACTTAATTTGGATTAATTCCATTAATAAGCAATGGCAAATGAATTTGTAACATCAGAGACTTTCCAAACACTCTTCATTAAAAAATGTTTCTTGCCTTTTGTAACTTCCTTGCTTATCTGTTACTATATTACACTAATAATGAGTCAATGTCTTGCTTGTTTGACAGTAATCAATAAGTCATGCTGAAACCAAATTGCCTAAGGACTTTTTCATTTATCTTCTCTTTTCCCAAGCTTCTTACAGAAGTTATGTCTCCCTGACCTATTGTCAAGCCAGCATGTTAGGCATATTGCTATCTTAGGTTGAGAATCTACCGTTGTGTTAATAATTATACATTAGGGGCAGATCTGACAGTGAGTTGAGGAGCTAAAATGCCAGTTTAGGCATCTGAAGTTATGGAATAGATCTTGATTTGGAAGGGACCCATAAGGACCATTGAGTACAAGTCCTGTTTCATGCACGACTACGCAAAACTAAACCATATGACTGAGAGTATCATCTGAAAGAAATTGGAAAAAGCACCTTAGGTGTTAAGGAGACAGTTTTTCATCCTTGACCTTTCAATGATAGCAGGAATGCCCTAGGATTTTGATTTAGCTTAAATTCCAGTTAAGGCCTAGTGCTTTAGTTATTTATCTTACATTGCTAAAAAAAAGTGTTCTCACTTTGGCCTATGATTTTACAGCTCAAATGGGATGCAAATAGAAGAGAATTTTTCTCTGTCTCTGATAATTAATGTCGAGCTGTGTTAATCCCAAGTTTGCAAAAATGTATAACAAAGCCACTGAGCATTCCTCACAGGGCTCCACTGGGGTTTTGAAACAGTCTCAGGTTAGATCTTTACCTTGAGATTTTGCCATTGTAGTAAATAAAAGACAATTAAGCAAGCAAACAAACCCACAAAGCCAGAACTCCAGATTGCCTTTCAGAGGATCCAGTCCTATTTATTGCTAACAATTGTAATTTTTAGAAAAACAAGGACTCTTAGCATAGTCTGAATTTTCATTACAAGTAAAAGTATTACAGCTGAAGTGATTGTGCTTGTCGTGGCTCAGGAATGATATTCTCTGGTTGAGTGCTCCCATGCTACTGCTTGCTCCCCCTTCCCTCCTGAGGGTGGCTGGAGAGGAGAACTGGAGGCATTAAAGATCACTGGTTGAGATAAGAACAATTTACTAGAAACAACACCGAGATAAGAACAATAACAGCAACAGTACTAGAAGGGAAGAAAGGATCCACATGGAAAAAAGCCAACCAGGTAATAACCAATATCGGATGGCTCCCTCTGCCATGTTTTCTCAACAAACAGGAATCCCATCTTGTTGGAAAAGACTCTCTTTTCCCCACCCTCAGAAATGAAGTGGGGTGTTACAGAATAACCTCTGCGTCCTGGCCATGCCCCCTTCTGGTTACTGCAGAAAATTTACCCTCTTCTGGCCAGAACCAGAACAGTGCTATGGCATCTAACATTAAATATCCAATGAATCATGGTATCAGTAAATCGGCAGAATGGTACAAAAAGCCCAAGTGAACACATTATGAATAACATTAGAAGCCTGAATTCAGTGGAGTCAGTGGGAATTTTACCATTCAACATGACAAGGTTCCACTGAAACAGAATATTTTGTTGCTTTTCAGTATTTATCATTTATTTATGGAGCGGTACTATTCAGAGGCTTGGTATTTTATTCATAGAAGAGTTGTGAGTCCTAAAACTAATTCAAAAGTTTACACAAATGAGCATTGGTTGCATTTTGTCTTATTATTCATTATTTATTGAAGTTTTCTTGTAGCAATGTCATGTATTGACTCAGAGGACAAAAACAATAATGTGACTCAGTGAGTGACACCATATTTCATGTAAGTGAGCACAGAAAAAGCTATCTAAAAGCTGAAATTTATTTGCATAAACTTTTTGGTGAATAATTATGACTAACAAGAACATTAAAACAAAATCTGGACCACCAGCCAACTACAAGATGAATTATCCTGTGCAGAGTGCTGTAGTGCCACAGCTGAGCTGCCACTGGTCTTCAAGCTGCATCACATCAGGCTGGCTTGAGTACTTCAAGTTGCTACAAGTTGCTGCTGTCTTGTCTAAATAAACCACTTACAATAAGTTATTCAAACAATTCAAAATCTCAGAACACATCAGTTTAATAATACACACTAACTCCAGTGGTTTCCAACTGTCACTCCTTACTATGCACTTTAAAAGTATTTTTAATCAACATGTTTAATCAAGGTAACTACCCAGAGACAAACAATGCTTTACAAATGTTTGAAAACAGAAAAAAACAACTAAATTAATACATGTGAGTTATTTTTTCTCTGCTGTACTCCTGTTTGAAACATGCAAAGTAAGACAAGGAATAATTTGCTATCAATTTCTCCAGTTTTCTCCTTCTGCCTAGGTTTTCCTATGGCAGAACGGCAGCAGAATAAACTGCATTTAGAAGGAACTACCCGAGTTTTGTACTGTGTGACGTCCTGCTGGGTTTCCTACATAAAGTTGCCATCCAACCAAATAAATCAAATACAGTGTAATAAATCCAAATAAATTTTAAATGTTCTGGCTGATTTCCATATTATTGGAGAAAACCATTGCCATTTTCTTCTTCTGAAGCAAAATCTGCAGAAAATGAGAGCTCTAGCTGTGTTCTACATAGATTACCTCCCCCCACACCCCACATCCCAATTTCTGCCGCTGGTTATCACCAGGTGTTTGAAAAAGCAAATACAGAAAACAGAAATATTTACATTAGCATCTAGAGCACCATGAAGTAGAGATAGAAATTAAATTCTGTGGATATTGGTTCCTCAAATGGAACACAAAGCTCTTCTTACATTACTTAACTTTTCCTTTCATGGAACATAAGCTTAACACAGCCTTAGGTCAGGATAAAAATATTAAAGACGACATCTTCTGTTGGGTGTCTGCTTCCACTTGAGGAGGTCTCCTTGCCAGAAACAAATGCTGGCAATTTGATCTGCTTTGAGATCCACTTAAGACTCTGCTTGCCCAGCTTTTGCTCTGAATTTTTAACATTATGGCTGACCAATTTATACCCCTAAAACAGTGATTTAGGTTTAAGCTATAGTTTCAAGTTGAGCTTTTTTCTCTCTTTTTAAATTTTGTTTTGTTTTGTTCTACTACAAAATCATTGTAGCTTCTACCAAACTAGGTTTTGAATATGAAGATTTTGTGCATTCCTGAAAAAAACAGGGCTTTTTCATTAAATTACCCTCAATGATGCAATGTTTGACTTACTCCATTTGGGATTTGGTTGATGCTGACTGAACTTGCTGATCTGCTACAAAATGTACTGTGTAAACTCAGCAAGTACTCTGGGTCTACAATGTTCTGTTCTCTTATAGTGAAATTATGAAAGTATTTCTCTCACAGAAGCTTCACAAAAATCAACACACCAAAGAATGGGGGTAATGTAAATTACAGCAGAGAGAAGATAGACAACTGCTTGGACAAAAATTAGAGAACAAAAAAAGCTGTTTCTGGGACAGTGCCAAAGGGCCTCAGTAAATTTTATTCAGAAGTAAGCTGAACCTAATTTCCTTGTTTGTTTTTAAAGCCTTACTGAGGATTTATGTAGCTTGCAGTGCTTGTTGTCAATAGTTTCAAGTGGCCATGTCCAGCCAAACTGAAAGAAGATTTCGGTCACGCAAATATATTTTTTTATTTCCACAGTGTAAAACATAGTCCACACCTCCATACATATATTATTGTAAAAGGACAGAAAAGTTCGCATGTACTTTAGGATTGTAAAAGTAAACTTTTGAAAAACTTGAAATCATTATAAAATTTTTCCCAGATATGTGTTTCTTTTTTCAAATGCCAGTGAGGGTCTGCATACATTATAGAAATACATTTATATAAAGCAAAACAGGGACAAACCCCCCTTAATCCAAATGTGTTGAAAATGACACATTTTTCTATGGCAAGTTTGTTCAGCTGCTGTCAATAAGGTCATTATTTAACTGTTTTCTAGATGGAGACAGTTTATCTTATAAAAATGTTTTATTTTGTTTTTTAAAGGACATAGTTCAACTTTGGCTTGGCTTTTACAGTGGAGTACAGAAAATCCTTTTTCTACAAACGAAATGTTCTCATTTACTGCCCTCGATAAGATCCCCAGGCTTGCATAAATTGTTCAAAGGGTTAGAGGTGCAACCTATGCCAAAAACTGTACTGGAATAAATATTGCATATATTTTCAATTTGTGGGTGAATGTAAGGCAAAACAATTTTGGTTGTTAGGCACATTGCAGGCAGGCTCTGCAGGCTTCCCACACACGTTGCTACCAAAGCCCTTCGGTCCTGACAGTTAACACCATATGATGTTCCACTCTTGAATTACCTTAGAAGCAGCAACTGCCAGCTCGATTGGCAAGTTTTGGAATATTCAAACCCTGTAGACCTGATGACTTGTTGGATTTTTTGGTTTGTTTTCCTTAGCACCATGTTCTTTACACTCTATGAATGCCTGCTTGCTGTGAAAGATTTCTTCTGCATCCATAACTTTGCCTCCTGGGAAGCCAATTTTGCTCAGCTTACTTTCATTTAAAATCATGGGACACCTTGTTTCTAAGTGAAGCTACAGGATTTTTTTCTCCACCTTCTATTAATATGATAAAATTGTGTTTACTGAGACTATGAATATATAAATTGGTCTTCAGTCTCTTCCTAAAATTTCTTAGGGCTTAAGAAAATGGTTAACCCTCTCTTTAAGTTGACTCAGTTGACTATTAGAAGAGATACACTCAGTACATTGAAATGGGAATGGCCCAAAAAGTATCCCAAATAAAAAAATATTCTTCCTCTGGTAGTACTGGAAAGAAAAAGCAGCATGTTGAGGGGAGGGAAAGGATAGTACGCCTGGTTTTATGCATTAACTTAAATTTATATTGGCTCATTCTTTATTACACACTAGAAATTTTCCAGTTTTGTTCCACAGTGGTCAGATGAAGAAACCTCAGAGGATGGAGAAAACAGGCAAAGTAAGGATAGGCTGTTTGGAAATACACTGAAGACCAATTCAATGTTGCCCTGTATAATTTGTCCTATGAGAGCTCAGCATCACTTGTGGCTTTGGAGCATTTGTCATAGCAACCAAACAAATTGGTACATGCCTAACAAGGCAAAGTGTTGTCCAGTCATACTTCCTTCAGACTCTTGCTGTCAAAAAAGATTTGTAATAAAGACTATAAATAATAAAGCTATATCTGTAGTCTACATGCAGAGAAAGAAACTTGAAAAAATCACTGTTAGCAGGTACATGTAGAAATAGTTTTGGAAATGTAATCTGTATACTTATAGGATTGGAGAAAGTCACTAAATTAATGGTGCCAGGAAGCCTACATGTCACCTACATGCAAGTAAAATCAAAAATACAGAAAAACACATCCAGCTGAAGCAGTGCAGGGAATCCTAAGTTTATTCAAAATCCTGAAGTATTTTTTATTATCCTAAGACAATTTACATTGAACTCAGAGTCAAAACAAGCTCCTTAGACATTCAGGGTGTTTTCAGAAACAAGTCCTGCTGCAGTGTACCACCAAGAGCATGTTGGCTTTTGGATGGCCATTTAAATAATTTTTAAGAACATGATCCTCTTTAAAATGTAACAGCAACAGAACTCATTCATTTAGGTCACCAGACAGAGATGTAACTTTTCCTGCCTACTTTGGCCAGTGTTGCTACAAGAACCTCTCTTCTCTTCAGTCCTATGCCTCTACCAGAGCCTGAATTTTGTAGTTATTGTACAACTCAAAGTTAATCCACAGCGCCTGTCCACTGCACTTAACCACCAAGTCTGCTGGACTGTGCTCTTTCCCTCTGGTTTTGGGAAGTATGAAAGAGGTGAACATGGAAATTTGTCTGTCTTATTGTTCAGCATTGCTTGAACATGGTTAATATCTAAAATTAAAAACAAAGTATTTACAGGAAGTCAATAAACTAATAGAATGCTGGTTTTATTCCATCTACAAACACCTTGCTTAAGTTTATTTGTTAGATGTCCCTGAGCATTTACTCAGTGAGAGGGATCATATTCACCCAGTCAAAGTTCCTTGGCCCTGGTTAATTCTCGGGTTTTGCCTCTGTTTGTCCAAACCTGTTCATCAGGTTCATGAGGACACTGAGCCCAGCCTTTTCAGCCCAACAGTTATGACATTGCCATTAATGGCACTCGAATGTTTGCTAAGGTGTGACCGGTCTTCAGTACATCTTCCTGCCTTGTTTTTAACCTTAACTAAAAGAATTTATTTGCAAAATAAGCATCCCATAAACCCAGTCTGTTTTGCTGCCTTGCTGAGCTTCAACTCAGAGCAGTTACCTGCTTCGTTGTGTGGCCCTCCATCCTTAATATCTGTTCCTCCCATCTTTTCATCCTTTCTTTAAATAACTCCCATCCTGTCTTTGGTTTGATTATGTTTGGTCACTGTTTCAAAAGACATACTCTATTGCAACAAATTCCCGCATGCAGATGCACTTGGATAGACAATTGCCTGCCAGCATCTTTGAGATGAGCAGCAAGAGAAATGAGATGAAGTGGCAACACTGTCCTGTAATCATTAGAGGTCTGTGAAATTTCATCTTTACCGTCTCATTCTTTTCCTTTCTTCAAATACTGATGGGAGGCAGACCAAAATTGTGCCATTCATGCACTCACCACAAGTAGATTCAGTAAGATAAGAGTTCAATTATCCGGAGAAAATGATCCTGATGCTCCTTGTTAAAGGCACCAAAGGGAAGTAGCAGTCTTCTTAGCTGAGCAGACACTGCTGCCTTAAACAGCCATCAGAAAAGGAAGAGAGGACTGGGAGAGTATTGATTATGTAGCAATTTAGGAGGCAGCAGGACAGAAATATTGTTCATGTTGACATAGTTCAACAATCTTTCCTACCCTATGACAACCATGTTAATCCTCTGTGCGAGCCTGATATGCTTATTCACCCCAGCCTGGCTTCCCATGTAAAAAACCTGCATAGAAAACCTGCATGAAACAGTGTTTTGTTACAGCACTGTTGTTTTGGGGGTGTATCACACCTAGCCATCCTTCCATAGGAAAATAAGGCAATATTCAAAGACGGTAACTTGCCAAAGAAAACAGAACAAAGTATTCCTGTGGCAATCCCCATGCTAGGCTATCAAGATAAAACAGCATGTCTGTATATAGGAAAGAAATTAAAAGTGTTTTTAAGTGTAAGAATTTTGTTCATTCACCATTCAGAGAAAAGAGCTTTCACATGGGGAAAACAAAAAAAGATTTTCTGTGTTGATCTGGTTATATGTGGCAAGAGAATCCTACCTCTTCCTGGCGTGAAGTGAAAAGCAATGTAATTCAACTGCAGACAATAAATGACTTGGAGAAAAAGAGCTGAAAAAGAGAGTCATGCACTACAGGAAACCTGTTGTGTGTACAGGATTACTCCTGTACTCACTATTAAGCATTCTGATTTGGAGGAGATCAGGTGAAACACAATATAGTTGCAACAAGATTCAGTATGTAAATTGTTCAAGGCAAAGATCATGTCATGTTTGTATTTACACATATCACAAACACCACTTGAATTTCTGGAGGCTTATATAATACAATATTATTGCTTTCAGTACTACTTCTATGGTAGTAAATGCTATGAAACTGCTTGTAAGAAACAGAAAACTGATAAAAATATTCTGTAAAGGAAAAGAAATTAAAAATGGCTGTAAATTATATGAGATATATTGAGATTACAGCACTTGGCAATTTAAGTTTCCTCTCTCCTATGAATAATTGCTGAATTAAGCATAGAATGGTAGGTAACAGGGTTGACATAAAATGTTGTTCCTATCATCATGGGAGCTATATAATCTGTTTTATTACTGAAAGAGGTTAAATGAAGATCAGCGGTGATCCGTTCAGCCCAGGCTAACATGCTGTGTCTGACACACGTGCATAGCTATCTCACAATTCCCAGAGCAATCCTGACAGCTTCTTTTTAGTCTTGCGCACAGCCTTGAAAGTGTGAGTGGAAAAGGTGCCTCAACTTTGGAATTGCATGGATGCCTGCTCTTCAGCATGGCTTCATACTGATTCTTGGCTTTCTGGCATCTCCAAGGGGCTCGGCAATGCAGCCTGACATTGACTGCTGCACTTGATAGAGCAGAGTCACAACCAGTCACAAAACTGGGATAATGTTTTGCCTCTCCAAAGTTGAATTTTCATCACGCTGACAGTGGACTCATCATTCAAGCCAGACTGAGCCTGGACACAAATATCCCTTTCTGTATTAGTGGACATTTCTGAGGTCAAGTCTGGAGTCACATTCTTTTTTTGGTGATTAACTTCCCTACCTGAGGAACAAGATCCCTACGTCCTAAGCTCTAAGCAGTTATTCATGTCAAGCACTAGACCCAGACCTAGACTTAACAGCTTCTCTCTTGAACGTGGTATTGTGTCCTATTCCTCCTTGCTCTCTCCCTTCCAGACCAGTTACCCCTCCAAATATCAAAGTGACACCATTCCCTCCAGGCATTAGTTTCTCAACTCTGTGTTGCATCTGGTGTTTATCCCATTCTCCACGCTATCCTGGATGGGGAGGAGGTACTTTCCAACACACACCATTCTCCCAAACTTTTATATGAATTAACAATATGCCAAATTTTCCCTCCTCCAGTCTCCTTTTATCTGTTTCCCATTTCTTTTCAAATATGCAGCTACTTGAAGATGCCCTGGCTAATATGCTGACATGGGACTTGCATGTCATGCTGACATGGTGTAATCTCATAGAGGAGAAATGAAACATCTTATTATTTAGAAATTAAAAAGCATATATCCTTCCCTCCCCCCTCTGTATATCCTTGCTAGCTTCCGATTTGATTGCTAGCTTGTTTTTTTTGTCCTTCTTGCACACAGCACTCTCCTGAAAGATTCTGTGTACTTTTTTGGATGTAGAAAGCTGTGATGTTCCACCCACTGCATTGCAGTTGTGACTGAGAAATAGTCTGCAAAATATATGGGATTCCCAGAAGATCTGAGACACTATTATAAATATATTTAATGTTAATATCCTATGATAATGTTTATTTATGAATCATATGTTACATAGTGGGATTAGTGTTCCCCACAAGGACTGTACTTTCCTCCCTTATTTGAAGAGGTTCACTATGTTTTTATTTCATTTCAGCCTGATTTTCATGAAAACAGCTAGCTGCTTATTCCTTAGTGACTGCTCTCTTACAGAAAAAATTGTTGTGTAATAACATGCTTTATGCCCAAAAGGCAAAGCTTATCTTCACTCTGAGCCCAAGTGTGAGAAATGCCCACCTCAGAATGGCCCTCTGCTTTCTTGGCAAGCCTGGCTTGTGAGACATCACTACATGTGGTGTAGTGGAGCTCACAGAAAACCTCAGAAACAACTGCCCTAAAGCAGTTCTCAAGGAGTCTGAAGAGTAAAGCCCAAGCCATTACAAAAGGTCAGGAGGTGGATATAATACTGCAGAGGATATAAAATCATGAGCTCAGATTTTCTCCAAAACACAGGCTGCAATCTCAGGAAACAAAACAACCACCTAACTTAATTGTGTTGTTGGCAGATGAAATTTTCACATTTCATACTTTTCATGTACTCCAAAATTATTTTTCTAACAATATGAATGTCATCCTAACAACTGATGGACTTAGCCATTATACGTTAATTTAAAGAAGCTTTTCTTAATTGTTTTGCAGGAATTTAAAATTAAGGAGCCACAGAACAGAGAGGAACAGCTTTAGACAAGTGTCTTGCTGTACGGGGAGGGAAGGCAGAAGGAAAGGGAAGGAGTTGAAGGAGGCAGAGAGAGGGAAGGAAGGAGGGATGAAAAGAAACTCCTTCTCTTAATTTCTGACCCTACCCGTCCCCACTGAATCAGAAAGTGATGTAATAGTTTAATTTTTTAAAAATTTTTTTCAGAAAACTTGCAATAGATTTTGCTTCCAAAAATTCTTATACCTGCTATACAGAAGATTGTAATAACAACAGAATTCATGACATATTCTTCTTTCTGTACTGTCTATTTGAAAAACTAGCTCTGTCAAGAACTAGTTTATTATGTGAAGGAAGTGTTCACTTTATTTTCTGGCTAGACACAATTTACTGTTTTCCTATGGGTGATGACAGATCTCCCCCCTGTTACAGCTGAAAGCCGGCAAACAGCTATTTGATGCTGTTAGGAAAAAACCCTATAAGACAAGTAGAAAAATGTAAGCTTGATTTAGAAACTCCTCTAGAATTTGAAAAGCAAAAAGATGTTTGTTTACAGGTTAGTGGGGTATTAGAAAACAAAGCTGAGTGAAGAGTATTTCAACATTTACCTCTTTCTTACTTACACAAATAATTTTGGGTGTGTCTTTGAACATCTCTCTTATGAAAAGATTTCTAAGTGCAAAGCATAGTTTGGGGTTTGGTCTTTTGAGGCTTATAGTCCCTGTAAGGATAAGATAGTTGCAACTATATATATATCACAGGAGTATTTTATGTTAGTTTGTTACATGACCTTCTACATTAATTTGATATTTAAATGTATGTGTGCACCTATGCAAAAGTCTGTCAAGAAAACTACGTATTACATTTCCTGCTGTATGTTATGTCTTATAATCTTTACATTCCTTCTTTTTAGGTGATGAACTGCTCCTGAAACTTCTTGAAAAGTCAGGAAAGCATTACTGGGGGACTGTGGTAACAGTAATTCAGTTGTGATTCAAATTCAGAAGATCCTTTAGCCTCCTATTTCTATCCATTAGGTAAAAGGACCATATAGAAAATAAGAAAGGTGTGCCTTTTCTCTACAGAAGGATTATTTGCTCTGAGTTAATATTATAGAAGTCTTCTTAAGTGAAGTGCCAGGGCATTCTGCAATTAAGAGATAAAACAGAATTCGATTTTTATAGCCTTTAGTATGAAAGTTGAGGAAGGATTCACAGATATATTGGCAATACTTTGCAGAAGACATACCAAACATCCTTCACCAGGAATAATCTATGCACTGAATTTCGTATCTTCCTCTTTGAAAGAGAGGTGGTGGTGACAAATCTGCGTTTAACAGTTGTTTTCATTTTGAAAAATTATGGAGTGATTGGAATAAAAGTGGTGAAACTATAACAGGCTTTCCTTTCTCTCTACTTGGATGTTGAAGCCAACATTCAACACTGATTAGAAGCAGATTTCTTAGAATACTTGGAGATATTGCCAGGTATTTATCATCTTGACCAAATCCAGCACAGTATATCAGAGAAAAAAAAAATCATACTTGATTTTTTGATTATCCTTCTCTTGAAGAAGGATTCTGGTCTGGGTGGATTGACAGACCGGAAGCACAGCAGTTGTCTATAGGGTTACATTCTGCAGTTGTTTGCTGCTTTAAAAACACAGTATATAAAAATGAAGCTAAACAAAAACACCTGGGATCTGAGAAAAATCTAAAAAGACTGGTTAAAGATTTTGCAAGAAAACAAATAAAACAGATATACAATTTTTTGCCAGAAAATATTTACTCCTATAACTTAATGTGTACTTTTAAAAAGGCATTGATACACTCCTCACTCATCTACAAGAAAAATTCTATGTAGAATCATTATGGAGTCAGGGCTTTGTCTGTTAACCAGTGAATGATTCATGTATATGAGCAATTTTAAAAGTAAAGAATGCAGATTTAAGTACATATAATCTCAAAACATCTAAAGTTATTTCTCAGCACAGAAGGCCAGGCCACCTATGGAATCTTTTTTGTGACTGTTTATACCTGTCAGCAGTGGATGATGATCCCTGGGTAAGTCAAGACCTAAAAGGCACTGACAATAGTTTGTCTCACCGTTTTATTTTCCACTGTAACCCTGATGCTAAACTCTTTGTTTACTGGTATTTGCTTTTCCATTTTTTCCTACAAAATGGCAGCATCTATTTATGTTCTCCCTTTATCTTAACGTATCACTATAGTGCTACACTATGCTATAAGCTTTGATGAACCCTCAAAATATTTGACATTTTCATGGTGCTTATTTCATTAATATGAAACAAATCCAGGGTCTCACATCAATATAATTAGTAAGCTGATCTTTTGGTCCCATCCATAATCATGTCTCTGTTCAGACGTAAAATGTATCATTTCTTCAAAACCAATTTCAGCTACAGAAACTTAACATAAAACACTAACACCAAGGAACAATTTCTGTGTTTTCTAAGACCCCATTTTCCTTCACACATGCACAAAGGGTGCATAAACTTTTAAAATCACAAATATGGGCAGCAAATTTTGTCAAAAATAATTTCAAATATGTTTTAATAAAATCAAAGTGATTGAAGCATGGCTTTCCAGTTGTAGCCCCATTAGGAACATAACTGTAGCACATTTTCAAAAAACATGTATTCAAAAGAAGAAAAGTCAGCCCTGAGCTTAAAAAATCTTCAGCAAAATACGTTTGCCATTCAGTTTTCAATATCTGGTAACAAAATAGATGTGAGAATGCCTCAGAAAAACACTGAATAGAGTCAGATTCTGAATTAATTATTTATCCTGATTAATCATAAAATTGTCAGTGTATTGTGGGGTAGTTTTAGGTCATTGATATACAACAAGGTTCAAAAACTCATCTTAATACAGAGGAAAAGAATGTGAAAGGAAAGACCTTGGTGCAGAACACAAGACAGTTTTAGGCTGAATTCTGTATTTAATGCTAATAAATACGCTGTATTAATGCCGCAACAAGAAACTCACATGGAGGTTTTCGCATGCAAAAAGCAGCAGACCAGCTTTCCATGGCTACTGCTCCTTGCCTTTCACACCCGCCTCGTCTGCCAGCTGGATCTATCTTGAAGGAGAGACCTTAAATCCCTGCAAGCAGACTGTAAGGCACATGCAGTAGCAGCAGTGTACTGACATTTGCTAAGCACCAGCGTCCCTCAAGTGACTGGGAGCGAAGCCATTGACGTCACTGAACAATAGGCAAAATATTTCCTCCTCCTCCATAGTCCTGAACTGTAAACACCCAGCTTGCACACAGCAGGCTGAACATTTGGGGAGAGGCGGGGAAGGAGAATGTGAAAAACTCTCAACTGATGCTGCTGAAAACAAGCAGCTGTTCCTGCATAACCAGTCTCTCCTTATTCCTTCCATTTTGCTGTGAGGATTGCTGGTTCCCCCTTAGTGCAGGTCACACAGTACAGAGGATAAAGCTAAAATAAACTATAAATAAAACTGTGTCTACTGAACTCACAAGGAATTTTTTGAAGTAAAATGCCTGATAATAATTACAAGTTTAAAAAAAGCACACTCTCTCTCTCTTTCTGTCTTTGTTATGGATAACTGCAGTGTTGTAACAGACATCCATGTCTTTTGGACAAGGTGTGGTGGACTGAATGTAAGTGAATTTCCATCTCAGTCGCCGTCTCTCCATACAGCTACATTACTGCAAGCCAGAGAGGAAAAAAAACCCTGTAGATCATAATTATAATGACAAAATCACATTGATCAGTACATGCTCCAGATTTGCTGTAAAGACTGGTTTAACTCCTGGAGTTGGAGAGTTGTGGTTATGGCATAGGCAGAAAACAAAAGGGCAGAGTTAGTCTCAAAAATGGAAATCTAACTACAGCTTCCTGTGACTATATTAGAAAAAATACTGATGCATGAAATCATTAGGATTTGCCGGTTTTTTGAGAGAATAGTGTACAGTGGTATGAACAGTTAAACAGTTCTGGAAAGTTGTAAATCCAGGGAACATAATTCAGCTCTTTTCTTTGCAGCCTCCTGGAAGCAGCGGCAATCCTACAATCTTCCCTGTTTCCAGAGCATCCTTTGGAAGATCCCTGGAGTGTAGAAAAAGGAGACCACTAGAAACAGGTGTGATGCTGAAGAGAGGTCAGAAATCCTGTACCTCTGAAAAAGCTCAAGAAAACCACTGAATCAGGGAGCCCTGGAAGCTTCTGTAAGCCATTTCAGGGAATACACCAGCTTATCTGGGCCATCAGCATGCACTAAAGAACTGAATCTCACCAGGAGTCCTCAGCCTTGGAGTCAAAAGCCAGCACTGGAAGAAATCCTCAGAAATAGCTCCATAAAGATATTGGTTTTCTTTTTAAAGCCTTGTCTGAAAAAGTCAGCTTGATGTGCCTGGAAAGGACTTTGGAGGGCCAAAGAAAATTCTTGTGTCACCTGATTGCAAACTGAAGATTATGCCTGTGGAAATCAAAGTGATAGAGGCAACCATAATGTCTATCTTCCCCTTGACTCATTTAGGCTTTGCTCACATTGTCCAAGGTGGTGAATGAGCCCCCTTGGACATATTTGTTCTCAAACTAAGACAAAGGAATCACACCCATCACCATGTTCTGCAGAAGGCAGCACATAAGAGCCAGGGAGAGGCACTTTTTCTCTCTCTAGTGCAGCTCTCTGATGAATGAGGCTGTAGGTGGCACATCACATTTCCAGCACATATTGATTTATTATTTCAAAGTCCTGAGCAAACAAGTCATTTTTTCCAAACAGACCATAAGCAATTTCTCATTATCCCCCATTTAATATGCAGGGAAAGTAGGTGGGCAAATAACCTAGTTTGCTGCTCAATTACTCTAGTGGGCCACGATGCTGAACTAATGCTGCTTTGTGTCCAGCTGCTGTGCCTGTGCTGAATTATCTGTGCTGTTGAAAGTGCCCAGCTGAAAAAGAATGAACATCATCACCTCTCCAGAGTGTGCAGCAAGAGCACACACACGATTAATTGCAGTTCTGGGGCTTGACACCTACTGCTCCACATGTTTTGCTCCATTTGTCGATGTGCTGGCACTGAACCTCTGCACCCTGTCTGTGCTTTCACACAGAAAACAGTGGCTGAAATGCAACTTCTCATCTTACCAGAGAAAAGGCATGTGGAAAAATAACACTCTGCTGGCCTGCTTTCCTTTTTTTCTCTCTTTGTCATTTTTGTCTTTGAATGGGCTAATCCATGATCAAGTACTGTCCTCCTGCTGATCTAGGTGGCAATATCAAAACATGTAGTGAAAAAAAATAGATTAAATTAATAAACTGCTGTTTGACATGGCAAATATGTGTAATACTAGCATAAGATGCTATATTTTTTATCTGATCAAATCCCACTCTTTCTTTACATGCAAAGCAATGCAAAGCAAAGCATGCCTTTTGGGGGACTGGGAAAGCCTTTCACAGCTCTGGGAAGCCAAGTATGTTGAGATACATTTGGAAGCCTGAGTCCGGTGAGTGTAGCCTGGGCTGCACAGCTCAGAAGGTCTCAGATCTTTGTGTATGCCCCAGTTGTATCCTAGTCCAGAGAGGTGTTCAAGCAAGTGTCTTTAGGAATATCGTTTTCTACATGAGGAAAACTCAGGCGTCTGGATTTGAATGAGGCCAAGACGCTAGGACAGCCTGTAAAAATATTTGCCACTCAGTCTTATGTCTATCTTGGCATCTTCCTTGAGAAGTACTGTTGCTGGCAGCCAAGTGCAAACTGAGAGAGGGTTACATACTCCTCGGGGAGCAGCCTAAAAGAACAGCCTGGAATATTTAGTACATTTACCTCATTCATAGTAATGCATTTTTAAAGCATACCTTTAGGCAAACATTTGTGCATTTAAGTTTTACAAGCACAAATACCCAAAGAAAATACATCTTATTTTGGTTGCTTGCCCACACTGTACATCATTTGATACATTCTTACTCTTGGTAAATTTCAAGGTTTTCTGCCTTTTCCCTTTCACACACCTGAAAACACATTTCTCAGTAAATATTGTGTACAGGACACACAAAAATTTCAAGCTACTCCCTGCACATGTGTGTTGAAGAAATAAGGGATGGGGGATGGAGAGACAGAAAGAAAACCAAAGGAAAACTTCCCTAAGTTAAGGAAACATGCCTTTTGTGCTTCAATAATTCAATGTATAGTTGAATGGATTTTACACAAACTCCCCTTCAGGCAGAACCTGAGAAGAGAAAATGTTGTGAAAGTACTGGAAAACTGTGCACTGCAATGAAGTCTCCTATAATTTAAACTTCAGTGTATTTGCATAAAATTAAAAGTTAACAGAACATTATATTTCCTCTTGTTCCCATCTGAGCTAAAATGGAAGTGTAATATATCAAAAAGAATATAAGCAGCATTTTCCCTTCCATTAATTGGACCTAAGACAATCAGAAAAACCAAAGGTAAAGCTAAGCCACATGGATATAATTCAAAACATAAGCAGATTCTTTAGCTTATTTACAAAGTGTTAGGGAATACTTTGGGCAATAGCATCCCTGCACTCCCAGGAAACAACAGCAGAATCATTGCATGGGTACATTTTGAAAGTCTAATGTATCTTTGAAAAATAGCCTATAGAAATTAGTTCTATAGATCCTGCTTTAGGATCTAGCATGTTATAGGCATGTCAGTCAGGTTTAATTATGGCTTTCCTTTCTTTAATGAGTCCTTCAGCAGTCATAAGAGTGAAGTTTATTAAAAAACAAGTTTCTATGTGTCCATAAATTCTTGGCATACATAGGTTAATTATGTAAGTATCCTTATTAGGATTTGGAAATCTGAACTTGTGATTCAGATTGTGAATTTTGGCAAGTATGGTACAAACAGAAGTCTAGACTGATTGAGTGTGAAGTAGCTATTGATATCTAAAGTGACAGGAGAAAAAAGTTCCCCTTCGCAAGACAGAGTTTTGACATGGAAACCACACCACTCTCTTGAATATCTTCTTGAATTTCTCTGGATATCACCTTGAATCCATATTGCTGTTGACACACAAGAATTTGCTTATTGGGCAGTATTTCTAGTCCTTATATAACAGCTAAATATTTATTCCCAGCACCAGTACCCATGTTGTAACCATAAAGTGGACCCAGGTAAAAAAGGTAATGTAGTATAGAAGTGATGGAAATTAGATCAACAATGTTAAAAATCAAGGACAAAATAATGTTATATACTTCTTAGCTGTGGATTTTCTAAGGACTAATGATTTACTTGCCTCAAAATTTTATGCTCTAGTTCAGAAAAACCTCAAGATCTATAAAAATAAGGCAGTATGCTTTCTACTGCTTGGAATAATCGAGCCCAGAGGAGATACTGGAAGAAGCATCTTGGTGATGCTTCAGTTTTTAGGAAAGTCTAGTGACAATGTAAGTTACTGCATACCTAATAAGAGGCATTCAGACAACCTTAGTGAACTGTGAAAGAAAAGTTGAATTCAGTCTTTCATTGAGGACATAAGTTAGCTTTTACCCAGTAACTACTGAACTGTAGAAACTTGATTATATATCTGTTGAAGTCAGTACAGCTTTGACACATTAAGGAAATTAACACAGGTACGTCTATTGTTCTCATTCTGACTAATTGGAAGCTTGAAATTAGACATTAATTAAAGAACACTTTAATGTCCTTCTGCAGTGGGAAGAGAATTTGTTCCTGCAAAACTTCCATTCTTCACAACTCTCTACATAAGCAAAGCTTCTTTTCTGGCCCTGTGTCCTCTGTGGTAGGTCAGAGAAGATAACGTTTTATAGCGAGGACAGCGGCTTTAGCTCACAGAATCTTACAATACAGCCACAGTGATGACCTTGTACCATGGCAAATTGGTGACATTTTCTTTATTAAGGATAGCAAAGATTTAGATACCTACCAAGCAAACCTTCTAGGAAATCTTATGCAGCCTGTAAATATTTGCTATTTAAAAAATTCTCTTAAGATGTAGCAAGCAAGAAATAAAATTAAATTAATGTAAAACCCAAGAAACTCCATGTTGTGCACAAATCAAACACTAATAAAGGCTAAGATGCTGACATGCAAGGTCACAGCAGCTGTTCCAAGACTTGGCTAACCCCCAAGGTTGCCTTGACATTCCACATGTTATTTATAATTCTGGAAGTTAAGAGCAGATTTATTTATTTAATAGGAGGCTCAAGCTATTGCTCCAGAGCTACTTTGGTAGAAAGTACTGATATACATCAAAAGGCGATGCTTATGGATGGCTGAAATTATAAGGCAAGCAAAACCAAACAGACTGGAAGCTCACCAGCAGTTCTGAGATGTATCAGTAAAGAACAATATACTTGTTTTGGCTATAGATTCACTGTAGATTTAGATGAAGGATGTGATGTCATCCAACATTTTCGTGGTTCATTTGCAACCAGGATGTTTATATAAAGTAAATAGCTGGAATTGGAAATTTGATTCTTTGCTTACTGGTAATATCTCAAACCTGAAGTGCATTTCAGGAGTTTAGCTCAGAACCTCACTTATACACATCCAGCATTTTACATTCACATCTAGAACTCACTATCTTTCTCCTTAACCAGTCTACTTATTGCCATTGATCTCTTTCACACAAATGCAAATGAAATAGGAAAAGTTTAGAAAATATTATGAAAACATTAAACGCATTCACATACTTTTTAAAAAGTGCAAAAGACAACCATGTAAACCCCACAAAAAACAGTGTCATGGGGGTTAATTCTAGAAGAAATTATAATATGAGATCACATCATAGCATATTTTAAAAACACTCTTTGGAATATTCAGCAATTAGTCTTTGGAGTTATACGACTTTAGGGATAGACCAACATTGTGCATCACCCTGACCTAGCAACTGGTTCAGCTCACGAGGATGTGGAATGCAGTTATTCTGCAAGATACTGACCTAAGGAAAAAAACCAGGCAGTTCAGAATCGTGCCAATATTTCTTTTCACTTCAGATTGAAGGTTCTCATTTTTTGCTACCCATCCCCCTTCACTTCCTTTTGTTTCAGGATGACTGTATTATCTACAGAGTTTTACTGCACAAACTGCCAGGATTCAATTTAGTCAATACAAAGAGTTTAAGAAAAGCAGACTCTAGATTTAGAGAAAAAAAATGGACATTAAATCAAGTACCTGCAAAAAGAAACCAGAAAATGAAGATTCAGACAGCAACTACATTTATTTTCTTTTCATGCATTCTTGTCAAAAACAGCTATTAGTTGTGGCTCTCCTTTACTTGAATGCTGCTTTCAATTGAACTGAAAATTCTGCTGTTCTTTTGTTTTAAATGAAGGTAGCTGTAAGAAGGAGCAACTTCATTAACCAGACTTCTTGAGGAAGCTCCAAGAGAAAAGTTCAGCTGGCATGGTAAGAAGCATGTTCATTTAGCACTTGCCATATGCCAGCAAAGCTGCTAAGGTTCAGATGCTGAGCATCAAACCCTCAGAATAGATGCTAAACATGAAAATGCAGGGGAAAAAGGTAATTCATAGCTATCAATAAAGGCTTTGAGTCTTACTTATTCCTAATCATGCAATTGCAGTCTCAAGCCATGCTATTTCCAACCTGTCACAAAGCCCTAACATTTTGGGAGCATTTTCAGCTTTGCGAAGGTCAGAAATCTGAAACAACACCTTATCCCACAATAAATAGTTAAAGACACGGGTCTTTTGTGTGTCTGCATTTTTTTTATTAAAACCAATAGTGTTGTGGATATCTCAATGGAATTTATTCTTTTGACAGAAATACTCACCCAATCTTTTCCTCAGAGAAAAAATGTTTGTGAAAAATATACTTTAAATGAGTCTTTTTGTAATTAAGGCATTCAGAACACATTTTTTCTAGCTCAGAAATTCACATTTTATTAATTCTTAAGCACTAGAATGTTTTTCACAATGGCATACCATTGTTAATCAAAAGGTCTCCTCTGTATTTCTTGGAATACAGCCAAAGCAAAATCACATTATGCCTGAAGGGGAAAGCAAATGATCTCTCTTGCTTATTGCCTATCTCACTTCAAATTTTTTTAATGAATATTTGAATTTTCTCTCCTAAATGATATTAAAATTCTGTTTTATATACGTACACCTACCATTCCACTGCCCTCTACTGGAGGGAATATATCCTATAGCCAATTTGTGGAAAAGCAATAGGATTGACTAGGGGCTGGTGTTTCATGAAGATAGCACAGTTACATACCCAAAAGTTAGGAAATGCCAGAGGTAAAGTTTCCCATGGAAATGTGTCTCTAATTCCATGTGCACATGCATTTACAGTGCAGATTTTATTTTTATGGAAGAAAATCTAATTACTTTTCTACATGGTTTAGGGGTGCTCTCAAATTCAGGTAGTTTTATCAGTATGGTTAGCCATAGGCAAGGATTTGTCTGAACCTATGGTCTATATTAAGGTCCCCAAACAATGTCAGGTGCTTTTCTGCTTTTTGTTATTGAAACCAGCCCATCTATAAATATAAGGTGCAAATTAAATTAATTCATAAACAGGCTGAACACATAAAGTCAATCTGGATTGTTTGAATATCCTTTAATTAAGAAATTATTTTGAAGAATAATGCATTAGGATACCACTTACTACTGAGTCAAATAACTATTCAAAACTAGTATTTTGCATAAGCAAACGACAATTAAATCAGGACTTGCCTCACTTCAGGCAGCTAGGTGGTTACGAAGCAATCACTCATTCAAGCACAAAACCTTAAATGAAAATAAGATCTCTTCAATGCAGTGTCACTGGCAAAAAATAATCAATATGATGATTTAACATTTATCAGTGCTGATTTAACATTTATCTTGCTGCATCACAAAATTTCTCCATGTTTTTCACCAGCACAGCTTCTCACTGGAAACTACTTCAGATCAAAAGCTGGTAAAAGAGACTGGGAAACAAACAGCATACAGAAAGTCTTCCCATATTTCTTACTTCTGTTTTCTATTTAGTTTGCAATGACAGATCTGCAAACCACTTTTCCCATTCTGAATTCATTCTGATGAAGGAGGGAAAAATGAGATTCAAAGATCTAACTTGTTTCAATTTGAGATATTCTCACTAACTCAGATTTATTTACAGATTAAGAAGGAAAAATTGTATGTGCACTTCTAGGTTTAAGGTACCACATATCCTGTAAGTGTCATGACTATAAAATCCATTTGTAAAATCATTTGCTTTTATTTCAGCTGCACTTTTGCTATAGGACAACTGAATTTAGTCACAAGCTACACACAAGAAATATTTTTGCTTAAAATAATACTCAGCATACAATCCAGTCATTCAAATTTTCATCAGAAACTGGTATTGTTGTTCTCCTGCAGCTGCTTTTTGTCAGACTAAATTTTATTTTACAGAGCATTACAGTAACATGAGTAAACCCCTCCTGGCAAGAGTTTGTTAGAGACTGGAGAAGTCCTTCTCTTGTATCACCTGCAGGCAGCACAATGTTCAGCAAGTCTCTTGGATCCAACTGAATGTGGTGGAAAAATCTAATTAAATGTTGTTTTGGTTTCTTTTCCTGGGGATGGTGATTTCGCATTGCTCTGGAGCAGAAATGCTAAAAAAGCTGTGTTAGACCCAGCATGTTTTGCTGCTGGAAAGTCAGGGTACAGAGAGTACAAACACAACAGCTCCCAGACCTTGGGTGGGGGGATGTGTAACCTGGCATCACCAGCACTGTCAGGCGGTGTAACTTCTCCACTTGAAGGCTTCAATCACAAACCTTTAAGTCTTTTCCCTATAATTAAAACTCCTGAAGGAAAACAAAAACAATCCTGACTTGTGTTGCTGAGGGAAAATTGTGATTTGTGCATGTCTGTTTGACAGATGCTTATCTGTTCTTCCAGGTCCCAAGGCTTTTCAGCAAATGAGCCACAAAGTTGCTCCCCACTGGTTCAGGCAGGAACATTTTCTGGTACAAGAGCATATTTTTCTTTCCCGTCAGCTGAACCTTTGGCCATCTTCATGTAGAGGGCCTCACTTTAACAGAGAGATTATTCCCTGTGTATTTAAATACATAGGAAAAAGGAATTTCTGTAGAAGTACAGAATGACCTCATGCCTGTATCACTTTTCCCACCAGTCTATTTTGGAGGCAAAGACAGGAACCTGGGCAGCTCAAAGCCACTTTTCCTATTCTGAATTCATTCTGATGAAGAGAGGGAAAAATGAGAATCAAAGATCTAACTTGTTTCGATTTGAGATATTCTCACTAACTCAGATTTACTTACAGATTAAGAAGGAAAAATTATATGTACACCTCTAGCTTTAAAGTACTACATATCCTGTAAGAAACATAACTATAAAATCCATTTGTAAAATCATTTGTTTTATTCCAGCTGCACTTTTGCTATAACACAACTGAATTTAGTCACAATTTGTGGTTGATGGTCTATAGTCTCTTAGGATCCCTCTCTTGGTTCTCAACACAGGGTAAAAATAATCAAGAAGCCCATGAATGTTTTAAGCAATATTTGAAAGTAAATGCATGTGATGTTGCCTTCATCAGTGATTTCCTTGTCAATTTGTTGACATCATGGAATGCAGTGGAGTCCAGTGACAACTGCTGAAATTAAACAAACTCGATCTTAACTCTAAAGAGAATTACTGTTACCTTATGTGTGTACAGAACTAGCATGAAAATGAAGTTTTAAAACAAGACAAAAAACCAAACAAAACCTCAGGCCAGCTAGAAGGCACTGGAGGAGGAATGATTTAAAAGGAGGTTTTCATTTCCAGGACCAATGTAAATCTTTGCTGGCTAAGGCCAGGAACAATAATATTAACTGCTTGTCTTATATAAGCACCTCACAACAGTGACACAGACAGGTGTGTCTGTAGTAAGATTTCTCACATTTCTGCCTCACAATAGAAGAAAAATTATTAGTTTCTAGAAACTTTGGGAAAGACATAGTATTAATCTTACACACAATTTTGCATCCTTTTAAGTTATTAAGGGGAGCTATGTTAAAGGGTTTGGTTTCAGTATTAAAATATTTTGTTCTATGGTCATGGTGGGGAGCAACAGAATAATTTGTTCAGTCTTCTGCCATGGAAATTTTCTTTTCTCAGAAGCTTCTTTTGGTTCATTGCTTATAAATTTCAGTGAAAATCATTGAAATGACAGCTTTCATGAGACCATACGCAGAAGAAGAGACTCCCTCATCTGTAGCTGGAATTGGTCAAAGGAAAGTTCTGAATCCTAAACCAAAACTCTTCCAGTTGACTTGGAGGCTCATATATGCAGCAGAACACCAGGCTGGTGAGCTCTTTGCAGCCTGTGTTGCTAAGGAGACCAGGAACTGATTTTGGAAAGCAATGTTAAGTACATTTATATAACAAGGAGTTGCAGGTTTCAGTGCTGCAAGTGTACAGACTTCTGCAGTAATATTTATTGGATATATTTGAGAGGGTTGGTTTTTTCCACAAAAAATCCAAAACAAAATCAAAAACAACTAAACCAAAACCAAAACCAAAACCAAAGCAAAACAAAACAAACAAAAAACAACAGAAACATATGCAGGAGAATAAGTGAAGAAATATTTAAGACACTATTATGGGAATTTTTTAAAAATTTATATTTATTTATTTTTGCTCTCATGCTACTTGGGTAATCAGTAGCATTGAAAGAGTCAAAAGATTTTGAACATAAGAACTGACTTAAGGCCCACACAAAACACTGCCTGAAGATTGCACACTGCTCCAGACCCATTCATATGGCCAGCCAAAGCTGAGAGGCAGCAGCCATCTGTCCAGTGAGGATTCTGAGCCATGAAGATGCCTCCTTCCTCACGCAGCAACTAAACTGAGGTAGGGCTGACTGGGACAGAGCAGTTGCAACCTGGTTCTGACGAGCTGAACTGTTTTCTTGCCTATCCTCTATCTGCAGGTGCATTTGATGACCAGGGATTTTCAAAGAAACAATTTTTCTTCTAAAGCATTCGCTCTTGCTCTGGTTCAGTTTTGTCTTGCTTTTTTTTCATTTCAGCTGTCCATTTTGACAGTGTATTTAGAAGGTTACACTTTTCCCTTTTGCTTGAAAGGAGTTGTAGAGTTTTTTAGGTTATATTCATTTATTTCCTAATAAATAAGTAAAAAAAATCCCTAGCATAGTGACAACTTCCATCTCATTTAATAATTTCAACACAAAGTAATAAGACAATGACATTGAAACAGATTTTTCTAATTTGTTTGACACTTCAAACAGAAACATATTTTAAAATTTCTCACTTTTACCAACTATCAGTTTTGTAGTTAAATTGAGGCCTTTGCTAAAATACTTACTGAGGAGAAGTTAATTCAGAGAAATTAGTTTTGTATTTAGTTCCAAAAATTACTGGCATTGTGGGACTACAAAACTGCAGGTCTAAAAGCTGTTGTGAGTACTTATTTCATATTAGAATGTACTAGCTGTCATATTAATACAATCACTATAGAAATAAATGGGATCAGTTCAATTTATTAACTTCTTTATAGAGGTACACAAGATTCTAACTGCCTAACTATAGGAAACACAAGTTTTCTTAAAATTGGCTACTAAAGTTAAAATTAGTAACAACATATGTTCACACTTTCCTGCTTCCCATGTTTGGGAAAAACAGACATTACTTTCTGCTCCCTAAAATCCAGATTTGCAAACAAAATAAATCAGAGTCCTTCTATCAAATTCTGCATTTGCAGAATAATTAAAAATTAATTCCTGGTGTTTAAATACCCTAATGAAAGCAGGAGCCAGATACTGTAGAAGCACATTTTAAATGACAGAATCTGAATCAAAGAATTTACAGACCGGCAGAGAGTGTCACAGACAAACACCGGAAGAACAATTTCCCTAGTATGTTATTCCTCCAATGGCAGGAATAGGAAATTCTTGGGCTTTATAATCCTCGGGTGATTTAAAATAATTAGAAATAGTTCAGATGCATAGTTCTGTGTTAAAGGAATTGACCACAATCCATGTAAAATAAGCTCATACAACTCACAGCACCTTGTTGAGGACCAGTTGGTGTTGTAAGAAACCTAAATTGAATGGCTTTTACTTAATAGTAAGTTCTGTCCATTGTGAAACCAAAGAAAATTATATTTAGATATGAGGAGTCCTATATGCTGAAAGGCATAAATCACTTTTTCCCAGACCTGGTGAAATAATAGTGGACAAAGCTTAACTTCTATTAAGTGCAATAAGGTCTCCTTAAATCCAAGTTGTTACTGAAAAGTGTCTAGCTTTGGAACCCTTGCTCCTCTAGTTCTGGGGCTACAAATGATAGATTGTTTCCAGATTTACTGGATGAATCTAAAATTTATTTTCTTTTTGTCTTCAAGAGGTTGTATTGGTGGTGACCAAGAAGAAGGCTCTATGTTTACCTCACTCTGGTTGCTGTACTCTAAGTAAAATTGAAACTTCTGGAAAGGAGAAGGAAGGGGGGAATTGCTTGTTTTCTCAAGAGTAAGCTCAGGTCTGCAGAACTTTTCAAATGCAGATGGAAAAGATAACAAAAGAAATGGTGAGCAGCATGAGTACAGACTGGGATATTCCTTAGAGGACCAAGATACTTTCCTACAGCATTGCCTACAGATTCAAAGCTGAGCAGAGAACAATTCCTGGGAATGCAGAGAAGGCTTCAGTCTTTATTTCAATCCACAAAGTCACTGGCAGCTGCTGATTTTGGTAGAATTCAGAGAAAGGACTCTCATCCTGCAAGAAACATTGATTGGGGTTGATTTTTTCATGCTTCCTTTATCGAGTGTCCTGATGTTTCCTGCTTCCTGAGCCATCTTCTCCAACTGTGTTTGCTTTTGTGCTAATGTCACAAGTAATATTAGAATTTGGAGACTTTTGTAGCTTACATAAAAGAAAGTATGGCAGGAAGACAGCAGAATGGTTCTGCTTCTAGATTTTAAAAAATTCAGTATTGAGACAGGAGAGAGGCGTAAGTACTGAGTAATCCCAGGCTGGAATACCAGGATACAGATATCCACAGTGTTCTGCTAACACATTTGTTATTAAGCTGCTTTTAGGATTATGTTTAGAGGAATAGGAAATGATGATGCTAAGCAGTTCAGAGAGCAGCTGAATCAAACAGCAGGTATCAGAGACTCTGCAGACATCTGGCTACCACCAAGAGGCTTGAAATCTGAAGTTCTTACAACTAACTCATCTGTACAGAGCTCAAAACTATATTCAGTGTCACAAATAGCAATGTTGTTGTGGCTGACTGGATCTTGGAGACAATTCTTGGAAATGAAATATTTTCCACCAGAATTTCTCAGCTGCCCAATATTTAGTATGTGTGCATGATCAAGAAATTAGGTTTACAAGCAGTCTATTCTGCCTAAACTTAAAAAATGCCAAACATTTGTTTCCTGGGAGAAAAAAAATGAAATTATAAAAGGTTGATCGTTTTTCGTTAACTCGTTTTCACTTTCACCAACCACTCAATTTTTTTTGTTTCAATCAGACCATAGACAAAACTACTAAATTAAGGATTTTCAGTATGACTTGCTGAATTTAAAATAATCTGTTTGTGCCAAGCAAAAGAATGAAGTGGGACGTTTGATCTGCATTATCAAGCAGATTAAAAAATTCTGTGCAACAAATGTTAATAAATACGTACAATACTTTCATAGATTTCTGAAGTAGACTATAAGGAAAAAAATTTGATTTCTGCTCTTCAAGCTGACTTTTAATTTGGTGGTCATTGGAATCAGATCACTTGTGGCCTCAGTCTACCATAGTCTTTCATCCTAATAAGAGTATAGTAGCAAATCCTAATCAGAGTAGTAATGTACTCACAGCTATATGCTAAATTCTTTCTTGAAGGACCTAAGAAAAATAAGAATTCAGCTATTTTGCATTCCTGATACCAGATGATTTTAGGAATAGTGGCAATAAGATAATACTGGACCTGTGAAGGAAAAAAAAAACTGCTCAACAATTTAAAAACAAGCCCAGAGCTTGTTACCAGGGCATTTTTCAGAAGATTGACTATACAATCTTTCTGGTAATGCATTAACGTTGCCTGATTCTAAAGTTTGCTTCTGTTTTCCAAAGCCATGGGATTTAATAGGTTGTTTTCAAAAATTCATGAAGATTCAGGGTGAAATTTTCAACAACATGTTGCTTTCGTTTTAAGAACTAGCACATTGATGATCTGAGATTTACCTGCAGCTATACATCATCTTCCTGCCACTAAACCCGAATACTTGCTCACTGCACTTTCAAACTTGTCCTTATACCCTGCTGAAGGTCATATCTCAGATTATTGCAGGAGGAAGGCTGTTGCCTGCACAAACAGTTTTACTGGATTAGTCACTCTCCAGAGAGCTGGTTTTCTTTGAAATTTTTGTCCAGAGTCAGGCTTTTCACCACACAAGCTTAGAAGCAAAAAACTAAAGTTTAATCAAGGAAAGCAAAAGCTAAAGTTCTTGATTTCAAGACTGGAAACTTACAAAAGTGAAGGAAACAAAAGGAAACTATCATAAATTGTACCTAGCAGTATTACACTATGAGCCTTGAGCAATTATGTAAAACATTCTTACTCAAGGAACAGCTTCAGCTCATACCGCTTCATGCCCATCTTTGCTGCTGCTCTTTGTATGGACTAGAACTAGTCTGAAGACCTGAGAAGTTCCCATGCTGCTAGAGTTCATCAAAGATTTTGTGAGTTATTTTCTCCCTTTACTCAGAACAGAACCTTACCCCCCTTTCTCATCTCTTCTCTGGCATTGTTATAATGTAGGAATACAGCTTCTGGATCTCCACAATGAGTGTTTTGACTCCTGTCCCCCCACCCTGTCTTTCAGAAGAAGCTATAACACGAGTTTTACCTTTAGATAATTAGCAAGTATCTGAAGTGCATGAGATCACCCACAGTGTTCATGCATATGGATGAGTATTGAAGGAGAAAGAAAACTTACTTTCAATGACTGTGGTTCTTCTGCCTTCTTCTTCAGAGCTCTGTCCAAACTTCTCCTGCAGGTGCTCCTGTGGTCAAAGGGAACTGCCTTCTTATCTACCTGGAAAATAGAAGGAGAATGAAGGTGCAAGAGTATTTTTCTGAGTCAGTTTAGAAGACCCCATGCCCTCACAGCTGACACCTTCAATCTTCTCCAGAACTGACAATGAAGATGGATAAGTAGTCAGGTTGGGTGCCAAAGCCTCTTGACAGATTGAAAGCCTATTGACTATCTAGATTCAGAAGAAAACTGTGTCCAACCAATAAATTCTTAACAGATCACACTGTTTGTACCCAGGAATTAAAAAACCAGCGACTTTTGTTCAAAACCTAAACATGTGTCTGACTAAAATATACTTGCTAAAAGATGGTGATGATGAAAGATGAAACTAGCTGCAGAAACTGGCAAGGTCAGTCTGGAGGTAAATCAAGGAAATCCAGAGGTAAAATATTAATTAACATGAATGGATATTTCAGCTTACCATAAGCAAAAAAGGCACAAAAGGTACTGTTGGGTCAGAGCTGCGTGCAACCATCATATTGTTTTACAGAGCTGGAAAAATTAGTAGGAAACAAACAAAAGAATTCCACCCCAAAACCTGTGAATGAAATAATATAAAAAGCATTTTGCTTTGGCAAAAAGACATAACATAGAGACATAGGTGTGTGCACGAAGAACAGCACCTCCCAGGCATATCTAAGGCAAAGCAGGGTCTGACTTAAGCACCTGCAATATAAAAACACATCATGACAGGAATACACATGTAGAAAACACTCAGCAGAGAATTACCTTCCTTTGCATGTTTCAGCTAAGGAGGCTTATGGAACATTTCCAATTCAACTTCTAAAATGTGTCCATCTAAGCCTAGCTTTTAGAGTAAGTTAGACTTTTAAGTGCTAGTCTGTACTAAAAATGATACTTCTATTTTTAACAGTTATCTCTGTATGTAAATGTTGCTGGCTATGTTCTTGCTCCAAGAGGATTTAAAGCTTTTCTAGTTCAGATTTCCATCAGTAAATACTTCTCACTCAGCAGGCATTACAACACAACTAAATCCATTCTTCTTTTAAAAATTCAAAGCAAGGAGATGGTTGAGGGCAGCCTATGGCACAGACCAAACCCCACAAATTAAGTAACTAAATGAGAAAAATAGGAGGCATTTGGCAAAAACTTTCTTTCACAATAAACCACACAGAAACTTGATTTTTTTTTGAGGCAAACATTCAGAGGTTTCAAAATCTAGGTTTTTCAAAACTATAAAGAGGTCTTGAAACAGGTTTGTTCAATCATTCGGGGCCAATACTTAACATGACACTTTTGAAAGGCAAAGCTGGAAGACCTCCAAGTTCCAGATAAGAGCTAAGAGAGCAAAAGTGCTTTTGGTAAGTTTTCTATTGCAGTTGCCATTCACTGTATATAATTTTTTTTGTCTAAGAAAATCTTCACAGTAATTTTAAATTTATAAAGAAATTCCTCCAAATTGCCATTCCTACAAACTGCTCTTTTCACTATAGTCTTATCTCACTTTGCAAAAACTGTAACAGTTGTGAAATAACTCACATACAATGAAGTAATGAAGTCAGACCTGAGAAATATGAACAGCAGATGAGGGGGTTGTGACTGACTGTAAATTCAAAATACATTGTTTGTTGTGGAGAAGAGGCAAAAATGCTTGTAGTGTACGATGTAAGGGTGTTGAAAAATAAACGAAGATAATATACATTGCTGCTTTTTTGATTTCCTCTTTTTTTCCACTTATACCTCATCCAAACACAAGCACATTCTATCCCAAAGAACTTGAAAGAGTTCTAAGTGCAATGATTGGCACTGTTCTGTTGAACTGTACACTCAACTAATTAGCTTCTATTTACCAGAAACACAGCCATCTATATCTATTCCACTGATTTCTTTCAAATATCCAGTTCTGCAGACCCAACTATGTAAGTACAGATACAGAAAATTATTTCCATATTACAGTTTGATTTACCCAAAATGTAATCTGGAACTCTGGACAAAACATAACACTGCGCAATTGGTAACAAAATAATGAATTACTAAAACTTGAATTTGTGGGCTAAATCAGCAGAAATAAGTAAGCCCGGCAAGTCAGTCTGCAAGAGAATTCAGAGTCAATTTGGATAGGAGTCTAGCCAAAAGAAAGGGATTAGCACTTTGAATAATTGCACCGTCTGGCAATCCATTAAGTCTTTTTGTACTACGTGCATGTGAAACTTGTCATAATGGGGTTTGAGCCCAGGCCAGAATTTCATAGGTATTGCAAAGAATAAACATTTAATTTTACTGAATCATTTTGCAACAACATACAACAGAAAGTAACTGAATTGCTCTCTTGATGTCTTCAAATTGTGTCTGAGTGTCTCTTTAAGAACATATGCTTTACCATAACACCATCTTGTTACTGGAGTTAGAGAATGAAATAGTATGTCATATGCAGAAAGCCAAACAAGATGGCTTAGCAGCAGTGTCTGGTTTAAAAAGTTTGTCAAATGCAAGTCAGAAGTGAAAGAATACCTATGGGATGCATTTTATCAGAAGGTAGTAATTGCTGTGCTGACTGCTAATCACACGAAAACCAGCTTTCTTTTTCGCTCTCATCTGTTGCAAGATAAGCCAGTGATTATAGGCAAAACCTAAATACCTACTACTTCTAAAGATGTATACAGTTTTTCATCATCCTAACAAAATTAATGACGGATGTATAATTCTTCTTTTTTTGAATGATATACACTCTGTCCTTAACACTGCTACTTAGATGTGATTATCCATTTACTTGGAATCAGTAAGAACTAGTCAAAAACAGCCAGAAAGAAAGTAAGGGTGTTGGTTAGTTAGCAACAGAAGAAACACGTGGGTCACAGAGCAGCAGTGGTTTCACCAGGCAGGACCGACTAAAACCCCTGCCCTTCTTTATTTACCTATTTTTATATGTTTCTAAGGACAGTCAAAGATTGGTGAAAGTGGTCAACACCCCTGAAGGTTTACAGGACAAAGACATGGTCAATTATCTTTCTCCACCCCAGGGAAAGGAATGAAAAACAATTCCACAAGTGCAAAACAATCCTGGTTGGTTAAGGAAAACAAGGACTATGTTTACAGAACAAGCATGGGAAACTACAGCTACAGTGTTACAACTTATGGGGCCCTGTAAAACCAGGGCGACATAAGGGCTTCAGAAACGTGAGTTAATATCAAACACCAGGAGATCCTGCAAGTCCACAGCAACATCTTCTTGAGAATGGTGATCTTGGCTCCATCCCTCCTTTAGCCAAAACTGCTGCTGTGAGATACCAAAGCATACACTGAGTGGCAAAGGGAAGGGAAGGGAAAGCATGACCAACAGCTTGGTTCCAGCTCTAGTGAGCCATGCTGGGAACGAGCATTTGCATTCTAGTGCAGCTGGTCTGGTGCAGCTGGTCTGGTGCAGCCTCCAAATGGGGTGACTGTACAAAGCATGGTCACATACCATCAGTTTTGTACTCTGCTGCTTTCCAGGAGGGTTATGAAACTCCTGGACAAAAATCGAACCAAAAGAAGAAGTTTTTGTGCTTTAGAGAGAATCAAAATAATGAAGGATATAGTATGCATTGCTGAGACCACACAGGCAGGGAGAACAGCTGGTGAAATAAAGGAGATAGGGCTGAGAGGATACAAATCTGCCTAAGGAAATAAGTGTGCATGTTTGTTTTGGGAAACAAGATTTCACAGAATCAGTTATTAAACTTGTTCAATCCAAATATCTTATTTCTGACCTTGTATTTGCTGATTTATTGCCACTGATAACCATAAACAGAGTCCACATCAGCAACTTCAGGGTTTTCCCCTAAGAATTCTTGGCCAGAAAGCAACCAGACTTTTCAAAAAAATGTAGGCCCAAGTGCCCCACTGCAGTAGATCACTCCAGAAAAATAACCCGATTTAAGGATTCTTTCAGGGTAAATAAAACAACTCAAAAATAACCATTGACTTAGATGAGAATCATGATTAGCAGCATCCCAGTGTCATTTGGCACTGCCCTTGTCATATCCCCATTGCAGCTTCAGTGAGTATAGGATGTGTGTCTCTATGATCACACAGTAAACTATAAAACACTTTCTTACATAGCACGGAATCACACAAGCATCAAGGCTGGAAGAGGCCTTCAAATGTAGTCCAACCTTCAACCCAGAACCACCATAATCACCCCTAAATCCTATCCCCAAAAGCCACATCCAGGCACCTCTTGAATACTTGCAGAGACAATGAGACAACACCTCCTTGGACATGCCTAACCACCCTTTCAGTGATTTTTTTTTCCAAATATCTAATCCAGTCCTCTCCTGAAAAATGTGGGTTTTTTTAATTTGTGTTTCAATAATTCATCAAATATTTTTGAAAGTTCAAATAGGTTTACCTGAATTGTGTGTTTTCTGCCTTGTTGTTTTTTCTGCCAAAACGAATGTCAGTTCACTTGAGATGGTGATGAAGGATTCATAACAATGGAAATAATGATGGAAGAATGTGCTTGTGAAGTAGGAGTAGCTACCCAGCAGCACAGGCAATTCATACAAAGCTGTCAGGTGTTGTTCCAGTGAGACAGAAACTCTTATTATTGATACTTCCTTTCCAGCTCAGAGAAGTCTGCCTTAGCTGGATTACGTAAAAAAATCCCAAGAGGAAAGGAAGCAGGTTGGGTAGCTTGGCAAACGTGTGCAATGCACATACTCTTTGTGCACGTGTGTGACGGGCATGTGTGTGCAAGCCCCTGGGTAGACGTCTTTTTTTCCACAGCACTGTTAAAGTGGAGTGAAGGGGCACTGCCCACGCTCCCCTCCCAGGACTTGACCCGGTGGCAAGGCTCTTGCATTCCTCAGCTGAGAAGTGCGTCTGTTTGCCTGAGCTGAACCAGATGAAAGCAGCACTACCAGGCTCTAGCTTTGCCTCAGGCCCTTGCTTTTGAAACAGCCAGCCCTGCTGTTTCTCTTTGGGGCTTATTTCTGGTTTGAGAAGAATTGGCTAAAAGGAAAACCTTCCATTTTTCATTTGCCTTTGTAGCTTAGTAAGGAGACAACATGTATTTTTCATTTGAAAGTTCATTTATTTTAAATATAGCAAGAGTTTGAGTTTTATGCTTGAAAATCACAATCAAATCCCCCAAGACAAATCAATGCTTTCATAAACTGGAATGTGTATAGAGCAAGACAGCTTCTTACAATTCCATTAATAAGCAAGAACAGGTTTTAGAAAACTGCTGGTCCTGTAATTCAGTTGCATTGGAGAGTGGCATCAGGCAGTAGCGTTCCTGGCGGTATCCCTGACCAGCTGCTTGGGCAAGTCCTTTCACTTCATTGTGCATCCAGCTTCCAAGAATGATGCCTTTCTGTTGGAAGCTATATTGTGGATTGGGAAGGGTGGGCACCTGCTCATATATATACATTTTGTACAATGTTCAGCATGGTTAGTTAAAACATGTGTGTTTGTACTAAATGTTAATACAATTTCTCTGAAGAGGCTATCACTTAAATACTGAACAAACTAATATCTTTCCTGATATGATCACCCTCTCATGAAGAAGCCTCTCACCTGAAAGCCAGATGTCAGGTCTCATGCAGGGAATATGAGCCTCTCACAGTGTCTCCCAGGGTTACTCTCTCAACTAGACCTACATGTTAACATTGTGCTGTGCAGTTCTGAAACATCTCTGGCATGTTCTGACTCCCATCTGCTAGACACTGTTGGCAACCTGTTAAGTAGATGCATTTAGTATTTTAGGTCATGACAGGAGGAAGCCAAGGGACAGTAATGCAGCAAGGAGATGTGCAACCCTTCCCCGATTAGTTGTTTTGTTACTTTCCTTACATGATCTAATGATGCTCTGATGCAATTTGTAAGTTTTGCAATGCAGAGCTGCCAACACAAAACATATGAAGAGACAATTGTGAGAGAGATTAACAGAGCTCTCCACATACAGAAAAGTGTACCACCATGTTGGGTTTTTCTCTATATATTTTTTCCTATAAGAGCTGATCATAAACACTTTTAAAAACACCCAAAATCCTCTACTTTTGATTCCAATCATAGTTCCATAGAACAGCTTGTGTTGGAAGAGACCTTGAAGATCATCTAGTTCTAACTCCCCAGCCACAGGCTGGCATACCTTTCACTCAAAGCCCCATTCAACCTGGCCTTGAATACTTCCAGGGATGGGGTATCCACGGCTTTTCTGAGCAATCTGTTCCAGTGCCTCACACCCCTCCCCCCTAAAGTAAAGAATTTCTGCCTAATATCTTACCTATACCTACCCTCTTTCAGTCTGGAGAGATTCCCCTTTGTCCTGTCACTACATGACAGAGGGACAGTAAAAAGTCGCTCTCCAGCTCTCTTGTATTCCCCCTCTAGGTATTGGAAGGTCGCAGTTAGGTGTCTGTATTTTTCACCCATATGAACACAAGCAGTTTTTTCATTTAACCTGTATTTTGTTCATCACAATCTCAGTTCATTCTAAAGTTAATCCTCTGTTTCTGAGACCAGATGGATTTTTTTTTTAAAACATTGGAAGAAACCAAGGCCGACTCAAATGGTTTCAGTGGCTTTTTGTTCTTTTCTAGTGTTGTCTGGAAACAATTTTCTCAAGCTTTGTAATTTATTTGTCATCTTCCTCAAAATCCGCATGCAAGAAAGAATAAGAGCCTTTCTTTGGAATTAAAAACAAACAGGAGAAACCTTGACATTAGATTTTTATCCATATCTTTCATATCCTGAGTGTAACAAATAGACGTTTTTAGTAGCTATGGTGAGGATCTTGAGGAAAATAAGTTATGACTGAAATCTTGTATTCTGGAGAACAGAAGTGATAGTTTGGGTCTCCAGGGATTCAGTCACACTACCTACTAAAATGCAAACAGCCACATATTTTTCTGTTGTAAAATGTGACATATAAAAGCAGAATATGTGTCCCAATATTTAACCTAGTATTTAAATGTTGCTTCTATACTCTCATACCAACAAAACAACTCTGCAGTAAAAATAAAATCCAGTAACATTTTAATTTTTTACAAATGCCATTTTCTTATGTTTTGCTTTTTTCATGGTCTGGGTAAAGAGACTAATGTTCTCATGAACACACAAGGAAATTAAATTTTGATACTATAGGACCAAAAAAAGACATAAAAAACTAAATTCAAAGCTGAAAGTTCCTGAAAGAAAAAAACCTTATCTTTATGTGTTTTTTCTCCTTCTTTTTTCACTTACTCTTTTTTTCTATTTTCTTGATCCAGCTCAAATGCTTCCACTGGGCAGAACTGTGGCAGGATGACAGAGGGCATAAAACTGAAATATGTAGGTTCCAATCCATTCTTGCAAAATAATCCATATCTTCAACTGCATCTGGAAACTCACATGGACAGTTGTGAGAATTCAGTATGGCCTGCATGCTGCCAAAATGCAGTGGTTAAGTGTCAGATGTCACATTCTGTACCAGATATGGATTCTGGAGTAATTTAAATTCTAATTTATATTCAAATTGAATATTATAATACGTACAAACAATCTATCTCAAAATGGAAAAAGCCCTGTCTGTGTGCAAAGTAGACAAAAGCCATTTGAAAGCCAAAGACGGGAATAGTTTTCCCCAGCAATACTGGAATGTGATAATTTTACAGCAGCCTGGCCTCAAAACTAGAGTATTTGGTAAACATAAGTTGTGAAAAACAGAAACATTGAATAAGAAGAACAGGTAGAGTCATTGCATATATATAATGGCTTCCTACAGCTCACCAAGATTAGCTCAGGCTGACCTGACTGAATGCCAGTCAATTAGTTAATATCCATGCACAAGGACGGATACAATCACTCTCAAACACTACAAATATTGGCATTGAACTAATTTCTTGTTACTTTATATTCAATTCCAGAAAAATTCTAAATAAAACAATTCTGAGTTATATAAATGGAGCAAATAATGTTTTGTTCTGAAATATTCTCCATGTATTATAATAATCACAGTCTTCAGACAGTTCATTGCATCATAATGTCTTTCTCATGGAAAGCATAAAAAAGCAACAAGCTGCATCTGGCAATGAAAAAAAAGGGGAAAGAAGAAACCTCAACCTAGGTTAACTAATTGGAAACTATTTGTATTTTTTGTGACTGTGAAGAAAGGACAAGAAAGCTGGACACACTTGAGAAGTAGGCCCATGAGAACTTCCAAGTGTCTCCAAGTGCAAGGTGATGCACATGAGCTGGGGCAAACCCAGACATAAGCACAGACTGGGAGAAGAATTCACTGAGAGCAGTCCTGCAGAGAAAGTCTTGGGGCTTCTGGAGGACGGTAAGCTGGACTTGAACCAACAATGTGATCTTGCAATCCACATCCTGGGCTGCATCCAAAGCAGTGTGGGCAGCAGTGAGGGGGGGAAATCTGTCCCTCTGCTCTGCTCTGGTGAGACCCCACCTGCAGTGCTGCATCCAGCTCTGGGGCCCTCAGCACAAGGAAGATGAGGACTTCTTGGAACACATCCAGAGGAGGCCACAGAGATAAATGAGAGGGCTGGAGTTTAGGTTGTTTGCTTTTGAGAAGGAAAGAGCCTGGTGAAACACAGCAGTCTTTCCGTACCTCAGGGGGGCCTATGAGAGACCTGAGGAGGTACACTTCAGAAGGGGATAGGACCAAGGGGTAACAGTTTTAAATTAAAAGAGGAAAGATTAGATCTCTCTAAAAAATTCCTCACTGTAATGATGGTGAGACACTGGAACAGATTGCCTAGAGGTCTTGTGAATATCCCATTCCTTGAAGTGTTCAATGCCAGGCTGGATGAGGCTTTGATCAACACAGTCTAGAGGAAGGTGCCCAAGGCAGGGAGTTGAAATTAGATGATCCTTAAGGTCCCTTTAAACCCAAACAATTTGTTTCTATGAAACTAAAGGAAATTCTATTGAATTCACAATCCCAAGATGTATCCAGAGGTGTATTTTCTAGAAAAGATCAAGTAGTCCATGAAAGCGTTCACCTAGAAAGTTGTATGCAGTTCTCACTTTTTCCTCCTTAAAACCATGTACATTCTCGAACTTTCCTCCATTACTCAAACAAGTATATTCTTGTCTCTCTTTACTAAAAAGTAATTTTTATAACTGAAATTTAGGTGGAATTATGATGCTAACTTTACATATCTGACAGCGTAAAAGCATATCAATCTCTTGCTATTGAATGTCATTGTAGTCCTTTTCATGAAGGATTCAAAAAATGGTTACAATGCCTACCTACACTACTCCTACTGGGATCCTCTTTTAGGGTCTTGTACCTCTGGTGGTTAGAAATTCTATTCTAATCTCCCGCCTAAGTCTTCTATGACAAGTTTAATAGGTATTCTCTTTCTGGCAAAATGCACCACCCCAATGCATTTATAGAGAAAACCTGTTATTTCTTCTCAGTCTTCACTTTGCTAGGGTATACAAGCCAAGCTTTTTTTACTCATTTTGTCTAACAGTCTCTCCTTGATTGCCACTGGAGGCCTCCTTTACACCTGTATTTTACTTGAACAAATGCACCTAAAAAGTATGGGAGTAGAACTGCACACAGTTTTCCAGATTAAGGCCTCCAAAGGCTATCTTTTCCAGAAGATACCTCTCTGGATATATCTTGGGATGATGTTTGTCTTTTCTTCATAGCCACAACAAGTACAGGACTTGCAGTCCAATTAACTAACCTATGCCTATTTTTTTTCTATTTTCTTATAACTAGATAGTGCATATCCATATGGCCGTGGTTATCCTCATTATTAACAAGATTAGTACTTTCTACTACTAAATTTCATTCCATTTTAAATTATTCTCATTCTTTCTCAATGGTTCTTCAAAAATAAGAAATTAGTAAGAATTTAATAAGAAAGACTAAAGTTTAGAGATAAATAGAAGTAGTCACGCTCAGTGACTTGACATCAAAGACAGTATTAAAACAGGATTCAGGATCTGAAACTTGCTAGATATTGCAGGAAGGCTTTTGATCATAACAATGAACATGTAATACCTAGCAAACCACATTGGATGAGAAGTTTACATCAACATTTTGCACTGATGATTGGTATTATTTTCTGTAAGTGAAGGTATTCTGATTCAGAAATAAAAATTATGTCTGTTTACAACTTCTGACTCATTGGCACTATTCTATAAAATAATCATGCTAAATACAGCTTGATATCAAATCTCCCATCATTTTTCTGGGAGTTATATGTTACTTTTTTCTATTGTTTAGATGAAGAGACACCAGAACCCTGTGATTACATGTGGAAGCCTCTACTCGCCACAAAACACTTAATGTCATGGCATCATATACAATATCTGTCACTGTTTACTATACCAGGTGTGAAAGCCTAGCATTTCAATTTTTTTAGTAGAAGGCACTGCGTATTTGAATTTCAGGTGAATGTGGATAATGCTGAACACATAGGATGTTTCTTCTCTTTAATTTATAATGTAGGTAAGCATAAACAAATCTGTCTAATTTGTAAGAGGGTCACTTTTTTCTGTGCCACCAACAGAAAATGTCTCCAGATCACTCATTCTGTGTGACAGCAAATCAATCTTCTGCAATATTGCTATTTGAGACCTTTAGAAAGTATTTCCTGTCCCTATCATGGATTCTTAAATCTTACTTAGATTTCTTAATTCTTTTCATACTGGTTTTCTGTTTTGATTACTTTTGATATTTTGGGCTTTTTTGAAGAGAATGGGGAATTACATGAAAGCATTTAATGAAATTCCAGAAAATACTGAGAACTCCTCCTAAAATCTGTTACATTTTCCTTTGAAAACCCTTGGGCCCAGAAAAAAAATTAAGTAGTAGGAAGATGAAATATTATATCCATATAATGTTCTTTATTTGTACACAAACGTGCATTTTGGTTTTTTATTACTTTAAGGCATATTCCTAAATCTTGAAGATAAATTATAAAATACTTATCTATCTGTATAAAAATTTCTATTTTTCTACATGGAGGAAATTTTTTACAATTTTAAAAAAAATTTACAAAACTTAATTTTTGTTCATAAAAGGTTCAGCATTTCCACCACTTTCTCCTACACAACCAGAATTTTCCAGGGGCATGAATTTGAGTCAGTAAAATCTTCATGTAAATGAGATATTTTAACCTGATAAAATCTATATTTTGTCCTTGATCTACTGAGTCTATTGTAGTTTGCTATTTACCTCTATATTTAGTTCAAATAATTCCTTAATGGAGAACTGCTGTATCTGTGGGCCCTCCATTTTAACCATTTAGCTTATAGGATCTATTGTTTTAGTTTCCGTGATAAACTGTTTTTTCATATATGATGTTGGCTTATATCCCAGTGCCAAGTTTAAAATTAATGATTCTGGGTTGTTTAGGCTGATAAAATTCATCTTCTGCTTCAATGTGGGTCATTGAACGCTTCAAATATGTGAATCCAATGAGGAGAGAAAGCAAGCAGCAAAGAATAAGGAAGCAATAAAGTTTGCAATGGCTGTTTTGGAAAAGAAACACACCCATTTTGCACTCAGAGCAGAAATCACTTATGAGCAATCATAAGTAATTTTGTCATGTAATTTGTTTATTCAGAAAATGTCTTCTCGTACACAAGCTGTCAGGAACTACACAGAGGCTTCAGCCAAAGGGCTACCACTCTTTAAACAAGAAGCAATTGTGCTTGGTTTAATTCTTTGACACTCTTCCTAATCTACTCCAGATCTGACCTGCTCCAGATCCTGAGTTTTAAACTTGACAAACACTTCAGCCTCAGGCTCTTCATGGGAGAATAGAATTTTCTTTTTTAAGTAAATTTTCTTCTGTTAAATTTCTCCATCATATGAAATTATTTCCTGGATTTAATCATGAGAGAAAAGAGAAGTCTTCTATCAGGACAGAGTTCTTTCTTTTATGAACATTCATATATTTATTCAAATATGTATCCTAGCAAAGATGAATACTCTGTAAGGTTTAAGCATTATAGTGCAGATATTATGTGCAAATACAGTAGACAAAAATTAAGAGACAATGGCTTAAGTATGTAATTGTCTTTTCATATGTAAAACATGGTTCTTATCTAAAAATTCTTACATTTGAGTAATTTTCCTATGTGACAAAGTTTTTGTAAGGAGAAAATTCAATACACCGCTTCCATTTTATCACATTCCACAACAAAAAATAATGAAGTGTTAAACTAACACAGCTGTCTGAAATCAGATCATGGTAGGAGGTCCTAAGCTTATAGCAGCTTTCTAGCCTGTAAGACCCTGTGCCAGAAATTCTAGATCTGGTTCTGCTGTGATCTGAAATTTAACTGAGTGACTGTTGCAAAAGTACTTCTCACTCATTCAGCCACCCTTCTCACTCTAAGCTTCTTCTGCAGTCAACAAGGTAACAGTCATATAATTGTGATATCAAAATGTTCTTGTTTTGATAGCAGCCCTTCCCATAATGATTTAAGGACTACAATAATTATGAACCATTTCCAGGAGTCTCCATTGAAATATATTGCCCTTGGGATTTTATTTTTTTTAAGTTTCAGAAATCTTTTATGACCGAATCTTGCTAAAATGCACACCAAGATATAAAGCAAAGTATTTTCTCTAGATTATTTCCAACAGTGATTATATATCACAGTACTATAGATTATACTCTACAGTACTGACAATGAGGTTATCTTCACACTAAATGTAATGAACTGTGTCCACAAAGACTGAAAGTACAGAAATTATCAACAAGGAGAGAAAAAAGAAAATTAGTTTGAATAGCCAGTTTCCACAGAAGCCACACAACCTCCCTCTGGAAAACTATTCAGAATTAAAGGATGTTTAAAAAAGCCAATCTTCCCAATGCACTGGAATTGTAAAGTTTTATTAGAATTGCACATGTCTCTGTCCAGAATATTTTTATCCCTGTATTTCAAATGTCAAGAAAACTGTTGATGGCTTAATTTTTACATGTTAAAGGTGGGAGAACAGAGAGACAGAACAATTAAACCTTCTCCCCATGTTCATAAATGTTGGTGCTGAAGGTGGAGATACAGTCTGTTCTGGTGGTGATAGAGGTGCTGGAGGTGAAGATAAAAGTTCTGTGCTCCAGGACGCTGCCTTGCTACTAAAAGCTGTATGGTCACAAGGTTTTTCCAACACTATTTAGAGAATCCAGATGGACAAAGTTAGTATTTTAGCAGTAGATCTAAAATGAATGCGGGAAAAACTGCTTGTCTAACACAGGGACACCTTTTGACCATCTTCAAGGAATGAAAACCATGAATATAAACACTGACCAGGAATTTTTCTTTCAGATATTTTTATGAAAATGTTGAAATGACAAATAGCCTAAAAGGAGTAAAAATATAAATAAAGTGAGGACAAAAACTGCAATCTTGGTAAAGACAGAAAAAAGTAATTACTGCAAGATTACCAGTGTAACAAGGTGGAGAGCAAAACAGTCACTGATTTACTCCTAAATTCTATGCACATTGAATCCACACCCCTTCAGACCCTTCTCAAGCCAGACTATGTGGGGCACAAACCCTCCTCACCATCTGAGGTTGTGAGAACCCTCATTTAGAACTGTATGAAAAGACACATCTTTATTGCCATAGCAGAGTAACACGAGTAAAGAAAATGTAAGATAATGAGTACCAACGATACTGAACAGGGTGAGTCTTCATGAAGCTGATACACAGTTCAAAACCAACACACCAATAGAGTTTGCAAAGCAAAATGTATTACTGCACAGTTCCTCAGTTCCTGTGGTCCTTTTGATTCAGTCTCTTTCACATGCTTGATACAAGTGTTATTCAGCTGCTTTGTTTATTGGATTGGTGCAGTGAATTCTATAAGTTTCATGAAGACCTGCTCAGTATGGTTGGCTCCCATTATATTACATTTTCTTTATTCTACTGAATCTGACAAATCTGGTAAATTTATTCAGTGTGTTATGTCAACTCAATTATATGCTTAATCTCTTTCTTTGTGAGCTATATTTTTCTTGGAACATGTCATTTAAAAGCTCAGTATTTTCCCACTTACTGCTTGTATAACTTGCAATGTGTTATGCATCCCCAGCAAGTTAATCTGTAGCTTGCCACTTTCTTTCTCTGCTGTGAATGCATTTTACCATCTTTCCATCTAAAAAAGAACTGGATAAGTTTTGATGAACAAGTCATTGTCCATTTTTTAAACAGCCGTGAAATCTGAATCAAAAATTTCTATTTTTATTTTTGTTTTAAAGAAACAATTTATTAACGTCACTCTAGTGCCAAGATTGCTTTCTTCTAATGTCATAATAACCAAATAAAAGTAGAGGATAGAGATCATGAGACAAGAGTCCTTGTAAATGTGAAAAATTCAGGAGCCCAAAGAGTTACTCTCACTCTGAGGTCAGGAACTGTTCCATCGAGAGTGCTCAAAAGTTGCAAGCCTGAAACACCTCTTAAGTTTCTCTACCATATAGAATAAATTCCTTGCAATAATCTCAAAGATGCTAGTTTAATTTTTGCCATCTTTGTCTGAAAATACCTGTGCTTCCCGAATTTGTCTAGAAGATGCCTTCAAGGAGGAAGATTAGCAGATTAACCAGTAATCTCGATTTTCCTCAGGCTGCTCAGACTTCAGGACTCTTACCTAAACAGGGAAGGTGTTCTTTCCAGACAGCAGCATCTGATAGCAATTAGGTAAACCAAGATCTTGTATGTGAAATAACACAGAAGTTACTACGGCTGATAAATAGATCTGCAGTAAATGCCTGGAGAGAGTTTCCTTGTTGCCTTAAGCACAGTGTCCATATTAAATGCATTGGGCATATTCTATTTTTTAATCTATGGACTGACATTAACAAAGAACCAAATAATTGTCAAAATGGAGCAGATCAAGTTGCTTATAAATTTAACCAGAATTTATGACCTTAATGATTTTATTCAAATTTATTTTCTTTTCCTCATTGCTTCATACTTGACTTTTTTTTCCAATTTGGAAAAAAAAAAGAAAAAAGTTTAGCTGTTTCTTTCAGTATGGTTGAAGAAATGTAAACTTTCTTCTCGTACTGAATGCTTGCAAATATTTCACTGATGAATTCTAGTGCCTCCAAACTTCAGAGAACAAGCATAAAACTTGGCAGAAGCAAAATAAATTAACCTGTTAGGGCAGCTTATATCATCACAGCTACTCTGCTTTGGGTATTGATGCTAGCTCAGAGCCACTGCTGATACCCACTCCTCCCTGTGATCTGTGCCCATGGGAGATAACCTGCATTTCATAAGGGGACCCCATAATGCCTAAAAAAAACCAGAAAAGGCTTTATATGTACCATTTTTAATCAGAGATACTGCAGCACTTGCTGGTTAAATGGTTGTGCAGTCTGAAAGCATGTGCAGCCCTGGCTCATGCTGCTCACGAGGTTTTGATATTGTTGGCTTGTGTAAAAGAGTGCCCTTGAGGAAGTACAGCATGTCCCACACAGCTGTAGTCCAATCTGATGGGATAAACTAGGGAATGCATATTGCCAAAGCACTTTATGAAAGTCGGTGCCTCTTGTATCTGGGTTTCTAAGAAAAGGAAAGTGCAAATGTATTTTCGGTTGTATTAAGGTTAGCAGTCGATGACACCCACAAACTGATGGTAATGGCCAGAGTCCAGTGCAGCAAGCTCTCCCACTGGCAGAGCACCTAGGGGGAGGAATTCAGGGTCACATCCTTTGGCCTTGTGGAGTTTCTCTCATGCTTCCAGCATGGCTTACAAAGGCAAAGCTTCCTTTGCTGTACAGCTCACAGCAAATGGAAATTGCATCCTCCAAAAAAGCTCCTGGACCCTCATTAAAAACTCTAATATCTGTTCATTATTTTGCTGAATTCACAGTGGCTAGAACTACAAGACATAACCATACCAGCCCCTGTAATCAGCACTGGGGAGGCCACATCCTAAATCCTGCGTCCTGCTCTGGGCCCTTCAGGACAGACACCGAGCTGCTGGAGCAAGTCCAAGAGAAGGGCAATAGAGCTGGTGAAGAGTCTGGAGCACAAGTTCTGTGAGGACCAGCCAAGGGAGTTGGGGCTGTTTAGCCTGGAGAAAAGGAGGGTCAAGGGTTACCTTACCACTCTCTAAAACTGCCTGAAAAGAGGGTGTAGCCAGGTGGGGATTGGCCTCTTCTCCATGGTAACAAGTGACAGGATGAGAGGAAACAGCTTCAAGTCGTGCCAGAGGAGGTTGAGGTTGGACACTAGGAAAAGTTTCTTCACTGAAATGTTGGTCACAGATTGGAACAGGCTGCACAGGGAAATGGTGAAATCACAAGCTCTGGAAGTGCTCAAAAAAATGTGTGGATGTTGTACCTCATTGCATGGTTTAGTGGTGAACATGGCAACGCTGAGTTAAAGGTGGGACTTGATGATCTAAGAGGTCCTTTCCAACCTTAATGATTCTGTGGTTCTATGAAAGCCGCCTGCCTAAACCACGCTCTTCTTGTAATGTCCCCAGAGAGCCTTTTTGGGATTAACTTCCTCTAGAGGAACGCTACCACCTGTTCTGGCTCCTGTAGGGATTAAAGAGCCACATCTGCTAGCATGGACAAGCAGAACTTCATCAGTGCCTGTTTGAAAGGTTTTGTGATTTCCTAAAAAGACCTCTTACACTATGAGAAGGATTTATACATTTTGTCTGATGAAAAATCAGCATCTACTACTATCTCTAGCTTCCAAATATTTAGCTTTTATAGAAATTTTTAAATCTTAATTTGGCACCAGGGTTGTGGTAAGGCTATGCTGACTCTAAGGTTATCTTGCCTTTTCGGGGAGCAGGAATGAATCAGCATGGTATATTCAATAGCTGCACTTCTCTTCTGAAGGCCACTTTCTGACCTTACCCAGAGCCTTAACACCCCTGTTCTCTCAATGGGTTGTTCCACAAATTCTCATTTTTCTGATTTACTTTTTTGAACCTCTGCACATCTCAGCTCAGTCACTTTAAGGCCAGCTGTAAAACACAGGGGGGTCATTCAAACTCCACAGTAGATGGTCCTGCCTAAAACCAGATTTGGAAATAGAGAGAAATAATAGATTTTCTTTAAATGTCCCTATCATTCTGTAGGATTTCACAGGTTTTTTTGAAAAATTAGGAGTCTGTATCCTCCATTTGCATTTCTGAGTTGACAGCAGTGTGACCTACAAGAGGTCCCAAACCCCCTGCCTGTGCTGAGCTTGGGAGCTCAGAAAGGAATCATACTCCTATAACCAGAAAAAGAAGAAATCCTACTGGAGCTCTTACATAAACCTGTTCCTACAGTAGATTTATAAAATCAATTTACAAAATATAGTTATAAAATAAGTGTGTTTTTTCAGGCCCTGATTTCTGAAATGCACTTTCCAAAAGGGATTTTTAATGGGTATTGAACAGAGACAATAACTTAGAGATGTCACTATTTCACCTTTTTCCACCTCGGTTTATGGAGTGTACAGTTTACGTATTTCTGTTCCACAATGAACTGCAATGTTCTCATTGAGTGTGTTATGGCAAAGCTGACCCATTCAATCTTTTGAGAAGTCTGAAAGTTTCACTTTATATCTACTGTCTGTGTGCAGGTTGCTCACCTCTGCACTGTTTAAATCTTAATGGCCAGTCCTCTCCTGCAGTCAATCTCGTTTCAGGGAAATCTGTAAGAATCAAAACATACACACAATTTTGCTCCCAGTGGAGTGTATGGGCCAGGGCAGATCTTGCCCCACCAGTGTGACACTGTGGAGAATTTAATGTTGCAATTTGCAATCACTGCCCTAACAGAGCCTTTGGTAAATGGCAAAGTAAATGGTGGCAAATTCTGACAGTTTGTGCACACAATACCCTCATTAAGCACTGGAAAAATAAAATTCCTCACCTGATCCACAGACGGGGAATTTCATACACTTGAAAACTCATGAGATCTGAGAAAGAATACCCCAAAGGACTCAAAAGAAATAACTTGTGGAATAACAGATTACTGTCTGAAAGTATGTAAGAGACTGACTGGGTAAATCTGCTCACTTCAGGTTAGGACCTGCTTTTCTAATTTGTCACTACTGTAGAAGCATTTGGGAGAAGAGCAGCTAGGGCTAGAAGAGTACAAAATCTAAATTCCCTCTATCAAGGATATTTTCACACAGAACACAGAGTATAGTGGCTTTTTTTTTTNTTTTTTTTTTAAGGATGGACAGAATATTGAACCAAACAATCCAGCAATCCAGCAGGGAAGATTGAATACTACAAAAAAGTCTGTAATAATTCATTGACACTGGTTCTGCAATAATTCCCATTACAAGCTAAATTTATATTTGTGATGTTATCCACAAATATCAGAGTGAGGATGAAGTGGTTTAAACCTCCATCGAAAATAAAATATTGCATTAAATGTGCTAGTGCAGACAGCTGTTGGGTTTACAATCACAGAGCACAATACTTGTTGCAATAAATCATTTTTATACTTAACCTGTTTGAAAGTGATAATGAATCCATATGACATCTGACATTAACAATGAAATAACATACTGAAATAGATGCCAAACGCTCACATAAGATTTAGAGTTCAATTGTACCACAGAATGTTTGAATACTTCCAAAAAGCAATTGAGGAAGGCTGGATATGTTTTGGTTATCCTGTGAGGAGAAACAGAAGTAACACTAAAATTATTCAAAATGTGTTATTCACTTAGGTTTAAATTCAAGACTAACAGCCTGGCCAGTTTATTTGACCTGAAACATCCAAGGAAATACTTTTAGCACATTTTATAGCTCAATTCAAACTAATGGCATTTTTGATGAAACAAATATTTTTGCCCAGGTCATACTGCACACATACTGCCTACACAAACTTCTCACAAGGTTTATCCAAGCAATCAGTTCTCAGAACAAATAGCAGCTTTGACTGAGAACATTTCAAATGATGTCATATACTGTCTAGCAGCTGCTAGACGAGTAATACCATAAAATAAATACCAACATCTTTTATAGTGATCTTCTTTCATGGATTTGAATGCATTTTGCAGTGAAAGACAAGCACTGGCTGCCACATTTGCCCCCTGCTCATGTGCACATGTACTTCAGTGGTGGCTTATCTTGTCATTGCAGGAGACAAAGCAAACAGCAGGTGGAGGGAGCCAGTGCTGCAAGCAACCAGGCTCTAGAATTCTGCTTAGCAATTTCAGGCATCAATATGAACTGAGTGCTTGAACTACCCTCACCCAGCTTGACTGTTGGAGCACTGACTGGGAAAGGCATGTGAACTGTAAAGCTTGTCTGTTTTTCTCAGCTATCCAAGGAAACTACGTGTCTCTCTGTATTAGCTTGGCCTCTCACATATCACTACACCTTCATGGCCTCTGCAGTGCTGGTAGCATGACATCTTTGAGCCTAATAATAAAGAACTTTAACTTTGCCTCTTGCGTTCTGCTAACACAAAAATCTGGTGGGATGGTTGTCAATAATTTCAAATTGGTCAGAGCTGAAGATAGAAAAAGAAGCAAGTATTAAAGTTTAGTTTGATTATCAGCTCCCTCTCAGAGAGTTTTAAGGCAACTGTTATTCTTATTAAATCTTAGTCCTCAACCGATTTCAATATTAATTTTTATAATAAGTTGGGGTGTCTTTTTTAAACGCTCACCACTTTGTTATTCTGTTATTCACCTAAAAGATATTTCTTTCTCTTTCTCAAAAAGTTATTCACGTCTACTTCTTGTACAGCAGGCAACCATCACAATAGCTGTTCCTCCTATTCAACGCTGATGTCTCTTGTGCAGTTGTTCCTGGATTTGTTTCCTTAGACAGAGCAGGGCTAGTCTCTGATGTATACTGCCCCTTTACTGAAGAACGCCTCGTAATCTTCCCTTTCATCTTTCACTGCAGGCAGCTCTCCATTTTCCATTCCCTTTCCTACCCCTGTGGTTTATCTTTCCTGAAGGTTATAGCATTCTCCAGAGATTTAGTCAGGCAGTGGTAATGAAGACCAGTCTGATGAAATTAGGTCAGATATCTGTAACTTTTAGGATTAGCATAACAGATGCCATCAAGTGAGTTCATGCATAGGTACATGGCAGCTGATGATCTGCAAACCAGTATTGAGTTTCCTGATATTAATATTCTCTTCTTGTTCCCTAGTGCCCAAGGAATGCTAGTCCATGTATAGTCCTTCTCTGAACCCTTGTGTCCTTGAGCAACTTGATAACCAGGGAGATGGATAAGCAGCACGTCTCCAGCAACTTCCTCAAGTTTCTGGAGGGTGAGGGCTGGCAACTGCCTGTGAGGCAGACTCATTCTGAAACTGCCCTGAATTCAGAGAGTTGATCGCAGGATATGATCACCAGCATGACAAACTCAAAGTAGAACTTGCCCGAAGATTATATGGCGAGTCCCCTTATGGAAGAAATACAGCTTAGAAAGTCCTTTAAAAAGTCGCGTATAAAGCTGGCTCATGGGTAGAACACATTCAGCTCCCAGACTTGACAGATTTTTCCTGTATCTACCTTTCCAATAAGCAGGGTATGAAGACATGGCTACTGTCAAACCCAATTTAGAGAACAATGCGCTCTCCGAATAGCTGCTACAATCTTCCTGCTCATCTAATCCCTCTTGCAGCCTTTTAAAAGTCTTTTCTAACTTCTCCCAAATGCCCCTATCAATGTAGTTATGTTCCCATAGCACTGATAGCACTGTCATTAAACTTGCTGTTGTCCCAGGTCAACATCTCCTAACAACTAATGTAATTCCAGTTTCTCTGAGTAAATAATTTTGCTACTCTGTCTGTCTCATGGCTCAATTCCCTACCTCACTAAGAAAGTTAAGAGCTGAATAAATGGAAGCCCCCTGGCTTCTAAATTGATGGATGAGCCTTTGTTCTCATTCCTAAATAAATCTCACTTCCAATTTGTGACCATGGCTGAACTGGAACTGCAAACTGTAAAGAATGGCTCCTCAAGTGTCCAGGCTGTGAATTATGAATTTGCCAGGTAGGAATAACTGAAATGTGGATAGACCTAGGTAAGTGCACTTGACGTGCATGCAGCACATACACAAGAGAGGTAACTTAAACGGTTGTATCATAAACATTTTTCTGTGTTTAAGTCCTGATACATACAGAACTTAGTTTTTTGGGGGCAGAGGAGCTGAAGGTAAGGAGTAACATTAAGGAAGATGAATCTTTGAGATTTAGACTTGGGTTCCAGGTACGTTGTTTTTCTGATAATAAAGCTAAAAGCTTAAGAGGTTATCTGCTGTTATTATCTCAGATTGCTTGTTCCTTCACCATCTTTGGAGGTATTTAAGAAGGGCCTGGATGTGGCATTGGGTGATGTGGTTTAGTGGTTTAGGCATTACAGTGGCAGTGCTGCGCTGGCAATTGAACATGATCATCTTACAGGTTTCTTCCAAACTTGATGATTATATGATTCGTTAACGTAGCAATCTGTAACTACTGATACACAAATTGGTTTTATGTCAATTCATAAACTTCATCATGGAAATGGTCAAAAAAACCCTCACCCACTTGTTGCTGCTGCCACTCTTAGCCATGTAGATCTTGCCTTGCCTTTCACCTTAGGAGATATGAGCTTGTTGGCAAAGTTTTGCAGCTCCTGTCAGCTAGCTAAGTTACACTATCTGGAGCTATATTGAAAAGATGGAATTTGGGGCTGTTGACCATATTCTGCTCTATCTCTTCTGCTAAACTATTTTGGCACCATTCCCATCAGTACTCTCTTTGTTAACAAGAAAGGAAAAAATAAAATTTCCTTCTATATGTAAAGACTCAGTAACAAACCAGTACTGCACATATGATTCAGATGAAGCTGGCAAAATCGAAATGAAAACACTGTATTAGTAATGCACATCCAGCCATTGGCGTGATGTGCCAGCAACATAAATGAAAAGTACAAAGGAGAGAGGTTTGTTAAATTAAGTAATCCTTAAACTACATGAACTATGTATTCAGTTTGGCTAACCACAGGGAGACAAGAGCAGGGAGAAAAGGCAGGAAAGATGCTCAGCATGTACTCAGCAAATAAATGTTTTCCTAGAATATATAAACTGAGAGGTTTGCTTATCCTTCTGTATACAAAAAGAATTCCTACTGATACCACATATGTTTACATCAAGCGCAGACTAATTTTGTGCATTGGCCATATCAAGCCTTCCTTGCTTTTAATGACACACACTATAAAAGAATTCTGAAAGTAACATGAATCTCTAATTATTTTTTTAGTTCTTTAGCTAATATACTTGTTATTATTTGTGGGAAAAAAAAGTTCAGCTGAAGAAAATCAGACTGCCCTTTCTTCCTTCCTCTCCTTCCTCCAGATGAAAAATCAAATACTGAATTACGCAGATGAAGGCTTTAGCCAACAGTTTCAACATCACGAAAACAAGAATCACCACAGTTAGCGTGGCTGTGATGTATTCTATCCAAAATATCAAGGGTGGAACAAATAATCAGCATTTTCCCCTTAGAAGGAACTCCTCTGTTGTCAGATTTTTAATCCCTGAAACAATGGATAGCCCCACGACTTCAAAAGGACTACATGAAAAACAGAGTATTTGTCAAAAAAAGGACAACTGATCCTAAGTAGACCATAAGTATGTCATTATGAAACATTTTGATCTCTTGCTGCCCTTGACGCATTTGTGCTGGGAGTAAACCTCTTTAATGCTTTGGAGATCAAACCGGCATATTTCCTGAGTGCCATACTAATACAAACATTTTTTGAGGAAAAATAAATAATTGAAACAAAACAAAATCTAGAAAATGTTGGTACTATTGATATAACTGGAAAAAAACACCCAGTGGTTTGAATCAGTCTTCAATTCTCTTACTACATATTTAGCCCAGCATTTGCCTCACCCTAAATTCACTCTCCTCCTTCTATTGTCCAAACATGTACATTATTATCCTAGTTTGGAGGGAGCTGCCCACTATTAACATAGTTCTGAGTTGCTTTGAAGGTGAATTATCTGAGACTGCTTGAGATGCAGCATCCCTTTTTTCCAAGCTTGGTTCTTTGTAAGAGCCTTCATTGAATCTCTTTTGATGTAATTGTCTGCATTTCAGCAGAGAGTAACGCAAAACTGAAGAAGGGCAGAAACTCAGGCAACATTAATGCTTTCTTTGGGCAGTTTTACAGTATCCACTACTTTAAAGATCACATCTAATACTTTAAATACCTATTGCAACCCTCAACATAGACAATAAGAATCATACCCCAGGAACAATCTTTGCTTTTTTCTTATTAGGACAATATTCCCTTTAAACTTTGTAGTCACATTACCACCCTCCTTCCCACATGGACCTCAGGTTCCTGTCCCAATATAGTGAGGGAAGAGCTTCCTTCTGTCTCTTACGCAGAAATGCTGATGCCAATTCCTTTTTCTCAGTCCACATGGAGCTGTGGTTTTCCAGACACAGTGACAACACACCTGTTGGCCCTCAGTCCTACAGGGGGATGTCTGCACCCTTAGCTATGTAGTCATGCCTGCACCTCCCTTTCCTACTCTCGCTGTATGAAAGGTGACACACAAACTTAGTGAAAAAAAAATCCCACAAACTAAGACCTTGTAGGAGAAAAGGAAGCAGTCAAGAAATTCAAGCTGAATATTCTTGGGAGAGGATAACCACTTCCAGGTTAGTGCTTTCCACACCCAAACCCCAGTGAATGCAGAATCCAGGTGAGCTCTAGATTTGCCTAGGGGCAACATTCACTGTGATTCACAGCCTGGTGCCGGGTCCTCTTTTATGAAAAGTAGGATGGGCTTTGTACTGGTGTGAGCACAGCGGCCCCGTCTCTGTCAGGACATTCATTCTTCCCTTTTGCTTTGAAGGTGCCCTCTCTGAGGACCATTTATCTGGGATGCACTGGGTCAATGTTATGAGGCCAGCATTGTTTCTTGGTCCTTTCCTTGTCTCTCTGAAATACCTGAGGTGTGTGAGGGGAGAATTCACACTTGCAGAGAGCAGACCCCGAGTTGTACAGCCAGTACAGGATACTCTGTACTGCCGTGAACGGATGTCAGGTTATAACATATGGCCAACTAAATAAGAGAGTATTTGAAACACTGATGCTCTATCCAGGCTAAGACTAATTAGTCTTAAGCTATGATGGCATTTTTTATATACAGTTTTGAATGGAATCACTATCCAGATGATTAATTAAGAAAAAATACGGGATACATACTGCTATTCTGTATTTTTAAATTGTGTATTATCCTGTATTTCAGTAGCCACAGACAATGGTAGTGAATTGTAGTGTCTGAAACATATCTTGCTTTTTAATTCTGACAAAAATATGGAGTCTAACATGTTGTGCTAGATAATTTGCAGACATTAAGATAACACAGTCTTTATCCTGAAGCCCTTATGAGAAATGAAAACCAGAAATAAGGGATAGAACCAAGTATAAGAGACAATGCTAGATTCCTTGAAAAATTCAGGTTAATCCAGCTCTCTCTGGCTCTACAAAATGTTTAAATGGGCTTATTTTAGACGGGGATAAGTTTGAAAAATGGGTGAGCCAGGGAAGGTGGGAGCTGGAAGAAGCAGTCAGGTACTGCAGAAGACAGACTCTGTCAGATGAGTAATCCAGAAATGAGTATTTTCTGCAGCTGCTTGGCCACACTGAGTCGCTGGTAGGTTGCAACTGCATTTTTTTCCCCATGAAAATCTACCTGTTTGTGCATCACTGAGGAAATGCCATGCAGGTCTCGGTGTCTCTAGCGCAAGTGTCCCCATGACCCCCACTAGTACAGCAGTGACCTTATAAGCAGTTTGCATTCTGTGGATGTAGAGGCAGCATCAGTCTCCAAATCAAATAGGAAATAAATATGTGGATGCAGGTCACTGTACTAATCACAGTTCTCCTGTGTTCTGCATCACATTCGTATTACATTAAAGAATGCAAATATAGTGTAAATTACTATCATACCGATTCAGTGTTATTCAACACTTGCTAAGCAGAAAGATTCATAACTAACATTTGCAAAAAATCTTCAGGCCAAAGGCACAATAAAATCTTATCTTTATATTGATTAAATATGTCATAGATATCTATCATTAGTTATTTAATTTATAGCTTAGAACATTACTTGAGTTCCTAAGACTTAAGAGACTCAGAGTGGGTGCAAAATTTTGGACCCATGCCAGAAGGTTTCATAGCTTCTACAATGATGATATATAAAAGACTTTCCTTTTAAATCAAGTGACATAAACCAAACATTAAATATTAGATACTTGTACTGCTATTGCAAAACAAGAAACAGTATTTTATATTAAAAAAAAAAAATCAGAGCAGCTCTGGCATACATAGCTAACAGCTCAACCGAAACTTTGCTTCCCAGTTGTGGTGTGGGGAATGGAATATGAATGAAACAATTAGCAAGAACATGCAATCAGTCTGGGATTCATGCCATGAAGTATGATTTAGGTCAAGAGTCCAGAAGAACTCAAAAAAGTCTTGGACATGTGTGGGTAAGAAGAACATCCAAAACAAGCATTTCTAAAAGCCCAAAGGAGTTTGTGGAGGAAGTTAGGCTTCAAGGCAGATCAACCTCTAACAAACATGGGTTAAGAAGAACAGGCCAGTTGATTCTGTAACATTTTCTGAGGCAGCTGATGGAGGTCCCTGTCAGAAACAGCATGCTGTTGGCTCGACTGTATATGCCACTCTCAGATTTCTTGCTGCAAAGCGGAGATCTGTTCTCAAATGTCCCAAAATCCAAAGTAAACATTTCTGATGGTATTGAAGCTAGGAAAAGTATTTCTAAAGGGCTACTTGGTGCATGTTTGTATTTCTCTTTGAAAATTGACTGTTATCTTTGTTTTCCTCTGTTATATCATATGAAAAAAAATCCTAAAATACACGAGATGTTTCGCATGTAAACAAATCATTCCTTCCAGAGGAATGTTATATGATGACAGGGTATGTGAAATGCTCTTAGTGATCATGGGGTAAGTGAGATCATGAGACACTGTCTGCATTGGAGTTGAATGTAGTCTACTCAAATGTTTTTGGGATCCCCGTGATAGAACATTGGTGAAAAGCAAAACCACCAGCATTGGGCAAACCAGACCTTCTCCACCTCCTGACGTCTTCAGGGCCTACAGCTTTGGTATAAAAAGTATACAAAACTGTTGTTACTAAAACTAATTCAGCAGACAATTAAACAGGGTTTAAATGGTTTAAGAATGGCATCATTTGGGTAGTATGGTCATTTTTCTACAGTTCTGAAAAATTATCCTGGGATGCAAATAAATTCTGTACAGCTGTCAGAAATCTTAGCCTCTATTTACACACTTCAGGGATTGTTTCTGCCCAGCAGTTCATGGAGAGAGGTGACACAGGAAATGTCAATACAGAGCTACAGCAGCTGATTTTTTGACCGTTTTTCACAGAGACAGAAAGTGCTCCTATTGAGTTTAGAAAATCTTTTACTTGGGCTGTTTGTTTTGTTAACAAAGGAAAGGGACTGGTGTATAAAATTCAGTATCTTTGTTTCATTTCTCAAAAACAGTGATGTAGCCACCATATCTACAGATGGCCATTCTCCAAGAAAAAGAAATCCCCAAAGGACAAAAGGAAACAAAAATAATCCTGATCAGTACTTCTGAGATATCAACTGTGCTATCTAAGGCAAAATAAAAATGGTATGGATCTTGTCTTAAAGAAATGGAGCGAATGTGAATATTCTGTGAACTCTGAAGGAGCAATTCATTTACATTTGAATACTCTGATTTAATTGTATTAGCACATACTGTGATCCTGTGAGCAAATGATAATTTCCCATATCCACAAGTCTCTCAAACAAAATAATTTTAAAAAGCAACTTAGACCACAACCTGATTTTCTTTTTCTTGGAAATAATGGGGGGGAGGCAATGCATGTTACATTATTTTTTTATAACTTTAGAATGAAAATGATTCAGAGTTTTTTGAAAGAACCATTCAAAAGGTGTTCAAACCCTGAGAAATCTGAGGTTAGGCAGCAGTAGCTACAGAAATGTGACTTTTACCATGGGCAATAGTAAGTTAAAACCCAGTGGTTTAAACAGCACTGACCGGTTCCATTGATCTTACTGGCATTTAACCCTTCATGCCACATCTTAGGCCAAAGGATGTCTGGAAAATCCACTTCCACAGATACAAATGTGTTCAAGAGAATTATCTGTAGTGCATAGGATCTCTTCTTATTAGTGACCTTCAGTGATAACAGCAGGCAATTTTGATTGCTCTGACTATGCCCTCTACTTCTCCATCATCTGGCCACCTTAACATGCTAACTAAGCATTTGAACAGTAAAAGTTCAGTTTACCACAAATGTTCAAGGCTTATATGGATCCCACGGGTCATCAAAGCATAGGAACAGTGCTGGGCTTCTCACAAAGAACCAGAAAACCAAAGCACCGGCACTGTTTTAGCACTTGTATTTAGTCACCATTACCTGTGATAGAGCTGCTGCCTAGGTTACTGTGTCTGCAGACAATCGTGAAGGAAAATGAATGCATTTGATTAACATCTTGGGAACTGTAAAGTAATGGTTTTAATACATACTTCAAAGCCAAAGCTAATAGTCAAACCTATTTAGATTCCCTGACACCTCCCATTTAATGGCTCTTCTTTACAGATACTTGTATCATTGCCAACCTTCAATCATTTTAGATAAAATTTTCCATCTTAACCATCTTCATTGGATGAGTTTTAAATTTTTTGTTTGTTTACTTTGGGTATATTACAGCAAAAATACCTTGACTGCTTTCAAGGACAAGGTTATGGAAAAAGAAGTTTTGACCATGTGAACTGATTCCAGTGACCTTAAACTGAGTGTTTCACATTTCAGATTAAAACCTGGGACAGAGGGAGGAGTAAGCACACTTCGTATCAAGGATGTGCCTTTTGGCATCCCTCTGAAATCTGACCCTAGTTGATTAAATTTCATACTGATTGGGGGTGGGGTGCATGTGTGTGTGTGTGTGGAGAGGGAAGTTCACACCTGTTCAACAGATTAAGATTTTAACAGTTTAATTCCCCAAAGGTGCCATCCGTAAGGGATGTGCTCCAAGTACAAAGTCTGAGCACCTAAACTGAGGTCAGCAAACACTTCTTTGGGTCTCCCAGTGATACCCCTTGATTTAGAGAGTTAAAAGTAGAGGAGTAAAAAAGTCAGTGAAGAGAGGGGAGTAAATTGTGATAGGAGTAAGTCATGGGGTACTACTGAGTAGAGTGGAAATAAGAGATGAGATAGGCTATGAAAACAGGGTACACAGGGCGAGGATAAGCGCGGCTGCCGCCGGTGTTGTCCGCTGTGATGGTGAAGCGGTCAGGCAACCGGATAGCGTCGGGTCCAGGGACTTTCCTCTGCAAGCCTGACCGGCAGCAACCCAGCGTGTCCTCAGCAGCTTTTCTGGTGCTGCCTGAGTTAACGTGGGGAGGATACCCAGGCAGGGATCCAAGCCGACAACTCACAGTATCCACTGGGGAGACAGTATCCTTAGGAGCTGTTGCAAGAGGCGTCGCTAGAGAGAGCGGCCCTCGGTTCCGGATAGATAGACAAAGTAGCACACACACACTTGGAGTGGAGCAACTGTTGCCTGGGGCACCGGGATCCGGAGACCCTGACAGCCCAATGCATCAGACTTTTATTTGGGGTACAGCAACCAATCAGTGAGGGTCTGGGGAGGGATTAGGGGGAGGAACAAAGGGGAAAGGGCCAACTGGGAAGGGAAAGGGGAGGAGTGAGGGTGATTGACAACTTGGACAAACAATGGGGCGTCGAGGGAAACAGAAACTTCTAGAACTGGGAGGGGACTGGTGGGAGATTGACAAGTGGTGCAGCAACTAAGAAGTGAAGGCCAACCCCCTCATTTCTCAGCCCCTTTTTGGGCTTAACCACCTGCAGCTCCACCCCAGGGGTTTCCTCAGTCCCTGTGGGCTGCCCAAATCTTCCGAGGGGGTGCCGGGGTTCTGGGTATAACAGGGGAAGGGGTTTTGGGAATCTGCACCACCGCCACAGATAAGGATTGTCAATATAATTGTAACTGATGCTATAAAGACAGTCTTGGACAAGAGTGTTAAGAAATTTAAGATACGAATGTGTACCACCTTAAATTTTAATATTCCACAGTCTTATGTCATAGTTTTAATTTTTTAAAATATATCTTTGTTGGATGTAATTGCTTGTAGAGATGAGACAATATTTCACACAGTTCTCTTTCACTCCCCTTCAGCCTAATCCTCAATTTATTTATCTGCTGAAGTAAGTTTTGATAAGAAAATATGAATAGCTTCCACTTAACATCTAAGAGAAACTTCTGTCTCTCAGCAATGACAAGAAATAATATTTTACAAACACATGTTCAAACACTCTGAATCACTGTAAATTACTTTTTTTTTAACTGTTGAAAATGGGCAAATACTGTGAATGATATAAATAACTTTTAAACCTAAGCACTTCTGGTTTAAAGAACAGAAACACTTCAATGCTTTGCAAGTAATTTCAGAACAAGAAGTCTAGGGCAGCACAATTCAAGTGGATTCAAGTTCAGACAGTGACTTCACCAAGAAATATCTCACACTGCAATAAAGAGAAACTGCATGGCCCTGACTTAAAATCTCCATTGCTGTTTGGTCCTTGGTTATTCACCACAGAGAAGTCTGTGCCAAAACTGGTTCAAGTGTTCAAACTGGCACCAGCACAAGGATAAACGTACCTATAAGTCAGCCCAATGTCAACCATCTCTTCTGCTCTCAGAGACATCTTTAAATTCTATCTTTCTGATAGTTCCTCTCTTCTCATCTTGTTCTCAGGTAGATCGGTTTTTGGACTCTGAGGGAGATCTGACAAGCAATTAGGCCCTGATTATACCTTCCCACTCACAGCTTCAGGAACTGTTGTTGGACGTTTGGTGTTTGCTTCACCAGATGATGGGCAGTATCATTTCAACCTCTCACAAGACTGATTCCAAAAAAAGCACCATATCACTGAGTATTTGAATATCATTAAATGTTTTCAATAAAGTGACTGTTGGAATTCCAGAAGAACATAGATGTCATTCTTCTTTTATTAACATCCCTGATCTCCGAATACCTCATGGAGGTCTCGAACATGTCCTTGAAGAACATCATACCACTGCAAACTGAAGAGTTAAGCAGTATGGGACCATGTCTTCCTCTTCAAGACCTCCCAAAAGCGTAGCAATTATCTGGTGTCTTATGCCTTTAGAATAATGCTCGTCAACCCCTATACCCTATTGGAAGATGTTTTTAGGTTTTATTTTCTCCTAAGTCACTCTGCTGCCCATATTTGCAGAAATACAGAACACTGCAGCTAGAATCCATATTTCTTCCCCACTGCTTAAGTCTTGTAGTGTTAAATACTGCAGAGCAAAACATCCGTATCAGATAAAATGTAACCAGATAAAATAGATACTACACCCAGATAAACTGCTTGTAATGGAAAATTAATGGCTATGATAGTGTTTGTGTGATCTAGATTTTAAAAGGCTGACTGCCATGGTTTTGTCTGCCACCTCTTTTTATGAGAAAGGGAACAAAAGCTAAACACTAAAATTTCTAGTTTAAAAACTATTTGTAGTACCAACTTATCTATTTCCTTTTTTCCCTGGAAAAAGCTAAAAAGAGCTCCCTAATATAAGGTAACTTGGGTAGTGTTTTCTATATGCTCTGTTGACTGTACTGATGAGAAGAATAACAGTAAAGTCAAAGATAATGGTAAAAATTGTCTTCAAATACAAAACATAACGAATATAACTGAAAATAGAAAAAAGCAAACAAACAAACAAAACCCCAAACCAATCAAAACAAAATAAACAAAAAACCCCTAATGAAACAAAAAAACCAACCCCAAATCCCTAGCTTTTAAAAAGAATGAACTGATATTACCAAGAAATGCAGAGCAATATACCTTAAGACTGTCAAAAATCAATCTACCTCTACTGCTCTTTAAAAGTATATAAGTCAAGATGCATTATTATGATGGTTTACATCAACCAATATAGGGTTCAAGACTGGACAGAAAATAAAGAAAAAGAGATAGATTTAAGATGCAGGAAATGGGTTTCAAGCAACATCTGAAGGCACTGCATATAAGTCAGAGGATAATCATTCCAGAAGAGGAAGGCTTTAAGGCTATCAACTTGTCTGGCACTTTTCATAAGCATTAAATTACCTTATTTAATTTATTTAATTAAACAATCAGTGAAATCCCATTTTTTTTCTGAGGTGATGTATGACTGATAAAACCCTGACTGATCCAAATCCAGTAATGCATCATGAGATATATTTACGAAAGAAAACGGAAACAAGAATCAGGAATATCTAAACATTTAAACCCTCTAATCCTCTTTGTTTTCAGACTGTGGATATAGTTTTAGTCATGCAATTAATTATACACAGGAACAACAATTGCCTTCCAGCAGGTTGACACAAAGCTACACTCCGAGAGGTCACCAAATCCTGTCTCACTTTGTACATTTGCTTTTATTGGCTTTTCATGTCACCTCCAGCACCAGGAAGCAGATGGGACTTCCTTTCCATCCGGCTGCCGAGCAGGAAATGTTTGACTCTTCGACAGCCACGGACAGCCAGCCAAGAGCTGCTGATGAGGAGCACGACAGGAACTGAGAGGCGCTCAGACACTGCAGTCACTTCCGACTGGCGGCCCACCAGGATTGCACATGCACTCTGCCGTCCTACCCAAAACTGAGCGCTCTGAAAGATTAGAAATGTCAGCCTCAGGTACAAATGGTGGAAATGGGACTAATTAGTCTGGGAATCTATCTTGAGGAAAATCACTTGCTCACAATATCCAGATACCTGCAGTGCCAAGATCATACTTGCTCTAGACTATGTGCATCCTGTCTCCTTTGTTCTTCGGCATTTTTTGATGCAAGTCCATACCACACTCTCATTGTGCAGCCCTCCCTAGTTACATTTGAAATTTGATTTTGCTTTCTAGCTACATCAATACAGGAGACATGTTTCTCATCTAGGTACTAAAAAACCCCCCAAATTTGGCCTCACTAATGAGCACTTCTGCCAAGCATTTTAATTCAGAATGACCTACTGTGAGTACTGCAATAAAGGATATTTCTGGAGTCTAACGTGAAATTGCATTATTATTATTTTCCACCTGTCTTGCAATTAATTCTACACAGATCTATAAATACGAGTACAAATCTCCCATAATATTAATATTAGTATCAACTAAACATCGAAAGCATCTCTAGAGATCATAAAGTACAAGCCCCCTACTCAAGGCAAGGACAACTAGACCACGTTGCTCAGACGTATGCCCAGATGGGGTTTGAACAGTCTCTCTGGGTAACTTCTTTGAGTGTTTGATCACACACACGGCAAAAAGGTTTCTTCTTATGAGTAAATGGAATTTCTTGTGCTTCAATTTGTGCCTACTGCCATTTGTGTATTCACTGGATACCACTGGAATAAAAATAATAAATATACATAATGCCAATAAAAATACATTAAATATTAAGATTTAAAGGCAGTAAGAAACAAAACAGGATGCATTATATCTAAAGATATGACACTTTTAGATTTAGGACGGAAGAAATTATTAGACCAATTCATGTGATCCTCGAAATCACAGGCTAAGTATTCTCATCTGAGGATTCCTTTATTGAGGCTTAATTTTATGTTATTAAAAAGGACATCTGATCTTCATAGCACAGAAGGCAAAAACAGTTGCATTTTTAATTAATTAGGAATTTCAAAACATTTTGCACTCTAAATTTCCTCCTCTTTACCCTATATTGATGGACAAAGTTTTTAGGTACATAATCTATTTATTCACTTGCTATTATATGTTCTTAGTTTTGGGGTTTTTATAAATTCCCAGGCTCTGCACTGCATATTACAAATCAGAGAAAAGCCCTGCAGAAGCATCCACCTTGTCCAGTTTTCTGTCACGGTGGTTGGAAATCTGAGCACTGTATACAGATCCTGATGAAAATCTCTTTAAAAACTTGACTAATTTTTCCACTTCTGGTTCTGTAAACTTTTTTGACATTCGTGTTGTCTCTTTTACACTACTTTGTGATGGGTTCTGTCTTAGTTTCAGCCTTCATGACTATTGGTGAGGTCATATATAATCTGTTTTGCCTCATAAGTAGCTGATCTCTTAGCCTTGTGTAGACCAAGAAATGAGTGGCTGTCCATTCTCCCCCAGTGTGGATAGATACATTTTGGGTGTATATTGAATCAGTCTTTGTAAACAAAGCATTTAATTTTCCCTACAGTCAGGAAAGAAGGTGTTTATCAGCATCACTGGAAACAATTCTCTTAGACAAAGCCTAAGCTTTGTCATTTAAGCTAAGTGGATCTCACCATGTGTCTTTTAGGAAGACTATGATTACTTTGTGCCTCTCCATGATTTCTGCCCTATTTCCAGACCACCGATTTACACTTCTGTATTAAGTAGCTTAGTGACAACATCGATTTTTTGATAAAGTTTTTCATCTGAAAGGTGCTCTGAGAACATTAAAATCAGCTATGCTGTACCACGATTCTATCTCTTTACATGGACCTTTTAATTGCTGAAAACTAAACAGCAGAAACTCATCAATATAATGCAAACCACAGCAGAATACAAAAATGAGTTTTGAGCATTTTTTCCCCTTAATTTAAGAAAATACCTTGAATCGACTTACTGACCATGTAAGAGTTGAAATTAAAGGACTGGGAAATGAACTTTCAGCCATATCACAGCTATTTTTGCCTGTTGCTAAAATATTCCCAGCAGAACTGACAGCCCTTAAGAAAAGCAGATCAGTGATTAGTTAGTACTAATTAATTCATTGGCATTTGGTAAAAATTAAATCATATCATGACTGCTAAGGAGTCAAGTAGTTATATCTGACATTCAGTTCTATCATTGAATGAAGCACTCACAAACTATGGGTTGCATGTATTCTAAGGTGACATATTAAGGTCAGCATATTAACAGTTATATGCCCTGAGGTGCTGACTGTTGCAGTGGTTTGTGTCCCTAAAACCCTTTTCCCTAAAACCCCTACCCCCTTAGGAAGCCTTGGAAGGAGCCCAAGGGCAGGGACCCCTGGGGTGGAGTCTCTGATGGCATGCCCCAGAAGGGCTGAGCTTCTAGGGGGCTGGCTCCCCTTCCCCTATTTGTCCTATCACCTGCCACTCTCCCTCCGCTCTCCTCCCTGTGCTAGAAGGTTCTGTTGTATTCGATGTATTGTTGGTTTACTCCCATGTCATTCATCCTCACTCCTCCCTCTCTCCCCCTTCCCTAGTGGTCTATTAACCATGGACCCTCCCTAATTCCTCCCCTGGACCCTCACGTTATTGGCTATCTGGTTATGTTATAAGCTGATGTCGAGGGCTGTTCGAGGCTCTCGGCACGAGACCCCTCAAGAGGAATAAAGACTCTGTTTGTCTCTGCCGGGAGTCGCTCCCATCTCTCCGCCGAATCGCTCGTGGTCAAGGAAAGATCCAAGAACCCACGCCCACCCTCTCAGCCCTCCTTCCCCCTGAGAGCTCGGGCTCCGAAGCTCCCACGTCTCCCCACTTGAAGGTTAGGGGTTTCGTGGTCATCAGGGAGGCGTAGGAGGACCCCTCTGAGAGGGCCCCGCGGAAGACCCCTGAGCGCAGACACCCCGGCATCATCCCGGCCGGCGGCTGTTTTATTTTTTTATTTCTATAGCTGACAAGCAGTAGCTATTGGTATAATGGGAATTACAGTTTATCTCCTTATAAATCTCAGATAAATATCTGAAATATTTCAGGCTGTGCAGTACTAGAGGAGTGAATAATGAGACATTAATTACCTATTCATATTTCAATTTCCCTTTTCACTACATAAATACAGATAGTTGCCAAAGAAATGCCTAATGGTGCGTGACACTAACTCTGTGACTATGTGCAAAGAATGGGTAAAAGATTGCAATGCTGCCCAGCAATATAACAATTCAGAGTTCCTATGATTTTGGTTTTGCCATTTTTTTTTGCTTTAACTAATGAGTTTTTGTAATGTGGACTCACATCTAGCAATAATTCACTTGAAGAAAGGTGTTAGATCTGATTACATACCATTATTAGGTCTCCTGCAGTATTACTTAGAAGAAATGTTAGGGAGGTAATGATGGAAACCAGCAGGCAGAGTTAAGAGTTTACATCTGTAAAATCTGTGATACTGACTGGATCAGATTCTGGCAAGTTGAGATGAAAGAATTTTCTTGATGTAGTTACAGAAAAAAAATTCAAGTATATTCCATCAAATACCTTATCAAATTATAAGAACTATATCTAAGATCTTTTTATCTACATCTAATATGATAGTAGAACATTAAGAGCACTTCAAATATCACTGCTGCAAGTACCTAAATTGAAAGGTATACCAACCAACTCTTAGAAACTATACAATGAGCTGAGTTCTTAATTTCTAGTACTGCAAGATTCAGTCACATGTGAAGAAACAGAGGTTTTCCCGTGAAATGTGGATTGAAACTTCACCAGTCATTTACTGTCAACATTTTAATATGTGAGGCAGTGCTTTATAGAAGCAGAACATTAAGAAGCTCTTCTTTTTTTCAGTGAAAATGCTTCAGAAAACTGCTGTGGGTTAGTTCTGTCTCCGATGTGAAGACAAGTGTCCAAATTTATAGTATACCAGTACTTAACAAAAAGTGAAAATTTTACAGATCATTTGATCATTGATGAGCTGAGGAAGATCAATGTTAAGTCTTGCAGGCACAAATACTGGTAAGGAAGGGATGCACAAGATTTTAAACAGCCTATGGTTCCATAGCCCAGTCTTCCTAAGGAAGACATAAAATATAGAGAAAAATTGTTGGGGTATGGTTATATTTTCTCTACAGAGGAGATAGAATAGAACTTACAAGTTTCTTGCTTATGTGAGAATCCCTTTTGTTTCCATTGGCAAGACAATCTGATGGTTGATTATGAGCAATTTATATTCCATTATATTCTAATGGAATAGAATGTAACATTAGGAGATTGAAAAACAGACTTCAGGCCACTTAACTGTCTTATAGTATTCACTATAATGAAGATTTAATTTTCCACTAGTTAGTTAAAAATGCTGAAGAACTACAGTGGATCTCTATTTCTTCTCTCCGGTGAAGACACTTAACATAATGATTTTGTGATTTAAGTGACACTATGTCTAAAAATTTTCCAATTTAATTAATTATTCTATTTTGCCAACAACTCACAGCAAAATTCATCATTCTGGAATTGCATCTTGTTTGTCTGTTATAGAAACACCATACAATCAAGTGTATGTATATCAATAAGAAGACAAAGCCTCTTGAGTGATATAATTAGCTACTGTCTCCTCATTCTCAGTTCAGTATTGTTCCCGGTAAAATAATTTTTAAATTGGCTACAAATTTTCTCAATTTACACTTAAAAATTAATTTAGTCTGTATATGTGCATAAAAATAATTCTCACTGTTCTCTTTTTCCATTTCCCTGATGTAGTTACTGTCTCCCCTGATTGTTTATTCATCAGGAAGAATGAATAATAGAGTCAATATTTTTGGAACAAAATGTTATTACCCTACATTGAGGAATTTTATGCTAATTTTAAAAGCAACCATTCAACATATTATAGAAATTTACAGAATACTTAGGGCATAATGGAGGTAGTGGACAGTATGTGGTAGAGGGTACTGAAGAAAAACATTGAGCTGAACCACTGAACGTAGATCTAGCTGAAGTACTACTGACAGATATAACTAAGGCAGATAAAGTGTTTTCATTTAAAATTCATTCTGTCAATCATTCTCTGAAGATCACTCTGAAAATTTCAGTTTTGGAGCTGAGATTATGCAAACGTGATTTCTCCTTGTAGGACAAATAGAGATACTTGCAAGTTTGAGAACAAATGGTTCATCTTTTTCTTTTCACATAGACAAGCGGCTAGTTACATATAAAGTAATTCTTTTGATTTTAAGAATAAAATCCCTGTGGTAGCAGATTGAGAAATTATACTTTGCATACAGATGTACCTTTGAATACTCAAGAGAGCACTTTTTCCATTTCATCTAACTGCAAATTTTCGAAAGTTGATGTGAGACTTCATGACAGATATTGCAGCAATAATTATACTCCTAACAAATTTGGGACACTATTTTGAAGAAGAAAAGGTTAGATTGTTCACTGTGCACATTCCAGTATGTATATTAATAATATTTACTAAACTCTTTAGGTTAAATCGCAAGCTTCAACTGAGACACAAGTTACTCTCTCTTGTTCAGAAATCAACATTTATTACAATAAGATGTTGGAGAGCCCTTCTCTGGATCTCTGCAAATCATAGAACCATAGAATATTCTGAGTTGGAGGGGATCCACTACAATCATTGAAGTCCAACTCCCGTGTTTTGTTTCAGGCAGTCTTTGGATGTTACAGAAAGAAATCCCTATTCTGTGTTTTTGAATATTTACTGATAAGAAAAAATAATAAAGAATATAATAGTGGATATGCTACATTACTTCTGCTTTTAGGCATAGGTTTATATTGCATAATCTTCAGTTTTGTGATCATGTATCTGATTCAACACATTACAAAGATCAGCAAAGTTTCCTTCCAGAGGTTCCTGAGTGCAGACTGTAAAACTCTGAACAGCAGTCTCAGACAAAGCCCTGTATGATTCTGGCAAACAAAATCTTACCCAAGGAGAGGGCTTGCAGAGGTGCATCAGGTGACATAAGGTATGGTGCACTCAACAAATCAGTGCTTAAGAGCTTTCTGCAAACCCCTATGTCTAACCTGGTATATCTGACTTCACATAAAATTTTGGAAACATTAGATGATAGTATACTAGTTGCTATGGACATCTTAATTTCAGCATTTTGTGTATGGTATATTAACCATGACTTCATAAAGTTCTTCCTGGGCATCTTTTTCTGTGCTTGGTGGTGCACAAAAAAAAAGGATAAGATACTGAAAACTTTACAAGTTATGTTGCAAAACATCTTGCCTTCTGCTTCTTGCCACACAGACATCATATTTAAGGAAACACGAAACAACAACACTGAAAAATAAGACTCATCAAGTGTACTAGCAATTTGTTCCAAATAATAAGTATGCATCTGAATGTAAAAACTTGGGTCGTCTTTTATAATTGGTATGCACATAGAAAAGAAAAAAACAGACTAGAAGATTTCAAAACTACTGCTTTAGTGTCCAAATACTATTTTGGGCAGTATACAAAACCCAAGCCAAACAACTGGAAAAAACAAAAGTAGGACATGGCTTGTGTTTAATTCCCTGCACCCATATTCAATCTCAACTTGAAAATGAGAAAGCTTGAATGGGTTACTGTAAGCCTCTCCATCTTGCATAAGGTCACTAAATTAAAAACATGTCCAACTTTCATGTGTTTTGGCACTCTTCACTGTGAAGTTAAAGCCTCAGCCTCAGACAGATTCCAAATCAGATAAAAGCCTCAATACTACTGATCTCATGATCAGCTGTGAATTCTACCACTAAAGCATATGATTTTTGGGCATCTTACCTAGCCAACTGACAGGATATGGAAGTCTGTGTACAGGACACAGGAGCATATTCAATTAATTTTTCAGCATTTGGACCTAAGAGAACATCTTCAAAATCTTCATGACATAAAAGGTCATCTATAGGTATTGCCTGGCACAGAAGTACAAAGAAAATCACATAATATTTCCATAGATAGCAATAGATCCATTCCTCTCATAAATCTCCCCTTTTTGTATTACGTGATGAATATACCGCTTGGTATGGAAGTACAAAATAATGATTTTCATGCAATTTATTTTTAATAAACAGGGCAGTATCTTTGAGCTCATCTTTGACATTCCTAAGAATGAGTTTTTCTGAGCATTGGCCAAATTACCTATAATAAATGGTTATTAAAATAAAAGACCAATTTCTTTAATTGCTGCAAATTGCAGTGTTGCACTTATAACTACTGTGAATTACTCATTGTCCCAGCCTTATCTTGCTTCTATGAACAATACTAATGACATCAATGGGAAGCCAGTTAACAGAGATAAAAATCTATTTAATGGGAACCTAATTTAAGAATTTAAAAAAGTTTAACTATTCCCTGTGATCCACAGCAGGTATGCCTGTCAGAATGAAGCAGCCCATTCAGCAGTCTTTATTTCAAAGTGATTCTGTGAGAGGCAAATAACTTTCTCTGCTATTTTGGAAGGTGTCCTTTTCATTCCAGTACCATTCTTTTAATTAGGAAATAAGAACATACCTAAGTTTGTGAGGCTTTCTGGACTGGCATCCTGAGTGCCTTGAAGTAAACTCCTTGGGGAAGTCAAGATGACCTTTCAAGGTAGTGCACTTGGGTACAAGGCGTAATCCTTGAGCAGGCCAAATTAAGATTATCTATGTAAAAACACAACTGTCTTGATAAAGGAAGCCATATAGTTTTGTCAGACTATGACATTTAGCAGCATGCTTGAGATCTCTCATCCTGTTGCTTCAACCCTATCACCCTAGGAAAGGAAAAAAAAAACCAAATACAAAAGAATGGAGCTCAACATCAGCAAAGTAAACAAATGCCTTTTGCATAGTAATGCTGCTAACAGAGTTGCCCAGATACATAGATATAAACCCTTCCATTCTTGCATTGGAAACAGGTAAAAATAGTCCTCTTGCTGTCTTTGCAAAAGTTAAAAAGCTTTTGAGCCTGGGAAAGAATTTTGTAGTTCTTTTTTTGTTTGTTTTCTCTAACCAGTTTAACCACTTCTTGTCTGTGAGAACATGCAAGTGTTCTGAAGACTGATTCTCCCCAAAAATATCCTTCAGTAAATAAACCACTAAAACACCCATTAAAATGTTTTCCTCTTCAGGCATCATATCTTTAGGTGTTATCCAGTACTAAACTCAGACCCAAAAGAAGTATTGTTTGTTCCTACAGACAGTCTATATATACATATGAACTCCACAGACATTCCAAATAGACAAAATCCTTATAACTGGTATTAAATGCTGCCATATAGAAATTCTCAGTATCTAGAGGAATGTTTTTATAATCATGGTAGCATTTTTTCTCTTGCAATACACTATGGCCAGTAATGAAATAGCAAAATTACTACTGAATAGATTTTTTCTGATTTTAGATACCAAAATGTTTCTGAACATTTTCCCTCAGTTATTCTGTTTCAAGCACTTGAAACAAGCTTAATTAATTACGTAGCAGTATATACTCCACAAGTTCATGTTTACACTAACAACTAAAAAGCTAGCTAGAATCAGAAGCTGCAGTAACTTTTTGGTAAGCAGCAGCTGCACGTCTAGAATACTCTGGTGGCACTTACCTGTGTTTTGGTAACAAATAATAATTACCTCTATTAATTAGACATATTAATAATGTTTTTGAATTGCTGTGTTATGACGACATAGAAATGCAGACTATCAGTTTTATATAAAGCATTTGATACTTAAACATGTATATATTTGTGCTGGTTTCATCAACAATATTTAAAAGCAAACATGGTTCAAAATCAGTCTGGGTAAAATTCTAAAAAGCAACTTCTCTTCAATTTCCTGAACCCATAATAAACCTCATATGATCTGTATTCCAGTTACAGTATTGTGGCAGAAATCTCCCCAAAAGAGAACATTCTAACATGATGATGTATCTATGCATAGTAATGGCAAATCAAATTTAAGAAGACCACAGGAGCTACATTAATCACAAGTATGAAGAATATGAAAATTGTGCAAAAACTACAACAGTCAATATCTCCAGAAAAAAAGGAATGAAAATGTAGAAATCTGAGATTAAATCAGAGAGAAATGATTACTGTAATAGATATGCAAACAAACCAAAAATTATCCAGAACAATACAGCCTGACATAGTTGCAGCAAAATAGCTAAAATTTGCCAGGATGTTTTTGAAGAACTCAGTCTCCACATATCCTGTATCTCAGACTGAATAAATTGACTGACCCAGAACATCATCTGCCTTCAATACTATTTTCTCAGTTAATGAATTCTGGAATATGTATTTAATGGGAGTAGTAGTTAATGAATACAATGAATCAATAGGAGTACATTAATATAATTTTAGTAGATAAGCACATGAAAATAAAGCTTCCTGTCTAGAGCGACAAACCTCCAAGATCACTTGTTATCCTGTGAAACAAGGCAAAGCCCAAATTGCATGAGCAAAAGCACTAAAGAGATATGTCTATTATAGGCCTACAAGTGAAGAATATTACAGATATATTAAACATAATATTTTCCAATATCATAGAAAATAGAAGTGGATGAGAAAATCATTCCTCATCTCATTTCCGGAGACAGAAGAGGATTCTAGAAACCTGCAGTGGAAGAATAGCACTATTGCTGTTATTATCTATGACTGCTAACTTACTGATGTTAGAGTCAAATAGTGTGGCTACTTGTTTCTGACAGTGAGACACATTCTAAAGGCATTTTCAGGTATACCTTTCACTTTCTGATGTATGAGCACAAAGATCTCGTTTGTGCCTTTAAGAGGCAAGGAAATGAATCTCAACTTTCAAAAACAAAGTAATCTGTGTTTTGTAACTTGCAACCCCTTCAGAGAAAGCAGCAAGCAAAAGACAAAGGCATTTCAGTGTATGTACAGATCTACAGGTACTAACTAATGAAGATACTATCAGAATTTTTAAACTCCCAGAGCCTTTCAGTAATAAAAAACTAATATGCAATGGTGTTTGCATATGTTAAATGCTTAAGCATTATGCTTGAGGAAAAAGAGATCATTAGTGATTCATGACAACTGAGATTACTGAGAGCCACACACAAACTCTGAGGCACTCTGATCTTAATACCAAAACTACACAAATACAGTTTAAGCAAATCACTAATGTGCTCAACTGCATTTTAGGCAAAGCTAGTCTTTAAGCATGAAAATATGGCAGATTAACAGGATTTTCAACTCATTTTGAAGCATCAACCAAGTTACTTACAAACCCAAATAAAAAGAAATCTGGGAAGAACTGTAAAGCAATTATATACTGAAAGAAATTGAGATCTGCATAGTCCCTGTTGAGGCAGTCAGAAAATAGTGAAGGTATTACACAGGTCTCACAAGAATGCTGGAATTACAAAGATGAGATAAAGAAGCCAGAGGCAAAAAGACTGAACACCCAGAGCATTGCAAATAAGATTATCTCTGATGTAGAAGCCTGCAGTCAGAAACAAGGAGTGATAAAATGCCCCAAATTATAACTGAGATGTCCAAGTAGATGAACAATTGTTATATATATGCAGACATACATCCAGCTACAAGGAAAGTGAAAATTTCCAACAATTTTTTTACAGATCTGTCAGCAAACTAGGGATGGATTTCTCAACCAATCTACAAACCCAATTACAATTTCACTTCAGAGGACTGTCCACACTTGTGGACATCAGCCAAAGTATAAAATACTGCTGCAGTCCACATTATAGCAATAACAATTAAATATTTCAATAAACACAAACATTATCTAATTTCAGCTGATGGAATCTGAGACAAGACAGACCATTTTCTGTTTGCTGTCTTGCCACAGAGCAACTCACTATTGAACACAAATAAATTGGTTATTCAGGTGCAAGGTATTTTTTTCTGGCTTTGACTCAATTCTTCTTAATCAAAATGGAGTCAGAATTGATCCATTCCTGCAAAGATATATAATCAAAACTAATTAGTGTTTATGATGAAACATCACCTAGTCCAAGTATTTTCAGATGGTTCTGAAAAATGACTGTTGTGTATACATTCTGCCTTATAAGAACGCCTTATTCTACTGGCAGTGGTAATAACTCAGAGAAAAGAAGACAGGCAAAGGTCAAAGCCTATTCTGGCAGGCAAGCTAATGACTGCCCAGACATTGGTTGTGTCAAGCCAGGCACAAGCAGACATTTCCTGCGTATAAACCAAACACCTGCCATTAGGCTTTATAACTCCTAGTGAGAAGTACTGAATTTGAGCTCGTTCCCAAAAAGAGGAGCTTGCCTTTTTCCACATATTTTGATGGCACTGACTGATTTGGGCCCTTACAGTATCCTACAATGATATCTGATATAATGGTACCCATCACAATTTTATTGTAGCTGTCCAAGGGGGGTTGCATGGTGTGACATGACCCTGGAATGTGATGCACATCTTGGATGCTGAATAAGGATAAACATGAAACAAAGGGGAGCAGAGATGGCCATTCAGATGGACTTGGCAATCCTGAACTACAGAGCCACTGAGCTATGACTGGCAATCAGCAGCATGTTGGGAGTTTTATATGTGGTGTTGGTGAAGACCGTGATGCCTGATCAGAACAATCATGATTCAGTGAGATTGAGCCCACCACTAAAACCCTCCAGAATCTCCAGCTGCTCCCTGAGTCTCGGAGGGCCATGCAACTATGGGATTGCATCTCCTGTAAATGATGAGATGGTGTCCAGCTGGCCTTGCAAAGAACATCAGAGTCTTCTACTCCAGAGGGGCAGGTTAGTCTTTGGTATTTCTTGCACTACCTCTAGCTTTTCCTGGCACTCACTAACAGGTTGCAACACACTGCTCTGCAACACTGGCATTTCCTTCACAGGATTTCCCTTCAGGTGGTGATAGAGCTGAAAGAAGCAGATTTGTTTATCCTCTCAAAGAGAAATGCCCAGAAATAGGTCTGAAATCGATTTGGAAACAGGCAATACTCTGTGTGGGAGTCTCTCAGTGGAGAGGAGTAGCATCAAGCAGTATTGTTGTTTAAATTAATTTACCTGCTTTAGCTTCTAGATAATAAATGATCTAGAGGTACAATCATGAGATGCTGTACTAAAAAATGCCCTAAGAAAAAGGGGGAAAGGGTATTTCAGCAGCAATCATGCTAGGAAGTAGGCTTAATAGAAGACTAAATACAGGGAGATTTATACTTTAAAGAACTATCACATTAATGAGGTTGCCAGCTGTAGGGAGTCATGAAAGGCTAGGGGATTCCTAAGATGTGGAAATTTTCCATTTTGAAGACTGTGATATAGAGAAGTTATTTAGAAATCCTGGCCCTTCACTCCTTCACACACCCTTCAAGGTCAAGTATTCCCTATGAGACCCTCAAAACGCAAACACAAGTTAGAGAAATGTGTTTTGATTGAAACAGCTGCTTTAGAAGGATGAGTTAAAAATTTAAAGAGAAAGAGAAAGCTTTCTGCAATTTGAAAAGGAGAGGATGGGCCTCTAAAGATGAAGAAAACATGGACTAAGTATCCCATGATAGTGATAAAACATGGATTCAGCTTTCTTTCACCAGGGCTTTGTGGTCTTTATAACTAAGATACGGATATAATAGATATAATAGATAAACGCATCTCACAAAATCAAGATTATGCAAGACAGAAAGCTAAAGAAGATAAACAATTTTTTTTTCCTTTGGACTCTTGCTTGACTGACAGATGGAGCCTTTTTGAAGTCAGTGGTGCATATGAAATGGAAGTGGTAGAAATGACTTGATACTAGAGCCATCAAAGTCATCTGATATAGTACTTGAAAAAGAATAACTATTATTATCAATCACTCCAGAGTTTTCTAGAAAAAGTATATACCAGCGATTTACAAGAAAAAATTATTCTGAACATAATATGCCCTAAGGATATAACATTTAACTTGAAAGAGTTATAATTTCAAAGGCGAAAGAGGAAAATATCTTAGTCACTTTGTTTCAATGAATGACATTATGGGTTGTCTGTTTTGTGGCTACAAACTGACCTATCAAATAAATATCTCAAAAACCCCCTAAAAATTATCCAAACTGGTCTAGTAGCTATTGGTTTGTTGGAAAAACAGATATAGAAATAAAGCTTACATCAAAACATTACTTACACCTCTGGATGACCGTGAAAATCACTTATTGTGTGCTAAGAACCTACTGATACCTTCATTTCTTCTGCATTCATATGCATTATTAAAAATCAATTATATTATTCTATAGAGTAAAGTATTTCCACAATTTCACCTTATCTGCAGATCAGAAGAGCAAGCTGACACAGAGAGGCAATGCGTAAGGGAAGATGCCTCACTGTGTTTTAGACTTCTATATTTTCTTTCCAGTTCTAAGAAAAACAAGCAGATCCTAGCATACAAGGAAAAGCAAATTCCAAAGGAGGAATTTTCACATCAGCATAATTATGTCTCATACAAATATATTTTTTTTTCTTTCTATTATATAAGAAAAAAGCATTCACAGACCAAAAATGCAGAGTTGTTGTAAAGATCTCAGGACCCTCTCTAACTAATCGGGACACTGAGATGTGGTCTGACCAACCATATCGCCCTTAGTCACCTGTAAATTATAATCCCCTTCAGGCCCTTGTCAGCCTGTAAAACTTTTCAATCAACTTCCCTGAGAAACACCATACCAAGAGGACTTGGCTGAAAAGCCAATAGCATTGAGTGACCTTAAAATAGGAGGACATCAGCTGCTGGCCAGATTATTCCTCTGGTAACAGCCCAGCACCTGTTAGGGTTTGTAATGATCCACTGGCCACGTGCATGTTTCTATTAACCCTGTCTTTTTTTCCTGCTGCCTCACAGGGATGATATCACACAATACTCAGCAATTTTTCCTCCAGCAGGGAGGGCACTTGGTGGTCAGTACACTGTGATATAAAGCAAAGGAAGCTTAACTGATCCTATGAGATTAATTGCCTGTCTGACCTTCAGGATTTCTTTCAGATGATGCATATTTCCCCATCAAAAGTATAAAAAATATCAATATCATAAACTGTAGAAGTGACAATCACTTGGAATATATATGGAATCTGTATTTTAAAAGGAGATATTGTGTAACCTAAAAACTATTGTTGTAGTGCATCAGGTATCTAATTATGAGGACGGATAATCACTGTTAATGCTTAAAGTTTCTCATATAAGACCAGGCACTCTTACCACTTTTTTTAAATTTTAAACTATTATTTAAATGGTAGTGTTTACTATCATCCTATCAGTCTGTAACCACAGCAGTGCAGTTAGCATTTAAACACAATTTTAAGAGAGTTTTGGTCAACGTCCCAGGCAACCTCCAGAGACATGGCAGATGCCTTCCAGGTTACAAGGCACAGGACAGTAGAATCTGTTCGCTACATAAGGTTTGCTCAGTGACACAGCAATTGCAAAAGGATTAAAAATGTATCTCTACCATGTGAGAGAGCCCTTTCAATGCCAGTGTAAACCTGATCTCAATAATCCGTGTAACCCAGAGTCAGGCAGAGCTAAGGTCCTGAAACAATCTGGCAGTGGTAAGCTGTTCCAGAATCTGGGCATTCGTGAGAAAGTAGAAGTATCTCTGTGCTGTGCTCCACTGTGTTGTAGAGATATACTCCTAAATCTGACAAGCCCTCAGAATTAAACTGTCTTACTGTTATTCTTAATATTCAGTGTGGATGAAATTCAACTGCTAACAAAAGTCAAAGTCACATTCATCTTTAGAATAATCTATTTGAGGCCTATGTCCCCAAGATTATTTGTCCTTAATTTGCCAAGCAAAATGCTCTTTATTAGCAAAAGAATCTCTGAATCCCACACTACAAATTCAGAAATAAGTTTTGCAGCTATTCCTACAATTGAATAGATTAAACCTTGGTTAGATAAGCCTGAAGATGACAGTGATAAGTAAATTGCCAATGTGAAGACAGTGAATTTAGAAAGCCCTTCTGTTAAATGTGAGTACATGTAAGTACATCCATTTATCATAATTACTAACTTCTACTGGGAGAAAGGATCTTCTCTGAAGTTGAGAGTAGTGGAACTGCTTAAACTTTTTTGGGCAGAAGTACTTGAAATACGGATATATCAAAAATGCTAGAAGTTAATGCTATCAGGGGAGAGAAAACTTTGCCTTCAAACAGAAAGCATAATTGTTAAGTGAACCTATCCTTAAGTTCTGGTTAATTGTTTTATACTGTGGAGGGGATGAAGTCATATGCTGTCCTTGTATGCAGCTGCCATTAATAAAACAAAATACATTTTCTGCAAGCCAACCATAACACATCATGCATCACACATCAATAAAATTTCTGCTTCATCTTCGGATGAAATATAAATCTTGTCCTAATAAAAGGGAGGATCATGGCAAGGTGGGGAAAAGCCTACACCTAAAACAATGGTTGACAACTTCTTCCTTATGAAGATACTAAAAAAACAACAATAAAAGCTGTGAATTAAATTATTAATTACTACATGCAGTAGATTACTTGAAAAGTGGAGAAAGTCTAAGATGACTTCTTAAGTGTAAACCACATCGTGAGTGTGGATAATAAAGTCCATTTCATCTCTGGGTACCAACCGACATGGTGCTCATGTGACACTGACTTTTATCATATTTATGGAAGTTGATATAATATAGGGAAGAGTGAGATATGGCTCCTACAGTTAATTCATATCAGATATTCCTTCCTTCACACTCTCATAATGTTAAGAAATGGACTGCAGCTAATGTAAATATTTAAATAATAAGGCACTTTCTTTTTCACTCCTGATGTAAAAAGCCCAATTGTCTCAATATAGGATGATGTATCACAGATGTGATCTCTTTTGCTAGAGATTCTAAAAATGAAATTCTGGGTTAAAACTTGGTCTGTATTAACAAATTAACGTGCTAAGCTCAGACATGGTATTATTCCTAACAAAGACTATTAATTACAAAAAGCTGAGCTTACTAAATACAATCAAAACATTCATTTGTAAAATCTTTTAAAGAAAATAACAAACTAAATAACAAACAAAGTGTGGCAAGGCCAAACTTATTTACACATTTCCAGAGAGACTACTCATTAAAATACTGGTTTGCTGCTTAAATGTTACTCTGATGAGTGTTTAGGAAAAACTCCTCATCTAAAACCCCCCATGCTTCTTAATTCTTTCCACACAAGAAGTTATTTTATAATGTATAACTTCAAGTACTTTGAGGAAAGAGATTATGTTCAGCTTGGTTTTACATTAACATGGGTATAGATGTTAAAAGCAGTTAGCAAGAAGGCACTGAGACTTCCTGGGTAACACAATGGTTTATTGTTTCAGAGATTAATATTCTGTTCTTTTCTCTTTCTCTGACTTCTTTTGAAATGCTGAAACTCAGTTATTAACCTTTCAAACTTTCCACAGAGCTTCATTTCTTGAACAATTACATGCTCATTATATGTAAAGAAAATATGTAACAATTAAACAGAGCTTTTCTCTTCAGGACTCCTCCACCTTTAAGTTCAAATTCTGATTCTGTTAATTTAAAGTGGTTTTCTTTTTGGAAATAACTTTAATGACAAGCAACTGGTGGATTTTTTCATGTGATTGACTTCAGCCTTCAGAATACATTTTACCAGGGTGTGACATTTATCTGGGTGGTTCACATGTTCTGGAGATGTAAGCTCAAGGACTAGTCCTTGTCCTAGAATTTGTATGACTTAACGTTACAGAGACATTACTTTGCTCTACACCCACTTCTACTCCATGCTAATTAGAGTTTAAATCCTATTATAAAGAGAATAAGATAAATCCCATAGCGAAGATGTGTTTAATCTTGCCTTAAGACATCAATTTGACCATTCAGTACTCAGACGTTTGAGAAATTTTCAGAAAAGCTCAAGAAAAAGGTGATTTTCAAGGACAAAAACAGTAGGATTTTAAAGAATTTAAAAACATGAGAACAGTTCAAGATCCAACTTTTTTATCAGTTAAGGAATGAGAAGGGGGGAAATGGATCTGGTACATGTTCATTGTTAATTTTCTTTACCTTCTTTTCCTATTAATACATCCCTTGAATCATTTTGTACTATTTTCCAGGTGTGGTATTATTTAACCTGAGACCTATAGGTGCTGGAAAAGTTTGGACCTGTTGCTCAAAACCAAAAATGTTTTTCAAGAATACTGTTTTTATCATTGCAGGAAATCCTGTAATTCAAAGGTAAATAAGCCCTAAATATAATTACAGGATCAGTATTTTCAGATTTAAAATTACTTTAAAAATCAGATTTAATTGAAAGCAAAAAAGAGACTGACTCAGAAAAATATGCATATTGTTTTTATTAGCTGATCCATACTGTGAAAAAGTAACACACTGTATCCCAAACTACACCTTTAGGATTTGATATCTCTTTTTTTACAAATCAAGTATGCTTTATACAATGGGAGACAGATGTTTCCATGTTTTTGTATAATTTAGTTTACTAATTTAGATCTCAGTTTATTATTCAGATGTTTGATGTTGTAACTGTGCTATATTTTATTGATCATTAAAAGAAAGGAAATAATGTATTGTGTTTTAACAACTACATTGTTAACAACTTGGTTTAAGAAATAGCTTTAACAAACAGGTTTGAAGATGTTAATGAATTTATGACTTTGTATATGAATACACTGAGACAGCTAAAAGTAGAAACTCTTTCTGTTATGCACAGTACAAACCATGGATTAAAAAATCGAAAGGAATATGGGTTAATGCAAGATAGAAAAAGAAAAATCCCACAAAACTTTTACAGTGAAACAGAAGGGGGTTCTGTTTCACGCTATCTCTAAAATTTTGTTGATTATATTTTTTATTCTATTTTTACTGGGAATCTGTCAATCAAAGTAATCTATTTTCTAATAATGCAGCCTACAACTAAATCTCCTAGACTTCAGCTGATGGAACACAGAGGAACTATGGCTTATCATTAATCTTGGTGGTCATGGGAAATACTTTTCAGAGGAGGGAAGAACTGATACTCCTCAAGACTCTTTTTCCACATTCAGTAATAAATCTTCCAAAGATATCCCGCTTTCATCTTCCAACACTCTTCCTCAGGTTCTTTTCTGCAAGAGGATTGGGGAACATATTCAGAATCCCTGCTCAAATTCCCCAATGGGCCCAGCCTTGGATTCTCCATAATAAATAAGCCAACCTCTTGGAATAGCTTCTAAAAAGGTTTTCAGAAGTTCATTACGTAAGTTATCATCCATCTCACATTACTCTAACCTCGTGATACAAATGTCAGCATGCTAATGAATAGGTCATGTCCAACCTTTTCCTTCATCATATGGCTGGGCAAGAAGGGGCTTACACAATCATTCACTGTAAATACTTCTGCTACAGCTGAAGCAACCAGAAGACTAACGTGTCTATTTATAGTATTTCTAATTATATGTGTATTAAATAGCAGTGGCACTTAATATGTGTTTTAGAATAACTTCCTTTTCCACTGACAGTTTTTTTTCCAAGCTGACTCCAATTATCTCAAGAAGCCAGGCTCGACATACTAACATGCCACTCACACATATGCTTAGGACAGTCTAGGAATAGTAATGTCACTCTGCCTGGAGACTGGCAACTTTAGAAGGCATGTTCAGATACCGCTTCCGGTAACCTAGAGAAGTCACGAACACATGCAGTGTAAATCCAGTACAATTGTCTACCTGCTCCTTTTTTTTCCTAGTTACCCCACTGTAGGAAACCTAAAGTCCTTTGCTCACTATTACTACTTCTGTTAGCAGCCCTTCAATCTTACAAAATGCAATTTTGATGTTCACTTATATGGTTCCATTCAGACTGCCACAAAATTCTGTGGAATTCTGTGAATCAGTTTTTGATTTTTTAAATATCATCTTACGGACAAATATGAAAGATTTTCTGACATAAGCATTAAAATCCAGACTGAGTTTTGGTATGAGAGCATGGAAATGTGGGAACAAAAGTGATTTCAAAATGATGATAGGAGGAGATTAAAAGCAAAAATCTCCCTTGCAAATGCAATATTTAAAAGGCTCAGTATACCACTTTTTATTTAAATATATTGTCAGAAATTACATAGCCAGAATAAACTAGTAATTGCACAAGGTGTGTCAAATTTTGTCATATTACTTAACTATTATATTATTTGATTTAAATGGGGTTATAAAATACCACTGATTGACAATTGAAGATTTAATCCTCTGAATTCAATATTCCCTTGAGCATATTTTGGAAATCTTTCAGGAGCAACAGTGGTACTGTTGTTGCCATTTGACTTCTTCCAGAAAGAAGTTATAGAAGGATAATTTTACTCTGAAAAACTGAGAATGTAAAGGGAAGAAAGCAGAGAAGGAAGGTGAAATCTTCTACTTCATAGTCAGCAGTAGCAAAAATAATTTAGTTCATATTTAACTACTTGGTAGTTATACCTTTAAAAGTTATCGTCACTTTGTTTGAACAGAGGATTCCTTTCATAGCACTGAAGTGGAAAAATGTGCATTTACATTTTGAACCCTAAGGAAGAGTCTGAATGTTTTCCTAAGGAAACACTTTTTGATGGCATCATTCTTCATGTTGTTTCATTATTTCAGATAGACTTGCTCCCACTGTGCAAAAGACTCCCCAGCATCTGGTAAAGTTATTTTCCTATTTTTGTGGAAACAGGCCAAGATGTGCAGTAACAGCTAGTAACTCTGTAATAATGAAGTAACTCTTTCAGGACTTTAGAAATTTAAGGTTATTTTAAAATAAATATCTAAAAAGCAATATTACAATGTAGAGAACAGAGTTCATTGCATTATTCCCTCAAAAGAAAAGATCAGAAATGTGTGTACAGAAGGAAATATTATTATGCAGCATATTTTTATTTAGTAGACAGAAAGTCATACTATGTACTTACCCCTGTTCTGCTGGTCCATATGACTACATGTACACTGCACCACAAGTAAAGGTCTGGGTCCATGGTCATTACAGGCCAGCCTTGCACATTCTTTTTAGCATGAACAGCTGAAAAAACTTGGTGTTATTTCAGGGATCACATCCAAAGTAGGGAAATCAGGCTTATGCCATCCTTTAATGAGGACCTTGGCTCACAAATGTAGGTGTGGATGGGGCCATGCCATGCCCTGCCCTGCTGCTTCTCTGGATTTCACGGAGATGCCACATTGTTGTAGGGTCCCTCCTATGAGGCCCCTGTTGTGGGAGGCAAACAGAACCCCTGGGCAGCCTGGAGCAAGGCTGCTGGTGGGGTTGCACCCATCCCTGCAGCTGAGCAGGGACAGTGCAGCACTTGCTTGCTGGCCACTGCAACAGCAGCATGGATGTGGTTTATATCAGCATGAAATGTAGAGAAGATCCGAAGTAGGTGTGACAAGAACATAAGCAGGGAAAAGTGGGAATGTGGGGAAATCTTTTTACTTCTCCATCATTATCGTCCACCAAAAGCTAATGGGAGAGAGAGGAATAAAAATCAGATCTCCCATATCTCTGCTCCATGCTAGACCTCCCCCCATTTCTCTCTCTTGTTTTTCTTCTCATTGAGGGCAGATTTGTTGATTTAGAAATATCTTCAGGACTACTGCAGATAAGCTGAGACCAACAGACTACACTCAAGTATTTTGCTTGAACTCTAGACCTTACTCTGGCACATCTTCCTTTTATTGTATTCCTGTCTCCTCTCTTACTATAAAAAGAATGAAAATGTACACTAACCATTTTAATTGGTTTACAGGGTGCATGATGACTTTGACAACTGATGTATGCTTGATAACTACATGGCACTCATTTATTAATGTTTTGGTCAACATTTCTCCACATTTCATTCCAGGAAATCCTTCTATTCAATCCTAGTCTCCAGAAGTGGATGAGTTGGGTGTGGGTACAGCTTGCTGATATTACCAAGATTTTGCTTATGCTGCAAACTGATGATCTGGGAGAAAATTCTTCTAATACTAAAAATATCACTTATCTTGTGCTTTTTATCTTCTTGATAGTCTTGCTTCTCTCTCTGCTTTGGTCTCTTTCCCTTATCCTCTCTCTACATATGCACATAAATGAGCAAACATCACTACCTCCACTTGGAGCATTCCCTCATCTCATCTCATCTCATCTCATCTCATCTCATCTCATCTCATCTCATCTCATCTCATCTCATCTCATCATCTCATCATCTCATCTCATCTCACCTCTCCTTCCTTCTGCCTTCAACAATCCAGTAATTTATTCTTGGAATATTTTGTTTTGTTTGGCGTTTTTTTTTCACCCATTTGCACTCACAGTTCTAGCCAGGAACAGAAAACATTATCAGAAAGAATAAAACAAATAAGGTGGTTTTATTTTCCCATAGGTTATGGCATATTTTTTCACAACAAAGATTCTCATTTCTCTCCCACTTCAGGAAATAACTGATTTACAATTGTTCACCATGGGACTGGTGGGAACATGGAGCACAGAGATCTGTACTTCCATTTAAAAAGCAGACCCTTCTTTGGCCCTACTGAGTAAGCAATGTTCTGCTGACACAGCAAAACAAACAACCTAACCTCCTGCCATACTCTGCACTGGCCAAAGATCTCTTCCAAGGCTCATGTCTGCATAACACTTACAGCTGGTTTAAAAATACTGGAGGAGGAGTTGTTGTTGTTGGGGGGGAGGGTGATAAAATTTTCTGTAATTCATAAATGTTAAAAGTCCTTTGTGTTGCTGGACAATTGCCAGATAAGAAATCTTTAATCCTGCTGAAAATTTGATGTAGCAATGTATTGAGAGTAATTAAGAACAATAAGAATCATGCTTAACTGAGGGCAAAGAGAATTTTCTGTGAAGGCTGATACTTGTAGGTTTCCTTTTTATTGACAAACTTTGAATAAAGGAATGGCAATCTAAGAGTTTAGTAAAAAGAAATCATGAATCATGCAGTGATTAATACAGATTTTCCTTGCATAAGGCCTACCTGTTGCATCTTCTTTCTGCACCACAATTGAGACACTTTGCTAAAAGAGGCTAAAGAAGACACCAAAGGCAGCACTGCTGAGTTTAGAGCTAAAAACCTACAAAGGATTACCAGCTAAGCAGCAACATATTATCTGGTTCTGAGCACCTGGATTCACATAAGAAAACTTTCAGAGAAGTCTAAACATTAGTTTCATTTGATATCTGATTATGATTTCATATGGTTCCAACCTGCAGGGAATTCCCCCTATAAAAGCCTCACACTTCTGTAGCATTGCGACAAATTAAGTCATCTTAAAATCACTGTGTGAAAGTGCTGTCCAGCAGTACAATCATGATATGTTGATACAGCAATTTAAGCTACAGCACATATATTCTATCTAATAAATTTGAACTGATGAAGTAAAATCCATACAATCCAATGTAAAGAAGTTCTGCAGGAACATACGACTTAACATGTGTGCACATGTGAAGATCTGAGGATATTCCTAAGTCCTTGCAGTAATCTGTCATAAGTTGAAGAAACAGATATATAGCAGAACAGACTGAAGAAAAAAGAAAGCAAAACGGCATGTAAAAATGGTTTTGTGGGTCAGATGCAACAGATAACTTAGGTCCCTAGCAGGCAGCTAGGATTTAGATGGTGATTATGAATTTAAATCTGATTCTCAAACCCAGACACACTTCACCCTTCATGCTTTTCCTTAGAGTCCTCCACATTCTTCTAATGATGATGAGAATTTTCCAAGTCTCAATGAACTGGATAATTTGATGCTAATCTGGATCAATTTCAGGATCCAGAAGACAAATATTTCTGCTAAAATATGTGAGGTGACCAGTCTGATTGATATTCTCAAATCATTCATGAAACTCTCCTGGAGCACTAGGGTCTCTACAAATGTGGTAGCAAAGTTGCATTCTGCTCAGAGAGGGGACCTGCAGAGGAGCTCCTGCCTGTACTCTCTCTCCACTTTATACCCTAAGAGTCAGTAGACTTACATATTGCCTTCTATTCAGGACCACACCATCTACCACCTGAGACCACTGTTGTATTTTGCTAAATAATCCTTCCACGTGAAACAAAAGAGTGGTACTCAGAACAGACCTTAGAGACCATGAGCTTTTTGCTCCTAGAGAAACACAAATAGTAAACTACAAAAGAATCCTGATTCCTCATAGATTTTCTTCCTGACTCAATGATTGTTGAATTTTTTCCTGCATGCTTTCAGTACATGCAATGAAAAATATTCTCCTTCACTTTTCTTTAGTCTCTGAATCAATTTTTATTACAGGTAGTGAAAGTAATTGGTATAAAAGCCTTTGAGCAGAGCAAATGACTGACCAAAGCCTTGTTCTTCCTATACAAATGCTCTAAGCAGTACAGTATAAAAGATGGGCATCACCAGCTGTGCTTCTGGCCATATCTTAAAAATCCTGCCCATATGTTTTTTAATGCAAGAGTTTAGAATTGTGCTCTGAGTTCTGTGCTGTGATTGCACCTCCACAGAAAGAGGAGATCCTTCTGAAAGCCCAGAGCAGATTATGTCTGGGCTCCAGAAATGGGAAACATTCAAAAAGCCGTCTACTCTCTAGCATTCCAACCACTTTGCTAGTTTCAGGCAGCTGCCTCTTGATTTTAGGCAATCACATTCTTAAAGTATTGTAGGTTTTGAATTTTATTTTGGTGCACTCCATTGCCAGAAGCACAGCAGTGGGAGACATGATGCCAATTCAGTGTTCTGAATCCACCAAGAGAAATGGACTGAAAAATGATAAAGTAACAGACAGATCTAACTTTGGCCAGCGCAGATTTTGTATTCACCAGAGAAGTAGCTTAAAGCATGGGAGGGCCCACCTCCAGATGGTGAAGAACCTTCATGTTCTCTAGATTCACTAGTCATTTCCTGTCATTGCTGCGTTGAATTACCTTCTTCAAGCCAAAGTTTTATCATTGAGGCAGACAAAAGTAACTGCACAGTACAGCAAACTTTTGCTATCTGAATTTTGATTAAGAACAGTATGTTCCACCCAAATTTAAAAGTCTTTCCAGTATTAAGTGTAAGAGGAAAATGGTTTTTTTTTCCAATATTGTAAAACTAGTGAAAAAAGAAAATTAAGAATCTGATGATATATGACTTATGTTTTAAGAAAAGATCTTGAGTAGAGTTTCTAAAATGTCTCAACTTAGCAGTAGCAGTACAAATTTGCTTCTGTTACTGATTTATCCACAGGAAATGGCTTTAAAGCATAGCAACACACCACAGATAGGATAATTAGGTACCATATTTTGGGCTCTTCTAATTTGGTTTTCTTCTAATATACCAAAAGAAGAACATTTTTTTTAAATTTCAGAAACCTTCAACATCTCTTAACATCCGGAATAATAAACTGTCTTGCTACCTTTGCACAATCTGTAATTCCCCAGTATCTGCAGGAAATCCACAAGAAAAACCTCACTTACGCACATATTCACCACAGCAAAACCACGTGGTCGGCAAGGTGAAAATAACAACTGAAGCCTTATGCAGCTGGAATACATTTGAAATATAAAAAGACAAAGCAACCTACTCCTTTTTTTTCTAGAAAAAGTTATATATTATTTCATTTTATTATAAATACATAATCTATACACACAAATATACCATTAAAAGAAACAACTATAAAAAGCCCCAAAATTTTACAATTATTTTAATGTGAATTTTAAAAATCATTGCAATGTAAAATGGGGATGTTCTGGAAGAACTCAAAGGTAATTAAGTCATTCTGTGATACTATAATCCTTTATGTCAATAGAAACCTTCTGGACTTGTTCAAACTTGTCTACTCTTGAACTGCCTGAAATTGATGTTTGACCTTCCGGGTTTAAAATCTACAGATATATCAATTTATATCTGTAACTGCACATTTTTATAAAAACATGGCTAGACAGCTCTCAATAAAATCAATTACACCCTATTTTAATTTAATGCATAACTTATTAGGTGATATCTTTAGACAAATATTTTTAGTCATACAAGGAAGTTTTACACTATGTTCAGTTTGTTGAGTGCCACTGTACAATACCTCTGTCTTTACAACGTAAAATACCTCTGTCAGAGCTTCATAGCCAACATATGTACAAAAAGCACATAGTTAACTTCAGAAACATAAATTTCAGGCACATTAGTTGTTAATTCTGAACAAAAGAGTAGGGAGGGGTGAACCACTGCTGTCCAAACAAAAGCCAAATAGGAATGTTTTCTGGGGTTTGAAAAGGCTACACTAAATTTGCTTGTTTGTTTTCTTTCAGTTTTATGCACTATGGCACTTCCCAGATTCAAGCAGAAGCTTGAATACAGTGCTAAGAGGAGAGCTCTTCCTCTGCTACTGTATTTCTGCTCTGATGAGAAACAGGAAATACCAGCAGTCTCATGAGAGTTCCTGTTCTCTGCAGATCCCCAGCTCAAATAGGGATCCTTACACAAACCCAGCTGAGCCTGAAAACTTTTTGAAATTGTGGGACACAAAAAAATCCTAGCAAAATGCAATCGCCTTATCATTTGAAGACACTCATAAATACACAGTGAAGCAATACTATTTATCTGACATGCCTACAACAAGCTTTAACTATTATTTAACAATTAATGGAAATATTTCCAGGTCTATATACAGATATTTAAAATATACTTTTATAAATGTATGAAAATAAATATTTCAAAATAGTGGTTCATGTTTTTACTTTGCAATAGCTTCAAGGGTCTGGATTTTTCACAGGTGGCTTTTCATACCTTTTCTAATAAGCAGAATCCTTCAAATTTTACCACTGAGTATATGGAACCTTGGCCTCTGTCAACTCCAGTTTTCAAATCCTTGATTAAAAGTTTCAAAACTCAAAAGGTATTCAACTTCAATTAACAACGAGAGAATTCATGAGCAGAGTGGCTACACTGGTGCCAAAAGTAATGCTGGCAACAGCCAACAGCAGTTGCTTAGAGTATAAAAAAGACAAACAGAGTGATCCTTTCTCTAGAAAGGATTTTGGCAATCTAGTAAGGGACCTTCTGAGACAGAAGGCATATTTGGGTCATTATGTTTACTGGCAATATGAATCTTAAATTTAATTTTGAAAACAATCATATTTCTGGCCTCAGGATCTTGAGGCGATGAATCCAACAACTAACTATGCATTGTGTGAAAGAGTGCTTCCTTTGTTTTGCTTTCAGAGTTCCTGTGTTACAAAGTGCATAATGATTCCTTATGTGCCTTCTCTGTGATTTTACTGTGCTTTTTCCTCTCAACTCACCTCTGGTCGTTTTCCACACCAGAGGGATCTCTCCTAACCTATTAACTCCCTGTGTTCCATACTCCTAACCATTCTTCATACCTCTTACATTTGTACTTTATATCCTAATACCTACTTTCTGAAATGAGGTAACTGTGACTGCAAGTAATGTTCAAGATGTGAGCATATCCTGTATTTATTTAGTGGTGTAATGACTCTGTTTATTTTATTCTCCACTGCTTTCCTCATTCTTTTCTTGGCTTTGGCTAGTAATATGCGAGCTGATGTTTTCAGAGGCCTGCCCTTTGAAGGCCCTTCCATCAAAGTATGCTTACTTACAATTGATTGCTTTGCAAACATAATTGAGGTTTCCCCCCACCCTTGTACATTACAGATATTAAGACTCACGAGTAATCTTTTTACCCACTGCTAAGGATCACAAAGTCCTCTGGCAACTAGCCCTAGTTCTGGCCATCCTGAACGATTTTGATTATCGGAAAATTTCTTCATATCCTTGTTCCTTCACTTTTTTAGTCTCCTTATGAATAGCTGGACAATTTTCCAGCACATACTCTTGTGAGACTCCAATGGAACTCTCCCAACACCATGAAAACTTACTCATATTTTGACCATTATCCTTGAAAGGGTCTATTTTTATTTTCTCCAGCAGAAATTTTGCCTCTTTATGAACCATTGTGAAGGACTTTGTGAGCACCTTTATTTTTAAATACAAGTACGTTTGACTCAGTAGACCACCATCATCCACATGTTGTTGACTCTTTCTAAGAGGCTCAATACATGAGCAGGAATGGCTTCCCTCTGTAAAAGGGTTTTGATGTTGGGTATTAGTTCTATTCATTATTATGATTTATAAAGATTTGGCTGGTAATGCTGGTAATGAAGACAGAGTCTGTAAGTTGCCAGAGCATTCATGGACTTCTAAAGTGTGCTATCACATTTTCCTCTTTAACCCCCTCCGTTAGAGTTAACTGCTACAAGTGGCACATTACACACTGTTCTAAGGTCACTATTTTAATATCTGAGCTCTTTTAAAACTCCTGGATGGCTCTGGCAAGTGGATTATTCTTACCCATAATTTTAAAAACAAATTCATTTATTTTAAATACAGTGATAGACTGGCATTAAATAAAAAAACACAATAAAACCAAACGAACAAAACAACCCCACAGGTTTCCTACCTATGTAATCCTATAGATATCTTTGCTATTCTCCTACAGAGCTGCATCTTCCCATGGCTTCTTGATGGCACCCATGCTAGAGACTGGATTTGGTATGGGTAGCTTAGTAAAGCCATTTTCTATGACTGTAAAACATGAAGATGAAAACTCTCACAAAAGCAGCTAGACTAGGTCTTAAGAGAATTATGTGTCTTTGAGAAAAAGACTAAGCTGGGCTTAGTCACTGACAAAGGATGCTGACACAGTCTGTGGAGAGCTTCCGTGAAGCAGCAAGTACCAGCAAAACTTCCATCCTGTCCTCATCCCACTGAAAGAACCACTCAAGATGAACAGATAGAACCACTACCAGCTCAATACATTTTCAAATGAAGCTCCTTAAAATTCTTAAGAGCTTTGTAATCATGATAGATGTTTGAATAATTTGATACAAAGATTTTCAGTCATAAAGAGATTTTGGAAGAACACAGAACATAGGAACCCACTTTTCAAGTCAGAAAGGTGGTCAGAGTAGGAGCTGTGATTACTATTCTATTTGCAGTAGCACTCAGCTGATCTGCTGCAGATTCAGAATAAAAGATTATAGAAAACTGCAAAACTTTAATCTCTTCTTAACTTCCTAAAACTCATTTAGAAAGTTTTTTGTATTATTAGTTTATACTATCTTGAATCCTCATTAATTCTAGACTATTCTGCCTTGTGGAAATCCATTCTACATTGTAAATTTCAAATCTGTTATTACTTTTTATTTTATTTTAAATGTAGTACCTTAAAATGCCATTAGTATACCCTGAGGTTTATATTCTGAGAGAAGATATACAAATATGTAACTATCTCACTTATCACTTTTATTTAAAATGTCTTAAATCTAATGAGTTTACATGCTAACTTCAATCAATCATTATTTAATTATTTTAATTTCACTGCATTCAGTTTTTAGCTTGGTTTTTAGAACAATACATATTAATACAACATGTTCTATGATAATTTGTATTCCCCAGAAATACTAAGAAGTACTAGTTAGCATAGATTACAAAAAAGCCTCTGAACACTTCTGCCTCAGGGTTTTAAAGGTCCACTGTTTCAGATATTTTTGACCAGATTTAGAAAAACACAGAATCTGGATGATTGCTTCCAAATTAGACTTTGGAAATGTTCCACTCTCTCTAAGCTTCTATGCAGCACCTTTCCCTATTCTGTACTCTCCTACAGGCTCATTTCCTTCATTTTTCTCCTGCTCAGGCTCACATTTGACATTGTTCCCGCTCCACAAGCATGCGGAATTTTACAATGTTCTTTTTTTTCTGTCACTTTATACAAGTTCTGCACAAAAATACAACTCTAAAGACCTTTTTATAACAGTGTTATGGATTGTCATTTTAACAGCATCGTTTGTCATCTGATTAACGTCCCTGGTGCAAGACGGCGCTAGCGCATATCCCGGCCTGTAACAAATCCTGTCAGGCAGTGCTGATAAGGTCCTTTCAGCTGCAGACTGTTCAGACTGTATTAGACAGTCACATTAGGCCAGCACACTGTCAGTATTCCCCTGATCCCTACAGGCCGTGGAACTGCAGTCTGGCTTCCCCTGCCTGCTCAAGAATATTTCCTGTACTTAGCTTTTCTGTATGTCCCCCAGGCCAGACTTCCAGGCAAGGGCTGACAGTATACATGTCCTCCCTTCAGCCTCTGAGGACTCTGCTGTTAGGATTCATCCTTCAAGAGCATGTGAGGCTGAGCCATTATGTGCATGCACTTCCTTGTTGTGGATGGTTTTTAGATTAATTTTGGGCATTTTTTCAGGTGAGATCATAGGACTCCTGGGAGACAAGAAATCCAGTCCAAACCCATCCTTAATACTGCCAAAAGTTTCTCCTCCATATCATGGGATCTGCCTTCCACGGAGCATACTTTCCTCTTTCCTGGCTGACTCCACAGACTCCCTATTATAATAAAAATATTATCTCTGTTTTTCTGCCTTTCCTACGCTTCCTGCCTGAGAGCTGCCCCGGATAAGTCAACACAGGGTGTGACAGGTTTCTGCAATTACGGCCCTGAGCACAGCACCCTCTGCAGCCCATCCACCTACTCACACAGCTGCTTGCAGGTGGCCTCTTGGCGGGCCAGGTCACACAGGGAGCAGCTGACATCCTGCTGTACCTCTGCTTACTCCAGTATTGCATTTGGAGGTGTGCTGTCCTTAATCACCAAACATGCTGTTCTGAGGGCAACTCTCAAAAGACGGCCTAGATAAAACTTTTTAGCTGCCCCTCCACCCATCCACCAGAGCTTGTCAGCAGTTCAGTTTCTGAGACTCTGCATCAGACTGTCATTTCTTTGTCTTCCTTTCTGGGGGGTTTCCACATTCAAACCACTGTCCCCAGCAGAGCTTTTGGAGAAGACTGACTTAACGAAGGATGTGGCTACCTCATTGTTGTAAACCAAGACAATTCGAGCTTTTTCATCACTGTAGGCAAAACTGAAGACTGCCCCAGGATCCATAGCCCATCCTGTCACCACTCTGTTTGTCCACTGGCAGCACAACCTCCCCTTTAGCTGCCAGAGGTGGAGATGAGGACCATGCAGAATGGGGCTGAGCACACACATTGCAGGGCTACCAGCACCCAGTAATGCAGATTTTGCTTGGGCTGCTGGGTGAGAACCTTGTCTATGAGAACTGCTCTGCTGCTGTCGAAGTAACACAGTTACAGAGTTCAACTGCAACAACTGCAGCTCAAGATGAGACACCCCTCTCAATCCTTTCTTTAAGGACATGATTTGGCCACTCCTCTTAGTCTGTCTCTGCAGACAACAGCTCTAGTCTGACCATGCTTATACCCAGCCACAGTTTCAATGTCCTCCCAGCTGCATCTGAGGGGCTGAAGCTCAATGATCCTGCTCTGTCTGACAAAGGAGCCTGACAGCATCCAGCTGAGTCCGCACACACGAAAACATTCTTGATTCACAAGACGCTCCCCCCAAATTGCAAGAGCACTTCTTACAACAGAAAAAATGTAAAATTCAGAGCTAAAAGCAACAACACAGTGAGGATAATGCTATTATTGTATTCAATAAATAGATGGTACTATTTTGTGTATTACTAATACCACAGTGAACAGAGCAGTAGGCAAAATACTTAGGTACAAGGGAGTAGATTTTGGAGTTTAGATACATAATCTGTAAACCTGAATTTTAGTCCCTGGAACCTTTTCCCAAAGCTGAACAGAGCTAATGACAGTGGTTTCAAGTTTTAGTTTCTTGTAGTTTTTTTGTTGGGGATCTTTTTAAAATTGATAATAAAACCATAAAAGTAGGATGGCAAAAAAAAAAAAATAACAGTCTCAGTCTACAGACCCTCTCAAGACTCCACATTTTTGCCTCTAAAGATACCTATTTATCATCATCTTCTGTATTATATCATGACCAAGGGACAATAATGGCAGCAGACAAAAAAATGCAGGCACTATTATCTGTAATTTTTTTAGTGAATACAAGTCATAAGAAAAAAGACATGAACTGCTGTTTCCTTATCTTTCTATATCAACCCACTTTCTGTCAGAAGGCTAAATTTTGTGGGAAAGCATTAAAAGCAATTTTGCAAAAGGTCATAATTGCAACAACAGCCAGCATTTCCTAACTAACCTTGGGAACTCTTCAGTAAATTGTAATATCCAGTAGATTACATCTCTCTATTAATAGATACAAAAACTGTTCTGCTTTTCCTAACATGTGTGTGCCACATATGGAAGCAATTTCCTGTTACAGTATTATCTGGACTATGAAAAAGAAGACATCCACTTCCAGGAGGCCTGACTGACAACTTTTCTTGTATTTTCCAGCAGGCCTGGATACATGATACAGAAGCTCTGAGAAACAGACCTTTTACATCCTATTTATTATCCCTTTAATAAGAACAGATCTGCAGCATGATGAGACACATTAGCATGGTCATATATGCATTTCTCTAGCAGGAGATAAACATTATTTTCCACTGCAACATACAACAGGAATGATTTTCATTCATGGAAAGAATTTTTGAAAATGAATGCTAGCTATTTAATATATGTACAGCCTTTGAGTTTTGTAAATACAATTATTCTAGTCTGCAAACAAAGGCTAATCAATTAAATTGATGTAATTTAAAACAAGAGTGTCAGACAGAAATAAATTGGGGAATTCTGATACATCTCATGCTGCCATGACTTTAAATACTGTCAGCCTTTAGGATCAGGTTGTGTCTTCTATTTTGTTTGTCCCATACTCTTTAAGAGAAACCAAAATTTGAAGATGAATTATATAAAAGAAGTTCAGAGTATTGCACCTGTAGAAAAAATGCGTAGAATAAAATCACAGCTTTCCAGGAGAGAATTTATTTAGTACAAGTCACAAAATGGTGGAAAACAGTGTTATAATCACATTTAATAATTATTTATTCATACATAATAAAATGCCTGAATGACTTTGTAAAAACACAGAGCAGAGTAAACAGTAAGTATTCTGGGAAAAGAGAGGAGGTGGCTAGTTCTGACCGTGCTCCTGCCAGCTTGGCTGTGTCTGCCAGGTGTGGGGCTTGCAACCCTGCAGCTGCAGAGCCTGGCTGCAGATGCAGTTACATGGACAGACTTTTACCTGAGCTGGAAGATCCTATTTGCCTGGAAGGAGGAGAAAAGCAGGACAAGATGCCTCATGGAACACAGCACTTCTGCTCCTCAAAGCTGCATTCACACACAACGCTACTAACGCAACATGTAGCCACAGTAAACGCAGTAGCAAAGCATGCCTGGTGTAAATCCAGATGCGATGATGCTTGTGCTTAGAAGTGAGAAGTAAATAGTAACAATAAAGTGCCAAGTATAACCTTAAAAGAAGGATACCATTTGGAAAGAAAGAAACTGTAAAGAATGGGATTTTACGCACTTAATCACCTAACAGTAAAGAGGTGAAGAAAAACTTATAGGACTTAAGTAAAGTGCTATGGTCTCTTCTGTGAGTATTCTTATGAATTACTAAATGGCATATAAATAGGAAAAGATGTCATTGGGGTGCTTTTAAAAATCACCAAACATACTAAGTCTAGGACACACAGTCTGTCTATAAACTAATTACAAGCAGGCTGCATCACATTCTTTCTCATAAACTTGCACATTACAGAGCCAAATTTAGGTTAATTGTGAAGCTGGAGACAAATGCAAAAGTATTTCAGTTGCTGAGAAATGTTTCACTTTACTAAAAAAAAAACTCAGAAAAAACAGAAGGGGGAAAAAAAAAGAAGAGAAGAGAAAAAAGAAGCATCTCCGGAGGTTTACTGCTAGCTTAGTTTCTGGTTTGTGTCAACTTGTTTATATCAGCTGCTGATTTGCGTCACTGGCTTGGCTTTGTGGTTGTATCTGGGGCCTGATGGACACCCTGGTGCATTAAGAAATTCACCACAACAGTACAGCATGTTAAGATCAGATAGCACAGCCTAATGTTGTTTTCTTAAGCACACACACCACACACAACCCTACTTAGAAGTTACTGCAGGCAGCTAAGAGAGGTGAACTCTAGGTTTGATGCAAACCAGCTTTAAATTCAGATAATAGGAAAATGTCCATGTAGCATTAAAAAAGTGCATACTACATATTTTTAAGGCTACCAAAAGTATATTTTTAAAGGGTTTGTATTTCTAGGAATCAAAATACCTTATAAGTCTTCAATTCCTCCAAGTTTTTAGTAGAGGCATCTTGAACCACTGCATATTTACTGTGTTGTGCAGGGAAATATTTTATTTTGAGATGTAAAACATAATTTTAGCTGTGCTTTAATTAGCTCATTGGAAACTTTAAAAAGTAAATCCTGAATATTTAAGCTTGAACTTCTGATCATTTGCAATATTGACCACAACATAACTTAGATGCTCTGCTTACACCACAGGTGCCCATACAGAAGTCAAAGTTACACATTAAGCTTTGTACCCATGATTAAATGGCACATGTTCACACTTACAGAACTATCTAAGTAAAATGCCTGTTTAACTGAATGCTGCAGAAATTATGCCTTCCTGCTACTCCAGATGCCTAAAGTTAAAAACACTAATCAGGGACTACTGTATTTCTGAGGGCAGACTTCAATAAAGCTTTTATTTCAGCTGCGGTTCTGCTTCACATTTTCTGTTCAAGCTTCCAGAAAAAAGCCTTACAATTCTTTCTATTTTTGTGATAGTTCATAGAACGTCTAGTGAATAAACAAAGAGAAAACACCCTAACAGACATATTTCATAAGACAAAATAAAATGTTTTCAAACCCATGCTTGCTTTATGCAAACTTTCTATGAGAAACACTGAAAGATCTCTAAGAGCCAAAATATTCCACAAGCATTTTCCTGAAATAAAACATGGGTTTTCTGTTTAAAAATGACAAATTTGATCAAATTTATGTTAAGATATTAAAATTACTTCCAGTACAAATACTACAGTTAAAATCTTTTGACCAATATGTTTTACTTCTCTTTTTCTTTCTGAAAATTTCAAAATACTTGGCTTTTGCCCAATTTGAAATGAAGTCAGATTTTGAAATCTTGATTTCTTGAGTGAGGCAGAATGATTATCCCCTAGGTTGTACTGATAATATACCATATTTTAAATTGAGGAGCTGCTGTTCTAGAGACTACACAATGAATTCAGGAAGACCCACCAAAGCAAAAAAACTTGCAAAGAACAATAACCCAATTTTTAAACAATGGGTCCAGGAACAATCCAGGGAAAAGCACATCCTAGTCTGTATAGTCTAGAGCTATTTTTCAGAAGTGTATGGTTCATTACAGCAGAATGTAATAACAGAAATAGTGCTGCTGCCTGCACAGAAAATGGATGTGAATATCACAAGAGATGCTACAGCAGCTCTACACTTCCCAAAATATTCTACCATGCAGAAGTAACTCCTTTAGTAGTGAGTATAATTTTCTGGAGGGATGTGTTGTATTGCCCCTATAAAGTAAAAAAGCTGAGATCCTGAGGATCTTCCCCCTTCTCCCCCTCTCCTGTGTGTTAACACAAAGCATCATTTTGCATCCTGACTGACAAAGTATTCACCTACAGTCATCACTTTTGATAGATACTTTTTTCAAGAGGAGTTGGGACATATGGTGTCAAAGAGAAATTTATCACTTGGCAGCTTGGTTTGCTGTGTTTGACCTGCATTCTGAAGTAAATAGCAGATTCTGTACAGAATTGTTATGACCTACTCTTTCAGAAGTATAATAAAACTGCAAATAATACAGACAGTTTTCATTGGGTCTTTATTAATCCCTGTTAAAACATAGTTGAGAGAAGCAAAGGAGTTTTGATTTCATTCAATAGCTTTTATAAATATTTCCTCATCATCCTCTATGTCAGCACTCCTCTGTTCTGGAACTGGGAGCTTCCAGAAGCATTGTGAAGTGTTAACAGAGCTGGTGGAATCTGCCACACCAGCTGGAAGAAGCACACTGAGGATCTGGTGAGTAGGAATGAGCCAGAAATTTAGCTGGAATAGGTCTGTGGTTTCAGGGCTGTGCCACAGACTTTGGGCTTTAAGGAATTCTGGTCCTGCTGGCTCCAGCATAGGAGGGAAGAATGATGAGGAACAATAAGGAGCAATTTGGCCGTTGTTTAGTGTATGAAGACTGTGTTGAAGATAGCAGAACTCCTTGGATGCCCAACTCCAGCACAGGGAGGATGGGAAGAAGAACAGAAAAATGATGAGCAGAGGTCTCCAGTGGATTTGTGCACCAAAGAGCACCATCATCTCATCCACAGGGGAGCTACTTCCTTTGGGGGCCCCTCTTCTCTCCACCACTACGATAAGTCAGGAGTTTTGCCCTCCCCATATCCTCAGGTCTCTTTTAATTCAGCCATCCCAGAGAGTTTTCATGGTTCCCAAATTCCGTCCTTTCAGGCCTCCTTAAAAATAGCAGAGGGGCCCCTAAGTATGCCACTAAGACAGTCAGAGAAATTTGGAAAGGAGGTTTTGCAAAAATATTTACTATGTGAACACCCTTCTGCTGGTCTTCATAGGAACAGAACTAAGTGACCAAGGGGGAAATCTGAAACCAAAGCTCCCAACTGAACCCACAATTAAACAGAAAATCAACATGCCCTGCCTGTAATGACAACTGAAAAACTATGTCAAAAGCAAAAGCCTTCGGTGTCTTTATAGCTTTACAATAATTTTTTCCGATTTGTTTAAGGGTATCCTAGTTGAATAAAATACACAGAAAGATGTGCACTCTTTGGTGCTCTGCTGACAGCTAAAACTAATTCTGTTTAGTTCAGAGGTTTGACTAACTGCTTATTGTCAATTCTGGCTATTAGTCACTTACTTTGATGAAGCAAAGTTGAAAAATAAGAAGCTAAGTCAGTTCTTTAGTTCAACAATCCTTTCTAGCTGAGAGCGTAAGAAAATTAAAATTTGGCTGTATTGCTTACATTTTATTTCTTCAGAAATTCCAGCATTGTGAAACAATTATTGTAGGAAAAAGGTTATATGTTTTGCTTTTTTTAAATATACAGGTAACTACTTTTGAAATAAACAACTGTAAATTTCAGTGTACATAATGTCGTTTGAGTCTTATCACTTAGTTTTTCACACTCCTTGTTTTATGTAACTGACGTGGTAAGAATGGGTGAGGCAGAGTTAGTACTGTTACATAACGTGATAGAGAAACTACTGTGGAGCTTTACCATACCATGACAGACACAGCTACAGCAATGGAGGAGAAAGTCATTCTTGGCCTGAGAAAGTCACTGCTTGTCACCAGTGAAAGCTGCTCTGATGGTAGGTGAAAACCCACTTCAGTGGTGGCAGGTACATGGACTGTCCATTAAAATGGATATTTGATATTGTTCAGAAGAGACTTCTGAGAATAACACTACAAAGAGAATTTGATAACTTCAAAGGGAACTAATGAAATTTTCACCTAAAACAATGAATGTCACAGATTTAAGCGTCCAGATTAAAAAAGGTAGAGAAGAGTAAAAAAGATGGAGTATCCCCTCCATTCTGAAGAGTTGAAAGTGGGGGAGAGCTTGTGGACCTGCCATATCAAACAAAAAATTCTGCCACAGGAAATGTCTAACCATAAGTACAGGGACGGTATGACTGTAGATGAGAGAGTGAGAATATGAAGGAAAATACAGTTTTGCTAAACAGCCTGTCAAAGAATTGGCATCCTTTGGGATATTTGTCCAAAATTTTATGTTTTTAAGCTGTTGCAAATCAAAGAGAATAGTTTTGTGAGAAATATGTAAACAGGTCAGTATGACATTGATCAGATGAATGGATAGCTCATTTTAATACAGTGTCAAATGCTGTAATGCAGTTCTTGCTCAACTTCCATATTTAACTGGTGCAAGTATCACTGAATAAAAACACAATTATTACAGTATCCAACTACTGGCTTGGTGACCACTTCAGGTCAAAGATTCAATCTGCTTTCTCCTTACAGTTTAACAGAACACAGGTTTGAGGCTCAGAAAATCCTGTGCCAAGTGACCTTCAACAAATCACTTCAGTGTGCCACAATTCCTGTACAAATTAAATAAAGCAAAATATTTTTAATTCTTAGCAAACTTCTTTCAAATCAGCTGATCAAACTTTAGAAAAAAGTGCCATTACTTTTGTATGTTAATTTGAATGCACCACCTGGCATGACTATATTAATAAGGCCATTATTTCTGAGTAAACACATACATGTTTTTACCCAGATTCTTAATTTAACGAATACATTCATGTAAGTTATCACAGGTGTCTTTCTGGCACCTTTGTAAAATCCATGAATGATGCAGAGTATCCTTCTCTCCTCCTCTATTTTTCAAGCCATCTGTGTTTCTCAATTTAATGTTCATTTAAACTAGTTTCCTGTTCACAGAGGGAAGGGTTTCTAGCAGAGAAATACTGATGTAGCTACAACAGGCTATTTAAAATGCTAGCCCTTTTATCCATCCCTCTCTCATCCCTAATGGAAGCCTAGCAGACTTGGTAAGTTTGAAGACACATGCACTTTTCAATGATTGCTGTGCATAATCCAAAAATTCAGAGCGAATTCCCCTTCCCGCTGTTAAAGCCAAGCCTCCAGGCTGAATCTGAACAGTCAATACTTTCTTTTCCTGTGAACTCTGCAAGAAGATGTTAAGGGAAAGCTAAGGTACAATGTGCAAATACTCTGGTGTTCATCAGTGAGTTTACTGGCTCATTATTTTTAATTTCCATTGGCTCATAGCATATTCATATTATGGTAAGATAACCCAGGCTGGAATGAACCTCAGGAGATTTCTACTCCAATCTTCTGCACAAAGCAGGATCAGCTGTAAGGTCAGACAAGGTTTCTCAGGGCTTTATCTGCCCAGGCCCTGGAGAACACACAGCCCCACTGGGCAAATAATTCCAGTGTTTGATTGTCCTCATGGTGAAAAAGCTTTTTCTTACATCCACTCTGAACCTCTCTGGCTTCAGCTTATACCTTCTGAGTTTGGTCCTCCACCATGCAGCACTGTGAAAAGATCTGTCTCCTTTTCCATAATAATTTGATTATGGCAAGGGCAAGGCTGTTTGGTCTCCCCAAAGCCTTCTCTCTTGCAGATTGAACAAGCTCCTTCAGCCTCTCTGCAAGGCAAGTGCTTCAGCCTCCTGGCCACCTCGGTTGCCTTCTGCTGAACTTGCTCAAGTTTATTAATGTGTTTCCTAAAATGGAGGGGCCTGAAACTGGACATAGGCTTCCAGATTTCATTTCATGACTAGGGATCTCATGAGTACTGAGCAAAGAAGGCTATTTACTTCTCTTGATCCTGTTAGCATTGCTAGGAAGCTGTTTTTTTTCTCTACTGCCAGGGCATGCTGCTGGCTCATGTGCAGCTTGCTGTCTGACAATAATCTCACAGCCTTTTTTGCAGAGCCCTTTCACCATCTCTGTCTAGTAGTTCCTACTGTCCAAAGGAGGTCTTAGGCTTATGAAATCCAAATTCCTATCAATGACATCAGCTGTGCAACCAGACATTGACCCATGGAATCCATCTGCTCCTCTCCAAGCCCTTCCTCTGCACTGGCAAGACTCAACATATCATCACCTACATCTCCATAACTTTGGCCCTGATTCTCATAGCTGTCCAGCCACTCTGGAGATGTTCAAGGCTTCTGCTCCAGATGTATTAGTGCTGCCAATGTACTTAAGCAGCAAGAGAAATAGCACATGGGTTGGACAAGTCTTGGCAAATTTTTGCAGCATGCTGGATCTGAGTTCCCAGCAAGAGCTGGACTTCTTAGACAGCAAGTTGGATAAGCATATTGAGCCTTCTGTACCTCTAGAGGCGATTCCTACACTACTGTCAGTCATGGCTTCCCCATGCACTAATGCATGTCCCACCAGGAGGCTGTGTTTCTTCCCCATGGATGGCTGTCTCTAACCTTGCCTGCTACCAGCACACTGAACCAGTTCTGCAACTGCAGGTCTGCCATTCTCTCCTCACTAGGAGTCACAAAATTCCTGTCTTTCCCAGGCTGGAGCTTTCCACTTGACTCCCACAACTGACTGTGGTCTCTGGCTGCCATCGCTCTGACAAGTTACAGGTTCAGGCTTTTGCATCTGCAGGATGTCTATGAAGATGCCATTTATTCTTCCTGCTGCTTTTCAGTTTGTCCCCTTGCTCCCACAGTTCCCTGTCTTGGCAAAATATTTCCCCATTTATTACACACCTTGTGCCCTTTACTTCTGCTCCAGCCTTGGGGAGACACACCAGCTGTGCTCTGCAGTCTGAGATCTGGAAAGCTTTATCTTCCCACTGAAGCTTTGACTTGAGTAGAGGCTTCTGCTGTGCCAGGGGTAGCTACTTGGCACTGGGAACCGTGCCCTGTGGTGCAACACTGCTGCTGATGAGTCCCACATGGCTTCTGCAGATTTCTGGCCTCTTTCCATGGGCCTTTCTAAGTAAAGTGCTGCTTCTGAGAGGTGTGCCCTGAGACCTGTGCTCTGGGACTGCTAACATGAGCTGAATTGATACTTGAATTCTAACTAGGATCAAACTTTCCCAGCAGTAGAGTCTGGACCTGAGGACACTGGAAAAAACCACCCCAGAAGACCTAGCAGTGAAGTCCAAAGTACCTCATCGAGCTGCAAGTACTGGAAGAGTCCAAGAAGCACCCCAGCTCCATGGCATGTTCCCAGTCCCATGAATTGCCAGTCTGAATGCCATGTCCCTCTTTGCAGCTCCTAGTTGCTATATTCCCGAAAGACCCTTGCTGTTACAGAATTAGCCTGGCCCCAGTGTGGGGTACCTTCTCATGAGGCTAGAAGTCCACTTGAACATGTCCTGAGAGCAGTGTGCTCATGAACTCAATCCCCCCATCTGCACTGCCCTACAGCAACTGGAAGGAAAGCACAGGCAACCATCCTTCCACGATGAAAGTGTTCCATCACCCTCATTGGTTGTGTCCCTTTTTGCAAAGCAAGCCTGGCAAAGCACCCCTAAAGCATTGGTCAGTTGTGGAGGCCATCACCACACACCCACGTCACATCCACAGCAACTGGAAACTCACCACAGGCATAGAACCATAGAATCCTTGGTTTGGAAAGGACCTCTAAGATCATTGAGTTCGACCATTAACCCAGCACTGCCAATTCAACCACTGAGCACGTCCCTAAGACCATCTACAGGTCTCTTAAATACCTCTGGGGATGGAGAATCAACCAACCACTTCCCTGGGTAGCCTGCTCCAATGTTAGACAGCCCTTTTGGTGAAGAAATCTTCTGCACCTCACCAAGGTCCTCCACCAAGAGTCTCTGCTAATGAGACCATGAAAGTGCTCAGACACTCTCTGAGCAGGTCTCACTTAGCTCATGGCTGCAGCTGCCCTTGTAACATCCAAAAACTGATAGGTCTTCTGTAGAAGTCATCACTTGATGCCTGTGACAGATTCATATTTTCTATTTTCCATCAGCAGTTGGTTTTAAAGAGCCTAAATGGTAATGTTAGCACCTCAGGTGTGTCATTCCTGAATTCCTAAGTCACCTTTGATGGAGAGTGTAAATATCTAGATATTCCTAATCTTCAATAATTATTATGTTACTCAAAAGAAAAATTTCTCAAAGACAGTAAATTTCTTAAAATATCACATTTCCTTTCTCCGGGCTTAAAAATAATCTCAGCCACCCAAACAAGAAACTATGTTATAAAAGAAGATAAGTTATATATATAAAGTTATGCCATGTCCTTTGAATGTGCATATACTGCTCCCACTGCAATGAAAAGTTGCCTGCACACTGATGCATAGATTTTGGCTTAAAAGATTGACACCCTGTTTAGATTAAGACAGATATCGTCAGAAGTGATAGGGTAAAAGTGTGACCAAATATTTTTCTTGTATCTTTTTACAGCGCTCACGTAATTCTCCAGGCAAAAGGTTCAAAACAAAATAAAACTCAACATTTCAAAGCTCTGCTCAAAAAATAAAATAAATGCCAAAACTCCTAGATTGTAACAAACTACTATGAGATGGAGAAAATATTGTAAGAAAAATATTTTGAATCCAGAATGCCAAATAGATTCTCGCATATGATAAGGAGGAAAAAATACTTTAAATACAAGAAGAGTCTGGTTTAAAATGAAGTAGAATAATAAACTGAACATTTAATAATAAAGAAAGGCCTAAAATTGACTAAACTATGCCACGTGAAAGGTTATGAGAAGACAGTGCAAGAGAAACAGCGTTTGACAGGGGCATGTGCAGTTCTCATTGCTATTGATAGAATTTATATGTATATCAGAGACAATGTGGTTCATTGCATATAGCAGAATTCATAACAATGACAAAAGATCCAGAAAAATGAGAAGCAATGATTCACCATTACTGTACTTTAAGCTCTCTGACTTCACAGGTAGGTATTGCCTTATCTCGTTTACATGGGACTAAAAATCTGTGTGATGAGACTGAACGCATATTCTTTGCATACCATCAGGAGGCACATCTGGAGTCATGAATTGCCCATGACAGACAAAACCATTGCCACAGCCTTCTCTCAGATTTAATTTCAGAATCCAGATTTAGCTTCAGAATAAACTGAAGCTTCAATTTACAAAAAAACTACTTTCTTAAAACAGGGGGATTGTCCCAGACAATAGAAGCAGTGAGGACCTGCTATCTCCTTCTTGCCACTGAAGATTTAAAAACTTGAATTTAAACATCCAACAGTTTTGAGTATACTATTCTGACATACTGTCTCCACAGCAAAATATTTGGGGATTTTAGTGGGGTTTTAGTTCTTCACATATGAGTACCATCTAGAAATTTTGTCCCAATGCGGGATGAAAAATATTTCCAAATCTTGAAATTTTTCATGGAACTGCAATTAGGTTTACCAGCTTGCACTAGTTAGTAGAAAAGCCATGTCAAAAGAAAATACAACTATTTGATGTAAGTAGGGACCAGAACACATATTTTAGAACACAAGGGGCTAAAGTAAACTTCAGCTGTTGTTTTTAACAGCAAACAAATATTTCTGTAGTCACAGGGAGTGAGCCCAAGAGGCCTGGACACTGTTTGCATGTCCTGAGCTCAGACGTGCATTGGGATGCAGTGCTTGGAATCACTCCTGTTGTGGGTTCATTGCACAGCAGAATGTAGGAAGGGATAAGCTCTGTGAAGGCCCATCTTACATCCCCAAAGCCACCATCATATAAAGTGAAAACCTTTGAGGTTTCTCAAACTCTTAGTATATAAAAGATATTTATCTATGGATGCTGAGCTGCTTGTTGAGTTTAAGGAGATCCATGGGGCAATGCTAGACTGTGGGAAACAACTGTACTATGGGGAACATTTGTACTTAGCAAGTGCATTGGCTGTTAACCTATGAGCACCACAGCAGTTAAACACTTTCTGTGTTCTGCAGCACACCTGGGCCAGGTTCTTGTGCTAAGGCACAGTTTGGGCTCAGGAGAAGCAGATGATGCCTTTGCCAGCACCCTAAGTGCTTTGAGAGGGCCTAATAGCCATGATTGGCCTCATCTGGGGACTTCTCACACCTCCTCTGTCCACTGGCTCAGGAGCCCCATCTAAGCTCAGGCTGTGCCAGGTGATCTGGACTGGATCTGGCTGATCCTCCTTCCTGCCTGGAGCTGTCAGATGGCAAGTGCTTTTGACCACACAGTTCCCTTGTATTTCGTATACACCTGAAAGAATTCACTGTAAAACTTGAACATGGAAGTCTTGTAAGGCACCACACCATGAGCCTTTTAGGATGATTTTATCAAGAAGCAACTTATGTGTGTATTGACATATTTGTGCTGATAAAGGCCAGTACGTTAAGAGCAACATTAATTAATTAACACAGCACCATGAGACTTCAGTAAAACCTGTCATGTTTTCTTAGTTTGTGGGCTGTAAAGTTTCTCAGTAAGTCAGAGTATTAGCATCAGTACTATAAAGCATCATTTGATATTGCTACTGAATCTGGTTATTAAAGCACATTATGAAATATTAATGACCAGCTTTTTCTTTCACTTAGTGAAACTGTTACTGCACATAGTACTACTTAGAAGGTGACAAAAACTTTTTTTTTTTAAAGAAAGCAACCTTAGTAAATAGTTTTAAAGTTACATTTCCTATCTGAGATCCTGAGAATGGAGCAAAACAGCTTATCTGCAGAATAAAAAATATGAAGCAAAATACTTGATGCTTTCCATTTCCTCCCCAAAATAATTGAAAATAAGAAAATAATTAGAAATCACAATTCAAGTACTATTGCACCTGGTTATTTTTCAGTTCCTAGGTGCAATTGTATAATCACGACTGACAGAAAGACAGGACTGATCTTGTGGTTCTGAAACTATTTGCAAGTACCAGTGGACATAAAAGATGACCTTTAATTTTTATTCTGCACCAGTTATTTTCCCCATGAGCTATATAGCTTCAAGCTATAAAATCTAGTTCTAGGTGTACATAGCTAAAATTTAGCACCTGCTTGTCAAATCTGAGAATGAAATTTTGCAGATAAGCAACTTGTAAACTTAAGACAATAAATTATGGAGTAAGTAGCTTTTTCTGTTTACTTTAAATGGGCAACACTGGAGTTCAGTTAGTACAAATATACTCAAGTTAACCTACAGTGATATGAAATAATTTGCTTTACTGGCCCTATTTGAAATGAGAGTTCTATTGCATTATGGAAATGTGGAGAGTTAGTCCAACTTTGCTCACCAAAATCAGTATGCCGTTCCTCAAGGACAAAGGATCCCAACCACTACATGAAATCTTCTCTGAAAGTCAGATTTAGGATGTAGCTGGAGGCATTATTCCCAGTGAAGCACAGGACTGAAAGTATAGGCTTTTTATAGCTGGCAAATAGGCTTTGGCTCACAGTTCACCTGGCGCAGTGTATGGGTTGTGGGCCTGCAGTTAAGGCCAAGACTAACGTGTGATTGTGTCAGGTTTTGAATTAATGACAGCAAGGACTGAAGACCTGTGTTTATCCTGGGAATTGCAAGGAACCTGATGCTGATGCAAGCAGCAGCAATGAAAGATTTCATGGTAGATTATTTGGTATCTGGTGGCTGCCAGGCTGCAGATCACTAAAATGAGTGATATCTTTAGCAGAAGAGCTGTCAGAGTTCGCTTTGCTTCATTGTGCAAGTTTTAAGTCTCTGTAGCAGTTTTCCCATTTCCTTTTAATAAAGTACTTGGGAGTTGGTCCTTTTATTTCACCCAGTAGGACTGCAAAGTTGTCCAAATATGAAGATCATGGGAACAAATACATCATTACTGCACCTTAGGAAACAGATAAGAAGAAAGCTTCATATACCTGTTTTATGAAGCTTTTGCAAAATCAAATAATGGATGAATTTACACCTGTAACCCATTTCAAACATAGTTCAAGGTGACAAAACTGACATGAAAAATTTAACAAATAACTGCAACAAATAACCTGCTGGTTAGTATTGGATTGATTCACCACTGCTCATTATTCTTCAGTGTCAGTGAAGACCTAGTCCCACTTCATAATCAATATGTGCAGAAACAAAGTCATTATGACTATTTTTAAGCTGAAAATATTTCATCTCTGCATTAAATCTGAATGTTTTCCCCAAGGTGCTATTTTTCCTTGGTTTGCCCCAGAACAAGAAAGGAGGGGTAAAAAAACCAACTCAAAACAAACCTAAACCCTTAGAAAAAAACAGGAAAAAGAGACAGTTTTCATCACCTTGTAGAATATCTGCTAATTTCTCTCTACAGTGCAGTATAGAAGTCTGTCATAAGACACTATAAAAGAACAAAGTTTCACTTAAACTTTTATTCAACGTTTCCATTTAGTGCATTTTGAAAGTAATAAGTGGAAATTAATATGATAATCACAAGGAAACAGGACACAAATTTATTCAGGAACTTGATCAACACATTTTTGTTCAGAAAATAATAATGCAGCACTTGAGGAGAAGGGTTGGCATTTAAACAAAAGCTGGATGCATATGAAGCAATGTTTTAAATTTGTAAAAAGGTGACAATCCTTTTTGCTTGACAGTCACACATAGAAGTTGGAAATAAATTACTTTTTTAAACAAAAAGACATTGTCTTTTTAAATTGTTGCTCATACAGAACTCTAGGTACACAAGAGGAGCAATATTGTATTCTTAACTTAGGCCATTTCCTACTTATTTTGAAAAGGATCATTACTTTTATGATTTTTAGCTTCCATTCAGAATATAACAAATAAAATTTATTTGCTTTAAAAGAAGTATTAGTTTGCTTTTGGCTTTTTGGGGAGGGGAGTACGTTTTTTGTTGTTTCTTTGTTTGGGGGATTTGTGGGCATTTTTGTTTGTTGTTTTTGTTCATTTGTTTGGTTGTTTTTTTTCCCATCATCTGTTTTAGTACTTGATAGAGCTGCACAAAATTGTCATAAAGTAAAAAAAAAATCCTGGTCTCATTCCCTTGAGAAAAGGAATGCGTAGAGAATCCAAGATGACAACAGCGCTCTGCAGACAGTAAATTTAAGCATAGTGTATTCCGTTTCTGTTAAAGAGTAACATTTTGAACAGAAACCACATAAGAAATGCTGGCTTAGCATTCTTCTTGCTCAAAAAAAAATAGGTTCTTTATGGATTTTTGGGAACTCAGTTTACATCCCCATGTGTGTATTTTGTGCCAAATGTGAAAGGCAAAGGTACTGCAAAACTGCTGAAGGGGACAGAGTTAAAAGCCTTTGTGTGATCCTCATATGAGGAGACTGAACTACAACCACCAAAATGTTCTCTCACTGCTCTGAAGGATGTCTTTACTAAGGAGATGCTGTCAGGGTTCAGGTTAGACCTCCCTTCATCTCCCCAGTGCTATGTGAACTGTGAACATCGAAACCAGGACCAACTGCAAATTACTCTTCCTCCTGTTATTCCAATCTTGAATCTTTTCACTCCTCAGGGAGGTCCTGAGGTTCTCATAAACAATTTTCACATAGTTAAAACACCCACCTGGCTCACTTCTGGACTCTTCCTAGCCTCAGAGAAACCTACATGAATACTCTGATTTCTCCTTTCAGAAAACAATCACTTCTTTTCTGTTTCCTGAAGAAAGCTTATGTTCTCCTGTCCCCACAATGCCATCCTTCACAAGGAAAAGTGAGAGAATATGTCTCAGTATTTATGGACAGTAGAAATGGTCCAGAAATACAAGAGAAAAAAAAATCCTTTCTTTTGAAAATCCACTTCTCCTCAGCTTCTTTTCTCTGAAAAACGTATGTCTGCTCATTAACTTGCCAGTCTTATGCAGAGTATGAACAGGTCAATCTAAGACTATCCCAGAATATCAGACCCTCTCTCCCTAGAGACAAACATTTACCCATACTCATTAAGAAGCTTCTTTCTCCAGATCTGGCACCTAAGTTGCCAGTAGTAACAAAGCCATTTCAGTTCACTTGAGATGTTCCCACCAGATTCTTTATGACTTCCCAACCTCTATAATGATGTGATGTTTTAAGAGGAGTCAGGACTTGCTAATGTTCTCACCCTTGGGGGAATTCAACATCTATTTGTCACCATGCAATCAAATCAGGGACCAGAAAAGATGTGGGAGAAAAGTAAGAATAAATTTATTTCAATACATTACAAAGATTACATTATGAAGAATACATTACTACATTTGGAGAAAAACATAAAGAGAAATTTCAAAAATACACGTAGTGCCCTTTGGATGTTCTGCCATGATAGAAATTTTGACCCAGTTCTTGAAAGAACTGCACTGCCAAGCAAACCAAACTTGCCCCCAAGTTCACTCTTTGTCTCACCTCTACTTTCTCTAAGATATCATGTAGAACATTTCATCTTCTGTACCAGGACGAAAAAGAAAGATGAAGAAAATCATTCTACCAGTCACAGGTTAAGAAAAAAACAACTCCCTCAGGCAGATGGGCTCTTTTACTCCTCCCTTTCTGTCTTTGAGACCAATCAAGGCTCTCAAAGTGCTAAGGAGCTAGCATAGCACTGCAAGCACCACAGAGATGAGCAGGATAAGCCTGGCCTGGGGCTAAGGATGCTCTTTTAAGCAGCTTGGGAAGACACTGGAACAGGCATCACAGTTTGAGCTGAAACCCAGCAGTTCAGTCAGCAGCACAGATAACAGCAGGTTAAACTATTTTTCCTCTCTGGTCTTGGACCAGTATGAGGTTTGTCTGATCGAGCACAAAGCCAATAAAGTGTCTGACTAAATGTGAGAATATTACCTATAAAACCAGCCTGACACAATGGTACAAGACATCAGTGTCTCTGTCATTCAGATTGCCTTATATCACAGCGTAAAACGGGGCAGAAAAACATAAGAAAACCAGGAATTCTTTAAACTGGAAAGAGATAAATATGTAAGGATACAACCAAAGCAAAGTTTAATACAACAAGGTTTTTTCAGTGAACAATACCAACCCCCTTATTTCTAATATAATTTTACATCACTGTGTTACTGGAAACAAAATAGGCAGTGCATTTATTGAAAAAGTCTGTTTTTATCTGAAAAAACTGTTTTTATCAGAGAGAGAAATTTAGGTCTGAAGCAAGCAAATGCTATCAGCTGCAAACAACTTAAAAGATTATTAAGTTCCACAGCATGTGTGGGTCACTGGAACAATGGTACATCCAAGGGACAATTTATTACTTACATATATACATTGTTATATTTTGAGTATACACTGACGATTTTTTTTTTAAGTGCAAAAAGGACTGTGAAATTGAAGTATCTTATCTTTAGCCATTTAGGGTCAACAGCTAATTCACTAAAAATATACAAAATTCAATACATTTTTCCATTTTTATGTAAACAGTCTGGCAAATTTTCCTTTTCAAGGTGCCTCTAAGAGATGAGGCCAACTCTCTTACCCCACAAAAAGGGCTTTGTGTAGCTGGAGAGCAGTTGTTATAAGAAGGCAAAGTATGCCTTCAGAGTTCTTTTCCCAGCATTTTTAGACTGTCTGTGAATTAGAAAAAATGAGATTAGTATTCAGCTACCTTGAAAATATCTCAGCATTCAGACTTCTTTTTGCATAAAAGAAACATTAGTGTTTAATATTACACTTAAGACTCTACCTGTGATTCAGCTTTATGCAAAAATCTATGATTTTTAAAAAGTTAACATGTAAAAGACTAATTCTGGAAAACAAGCAAGAAAGTCCCCCAGTTTACTTGAACCAGCAGAATTTGACCCAAATTATTATTTGCCTGCAACATGGATCTTGTGTTGCTGAAGTGTATGAAAGGAATTTCCAAATCAGCAACCCACAACTATAATTTGCCAGTATGTGGCTTCATATCAGGGGTTGCAATGAAATGTTTGTTTTTATTCTGTGAAATGTGAATGTCTCCCACAAAACTCAGAACTGCACATTAATATAAACTTGGAGTAAAATAATCAAAAGGGGCATTCTTGGTAGTGCCAGAAAATTAAACAAAACAGAAAATCTGAAGAAATTTTCTTAGATATACTACTCTTAAACTTCGTAATATTTAATTGCTCAAAGCATTAAATCATCTAATCTGATCTTACCTATGGAGGTAAGGGGCCATTCGATTTTACCCAGGTTCCTGTACATAAATCTGTTCATAAAATATTTCCATTCTCAGATGATTAAGCTGAATGTCCCAAGCACAGACAAGGGTTTGGCTCTCAGTAGTGACAGATGGTAACTAAGCGAAGATGAATGATATCAGCAGGTAAATCATACCAGTAACTGCTGAAGGAAGCAACAAGTTCTTGTCTACCCAGAGACAAAACTTCCCACTTCTGAAAGTATTAGTATGGGCCTAGTAACCATCTCAGCCTTGAAAGTACCTCAGCACAAGGACCTCAGCACAACTTTCCTTTTAATAAAGAGAATGAGTCCTACCTTGTAACTCTTCTGCAGTTCTGCTTTTGTGATCCACCTTTGAACCATCTCAAGGAACTTCAAGGCTGAGCAAGGACAAATATAAAAGCACAGGGGAAAGATAAAAAGAGTTGTTTGGAAATTACCGAACTATTGGTTTAGCAGCAGCTGGTATTTAAAAAAAAACCCAACAAATCATGGAATGAATAATCCAACCACTTCATGACTGAAGTAGTACTCATCATAGTTATATTGAAAATAAATTGGGTCAGATCATAGTTTCTTTCTGTGAAAAGAGTAACATGCTTTGAGAGGGTAACACTTTGTGCATAAGGAAGAGACAACAGATGCTGTATGTCCATATTTTGTAGAGTTTTTGACACTTTTTCACATATCCCTAGTTTGCTTATGAAAATGTTACCTACTCTAGAGGAAATATGCACATTGAACGTATAAAACTGATGGAAAACCTATTTAGAAGTAGCTATCATTAATTCACTACCAATGTGACATGTGCAGGAGTCTGCCCTGTGGCTGATACCGTTTGATGCACTAGTTCTTGAAGCAGGTTGTAAAGTGAAGAGGAAGTTTTTTGAACTGTCAGTTACACCAGCCTGTGAGGAACTGCAAGCATTTGGGCAGGAGGGCTATAATTCAAAGTGATCTTGACAAACAGGAAATAAATCTGAAAAAGGAGACTGCAATTCAGTAAAGACATGTCCAAGATCCAGCTCACTTCTCTTGCTTTTTGCAGCGCAACAAGCATACATACAGGTTGGGGAATGTTTAGTTGGCAGCTGTACTGAAAAGGATCTGAAACTACAGGATTGACATGCTGTATGTGAGTCAACAGTATCAATGCCATTGGTAAAAAGCACACATGACTATCATGAAGGAGATTGATAAAGTTGTTATTTTACCATTTTCAACTCTTAGGGCTTACCTGCAATACTGTGTTTAATTCAGGTATATTTTAAGAGAGATTTGGACAAATTCCAGAGCCTAACAAAAAGCAATAGGCACGGCTGAAATCTCTAACACATCATCGTTGAGGATAGACCGAAAGCACTGAGATGGTTCAGGCTGAAGAAGAGACCAAGGGGGAAAATTGTTTTAGTGTTCAAATTCTGAAGAATGGTCCTCCTGACTGATGCATAGAGGAAGGCAATAATCTACTCTTCTTACAGGTATTAGGAGCAATATGCATATGCACGGCAGCAAAAAAGGCATTATTATGCAATTGTCCCACTCAGCACTTGACAGGCCACACCTGCAGTACAGTTCTGGTCCCAACAAAGGAAGATTCAGACAGCCTAAAGAGGGTCCCAAAGAAGGGACACAAAGATGATCAAAGACTGAAGGAGTTAGGTCTTTTCTCTCTGGAGAGAAGAGGGCTCAGAGGGACCTCATCACAGTATTACAGTACTCAAAGGGTGACTACAAGGAGGCCAGAGGGTCTCTCTTCACAAAGAGCCACATGGAAAAGACAAAGGGCAATCAGTAATGGTTGCACTGGGAGAGGTTTCATCTCTATATAAAACAGAAATTGTGCAAGCAGTCAATCACTGGAACAGCCTCTCCAGGGACATGGTAGAGGCCTCATCACTGGAGATTTTCAAGATGTGACTGGACAGGGTGCTAGATATGCCCATCTAGGAAGGCTCCCTTTCACATGAAAAGTGGGACCAGACTGACTAGCTTTTGAGGTCTTTCCCAACACACGTTCTATGGACTTTTTCAGACCACAAGTAAAAACGCAGCAGGAAACAGTGGGTGAAGAGGCTGTGTAAACTCCAACTCTGGAAGATTTTTAAGAACAGTCTGTGACGATATGTACACGATTTGCCTTGCCTTAGAGAGGCCAAAGAGACTGCAGGTCACTTCAGAGTCCTACGTTCTATGATTCTGGGGCAAGCATATCAAATAGGCTTTTCTCTCCACAGCTCATTTGAATAGTACCAATTACTGCAACTACCAAAAGTGTTAAGTAGAATTAATACAATGAGCTGGACTGAGAAAGGCACGCTCTATCAGCTTATTAAAAAAGAAATAAGCTTGGGTAGTGCAAACAAAAGATGAGAGCTATGAAACATCAAAATCACATAATAATGCAAAGTACAGTAAAAAGCATAGTGAGAACTATAAGTAATTTCATAACCATTCACTAGTAACTGGATTTATATATGTATATAAGAATGAGGATTCAGGTGTACTCCAGCTTAAGCCAAAAATGCAGAGAAGTGAGCTGCAGTGGAGAAATAGAAAACCAAAACCATTTAGAGAAGGTGATTCAATAAGCTATATATGAAAGCTTGAGAGAGTTGGAGTAATACAAAAATAATCTTTAGTTCTTTGAGGACTGCAGGCCCAAGTAAGAGGAATGATCAAGAGACCAGAGACTTACCATGTAAAAGTAGAATAATTGAATCAAGACCTGAAATGGAGAATGACAGAAAATGACTGTATTTGATAGGCAGAACCAGACTACCTATGATCTTGGGGAAAGACTGCTAGTAATATGACCTTAGCCATGAAACAGTTTGCAAAATCATAAAAACACCTAGCAAGAAACCTTGCTCATCAAAATAACAAAGGAATAAGTAAAAGTATGTAGTAAGTATTTCAGGAATAAAGCAATTAACCTCAGTCCTGCCATTTTCCAATACATTGGTATTCTGTGATAGGTTTTCCATTTGAGTGATTTATGTACCTGCATCTGAGATCTTTGTCCCTGATGTGGTCAGGTTGCTATGCCCTTGCTTTAAAAAGCCTTTTTGCAGTGACAAGAAACCAGTAGCAAAACACATAGGTATTAAAATCTGCATCCTGAGGCAAAAAACTTACCTCTGTTGTCTAGCAGCAACAAGAAGGAGTAGCTGCCTTTAGATTACCTGGCTAAACAGAAGGAAGATATAGAAAGACTATAAGAAGTTGTATCAGGAAAGAAAAAATGTTACAAACACAGAAAAAAGAGTCAATACTATGTTAAGTACAAATTCTATCAGTGTTCCAAGAGTAGACAGAGAACCCTGACAGAAAAACATCTCACAGAAGGAAAAGAAGAAGAAGGATCAAGGACAATTGCTAGATTTCTGCTTTCGGAAATGAAATAACTGAGTTAATAAATGTACAGTGAAATTAGAAACAGAGAAAAGAAAAACTTTTTGCCAGTAATTCTTTTATAAATGAAGTCATGCCTGTACTCAGAAGGTAACAGAATCAAGACAGGCACGTAAGTAGGAGTTAGAAAATGTAGAATTGATAAAATGTACATAGAAACAATAGCTAAAATAGATACTCATTATGCATCGTGACAGGGTAAAGATATATTAAAATCCCCTGACAAGATGGGATTCTTAAAGATCTCTAGGGATGGCAATAGAAGGTTCTAAGATTAGTCAACACTGAAAACTGAATAGCAGAAAAGTAACTGCAGTCAATTCCTCATCTCTTGCTCAAGAGAACAGGCAGAACAGAGGCTTAGATGTTTTCTGTGTTGAGTATCTGAATTGCAGGATTTTTTTTAAAACTACAACCATCTTTACAAGTAATTTGTGTTCTTGCTGTGCATAGTAGTTAAGGAGAAACACTTCATGAAAAATAGTGTTCTGTTCATTTTGCTTTCAATCATCAAAACATTCAGATGTTTAATTAGTAATTCACTAAGTTTCATTTTGAGTTCATATTACATAGAAATTACTCTGAATGTCAACTTACACTTGCTTCTAATGCATCTTTATAAACCTCATATGTAACTTTGACAGAACAGTACATTTAAGTAAGACAAAGGTGAAGTTTTTATTTTTGCTTGGCAGATACCAAAACTGACTATAGCATAGTACCAGCACATCACCCTAACAGAGGCAGAATTACTACAGAGGCAGAATTACTCAGTGCCCATCACTGCAGAAATAAACTGCACCTTAGTTAGAATGCAGAATTTCACTACAAAACTAAGATGAGAATTTTCAGGCTATTTGTTCCCAGTCAAAACTTTCCATCTTTCTTGGAGACTGAATAAATTTCAAAAGTTGCTGCAAGCTATCTTTCCTTTGACTGCTGTTTAGACATGCTTAAGCACGAAGTGCTCTCTACAAAAACCAGCTCCATCCTTATGCATTGGCCAAGTGCAACACATTCAAGTGGATCACCTAGAGTCCACCTAGAAAGGACTTGGATATGAGTTCAGGTCCAAAATTGTGTTACCCCCAGGCTAATCACAAAAGGATGGCAAATTTTAATGGCTTTGATATAAAAACATAAATTGCACAAAACAGTAATGTTTTTGATAAATATGGCTTGAAAACTTGTCATGAAGGCAAACAAATTTACATTGGTTCATTTACCTCTCAGATATCTTCAGTGAGGGTCTAGCAAGAATCCACAAGAGATTGATAGAAACAGGTAACAGCAAGGATTCACAATACCATATTTGCAATAGAACTATTAAAGTATTCCCCAAGTTAAAAAATGGCCACTCTTTTGCTGACAATAGTGATTCTTCCCCAAGAAAGCAGTGGAAGCATAGAAAGAACTGAACATTAATAAAATACTGAAGAATAAAATATCCCAGACAGATAAACAATAATGTTAAAAAAGATAGGTTTGAAGACTGAAAGAGTTATGAGAACCTACCAAAGGACTACAAACTAAAGTCTCCAAACTGATTTCATAAAAAACCCCAACCAAAAAGATACCAGATGAACCACATCAACAATTATATTCTGACTTAAAACAAGTACATTTTAAAGAATAAATTACTATTCTAAAAAAAAGCAAAGATAGTAGGAAGTAGTCTACAAATAAAATAATATTAACCATAGGATACAATAGAGATATTCAGGAGATTCATTACTCATTATTAAAGCTTATTGTATGGCTAAGAAACGCCACAAAAGGAAAACAATTTAACTAAAACAAATGCAAAGATGCACTAACATACAAGGGGAACAATGATATTTCGAAAAGTTAAAAAGCAACACTGCTGCACTTAGTTACAGACACATTCAATCTCAAATATCCAAAGTTTCCAGAACACTTTAGAAAAAGTAGACTTAATGTCATGTGCTGCTACATTGCCATCCTGTGGCAAAGTACCCGAAGTTTTCTGTGAACCTAAGAGTTTTCCAAATGATAACCTCCTTTCAAAAAGACTTAGCACTCTATTTCTGAAGACAGGAAAACATCAGTAGAGATTTGAGTATACTTCAGGAAATGGTGCCCAAGAAGCACTAACTTTAGTGAAAATAAAATAAAATTTTTCTTCAGAGGGTTCATGAGCTCATTGTCTGGACACAAAATTTGAACCTACGGCTTCTGAAACCTAGTTTTCTGGCAGGGAAATGAGCTTACCTTCTTTTCTTCATGTTACAAAATAAACATATATTCTAGAATGTTGAAAATATTGGAACGCAATCTGAGATACAAGGGAGTGTTCATGTGACTCTCCTAATAACTTCAGCCCATTTAAAATGAAAAATAAAATTATTTATTAAAAATTCAGGTGTCTTACATTTCCTGTCCACATTGGATCCTAGGATTGTGCCACTTTGTAGTTCCAGCCTTGCTTCAAGTCTCTGCATTAATAAGTTGACTAAGACTTGATTTCCTTTAAACATTTTAAAATCCTAAACCAGAAACATGTTCAAATGGGGGGGTGGGGGGGGAGGTAGATTACTTGCTGAATTTTAATATAAGAATTTTTTGCATTTGGCCTACAAGTAAAAACTGTAGTAGACTGTGAAATAACTTTTCTGAGTTACAGAATTTTAGCTTTGGGAGAACAATGACTCACAAGAAGGTGATAAAACACAAGAAAAAGAAAACCTGGTACCTACTATGGGAAGAAGTTTGAGATGGTAACTATGGCTCAACAAAGTCAATGAGGATAAAGGACATACTTAAATACATGCAAAAGTCTTTTCAGAGGAAGGACTGCTTATGTCCTGAACTAAGAACACTTAGTTCAGGAGCAGGAAACGAGTCAAGGATTGAACTTAACATGGAAGTCTTCTCAGTTCAAAGACGTTCAGATCTCTCAGAAGCTGCCACAGACATTTAAATTGCTGAAAAAAAACTACACAAAGACATTTCTACTGCCAATATCCACATATTTGGGGCACACCAGCTTTCCAGCACAGTTGGCTCTTTTGACTTGATTTCAAAGCACTAGAAATCTAGAACACAAGATGCAGTAATCTCAGGATGCAGAATATCTTGCACAACTGGTCTTTAATTATTAAAGAAATTGGTGATTAACTTTTTGACACTTATTTTTCTGATCAGTATCATATATCTAAAATTCTTCTTTTGGGAGCCACATAAATTACTCAAGCTTCAACTTGTGTCAAACAATCAGATCATTTTCTGAGAAAACAAAATACCAGAATTATTTGCAGATTATATTTTGCTATCAGGAGAAAATAACCCACTGATCAGTTAAACAGTTAACTTCTCCCAAATTAGCACAGTATCTTTAAAGCTCTTGGGTTCTCCAACTCCAAACGTTGTTTCTACTTTGTATTCTCAAGTGACACCTAGAGGCTATCCCTGAATGTGACAGATTTTACCTTTTGTCGAAAGTTAGGCTATGACAAAAACCTCGATCCATTGTTCATCATCCTAGAATTCCTGCAAGGTTTTCAGAATACAAACTTTTTACCTCTGCACTACAATATGCCATCTCTGTTCATGTCCCTTTCTACTTCCCACACATACCAAACGTTAGATAATGGGAAGCCCCTGCAACTGAAAAATCACATGAACACAGTGAGCACGTGCTTTTGAATCCATTGAAATACTTCATGTATCCATAATTACTGTTCTCTCTTTTTCAAAAATCTTGCTTTTCTCACCCTAGCAGAATAGGAATTGCAAACTTGTCTCTGCTTTTGGGCAGGATGTGTTGTGTTTGGCGTATGCTTTTCTTTGGTCTGTTTCACAGCCAGCAAAGTACAGACAAAACTCATCCCATTATTTTGGGGCTGCACAGGTTCCCAGGCTGGATTCCTTAGCTGCTCCTGCTTCCACTGCCTTAGCAATAATGAGTAAACTCCAAACATTGAAAAAAAAATTATTGTCAGGAAACAGAAAAAAATAGATTTGTGACACTGAGATTGGAATACATATTGTCACATCTTTAGGTGTAATAAAAGTGTGATTATCAGCCTCAGGAACTGCTTAACATCACCAGATCATATTATGCACTATGGGAAGTACATCAGAAGAACTGTAAGGCATAAGACCTCATAAGAAGTAATGGGGTAAAAAAGTCTTCTTTAGATCAGCATATCAAACCTTGGCTTACAGTAGCTTTCTGTATGGAACATTCTTCACTCCAGAATAGTGATTTTTAACTATCCCTTTATCTGAGCAATTTCCATATCACACCTAAAGTATCACACAATCGAAGGCTGGTATATTTTGTAAACTATCTCTTAGTGACATGTATCAGGTACAGCTGTTACTAAGAAGGCAGCAAACGCATCATATTAAAATCCCCAAAAGCTCTCATCAGCAAAAGCAGGTAAAAGAAAAAGCATGACAGAGTTCATTGGCAAGGTTCACTCTACTGGTTACTGCATGGTAAAAGCACACAGAGAAAAAGCAAACTGAAATCTGGAATCTGAAATCAATCACTACAAAAGTGAACTCAACCCAAAAATTATCTATGCAGAGACAGGGGGAAAGGTAAGGATAGGAGAGTGAGGACTAAAGGGAATAAGGGAGACCCTCCTGTTCAGTCACAGGGTTCAAAGTGGACACCCTCACCAAACTTTGCCCCAGACTCAACCAGAGAGGATATAGAAGGTACCTGCATGTGAAGGCAATGCAATGCAAAGCAAAGCAAAGCAAATGCCCTGTCCGGGCCTGGACTCCTGGAGGTTTGGCCTAGCCCAGTCCAGGCACAGGGGATTTTGGAATGGGATGGGTGAGAACAGGACAGGTGTGCCCAGGACGGAGCCCCACGGCCTTGCTACTCACCGGGGCAGGGAATGCACGGCAGACCCGAGCCTCCCTCCTGGCCCTTCCCGAGGGCTGCTTCCCTTGCACTGCCAGGCAGGGCTCAGGACTAAGGGCAAAAACAAACCCACTGACCTGCTGTCCCACAGAATTAGAAAAGTAAAAGCTTAGGTTCTTGACTGTAGTGAAATAAGACAACTCTAACAATCCTCCACATGACTGAGGACTGTCTTAATGCAAGCATTAGGTAATTGAATAATGCCTTCAGTCCTAGATCTTTGCCATGCCTTTATTCTGAGGGAGAGCATAGAAAATGGATGCACACATTTTTTGGCCAAACTAGGAACAAAATCTTTTCCCAAGGCAAAGGAGGAGATGAATGTGCCCAGGATGGGAGCCTGTGCTGTGTCTAAATTCCTATATTTTAAAGGTACAAGTAAAGCAAACAAGTAATGAGGATCAGTTCCAGAAATCCACTGAGATGATTTATATATACAACAACCAGCCTAGTTTACTCATTGCCGAGTGATGTTTGGCTGCAAAGCCATCTTGATAGCTGAAGTAAAATCTGGATGTCATCTTTGCTATCCTAAGACCGAAGCCCAGAAATCCTGAATGCTTTTCTTTCATGTATGTGCTTTTTCCTTTTCCTGCCTTGAAAATACCTAAGTGTTAGGGTATTTGCAGAACTAAACTTGAGATTGTGCCATTTTCAAATTCCAGAGTAAAATTCACTCCAACTTACTGAGCAGACTCACATTTCATCCTCCTCAAGCATCTGAAACAGCTCTTCTACCTGGAATCTATGCATTTTCTTTAAGGGGCAAAAAAACATCTCTTACCATTATGCGATTTTGAGTTGGAGTTAACACATTAAAAAGAAGCAAGCTGTTCACAAAACAGAAGAGGTTTCCCTTGGCATTAGATCTTTTCATTTAATCTTTTTGGTTTTATGCAGTGCTTCTGTTCACACAGATGCAGGGAGACCCACAGATGGTCACAGTGCTGTTGGAATACACCCTGCTGTCTTGGCTGCCATCCCCTGTGCTTTGGGACCCAGTCATGGGGCTCTGGTAAATCCTCTGCCACCCTTTTCTCTCCAGTCTGTTGAGGCACTTCTACCCTTTCTCAGGAGAGACTTACCCTGAGTTACTGCAACTGATTCCCTTAATGGCTCATGCCAAAGACATCGGAGTTACAGCCAGGGAAACGGGGGTTGAACTTGCAGCACACTGTATTTATCTACCTTGAGGAAGCTGCCTGAGGGAGTTTTTTCTGCCCTGGTTTTTTCCTTATAGGGCCACAGTGAGGCAAGGAAAGTTCCTCCAAGAAAGAAGCAGAAGATCCCATATTTGACCCTAAAGAAAGGATGTGCAATGGTCACAGAGCAACAGGTTATGTCCTCACAGTTAGTTTACCACAAGTAACTTGTTCTTGAGCCCTTTTCTTCAGTTTAAGTTATCTTTATTGCAGGAAAAAAGCATCCCCACAGAGTGATAGCCAGGAACAGGCATGTTACTTTGCATTCACATCTTCGCTTATTTTCTTTTTCTAGACAATGCCTGAAGCTCCCTGCTCAGCTTTGCCAAGAAAAATGCTTTGTTCCTGGGTCATAACATTAGCTTTTCTGGTAATGTCCTTGGACAAGTGGAGGGGGAGAAGATAAGCTTTCAGAAAAAGGCTTACCGCTAACCGCCATAAGGGCAGCACAAAGGATGAAATCTCTTCCTCTAAGAATTACTAAGCACTGTGATCCCTCAATCCTGGTGCCTCATTTCCTAGAAAACATACATCACATCCAACAGATAATACAGTTCTTGTACATTGCTGACTTCAGCCCACCTTTCTGCCAGTGCTGACAATGTCATCAGTGCATGTGTTGGGAATGTTGATTCAATTCATTTTCAAAGTTTCAAGTTTGGCTTTTCACTGTCTCATCTGCACCACTCTCATATTCTGAGAGCCAAGCAGCAGCTCAGAGTGATACCCTTGGAAGGATGAGCCCCATCATTCTGGAGCTCACAGCCACAAAACTTTGGTATGAAGTTCATGAAGATGGAAAGAGATGTCCCTGGACATTATTCCATCGGTTTTCCTAGGGATCCTCTTTTCCAGTGGGCTTTACATACACATTTCTGACTAGATTGCAGGCCCTATTGGGGCCCCTCCCTTGCTTGCAAAACACCTGGTAGGGTGCAAGTCTTCATGGCAGAGAAGAAAAGTTACCTAAAGACCCAACCCAGAGAGACACCGAGTGGTTGAACACTGTGATTCAGTGAGAATCTCCAGATGAGATGCAAAAAATGGATAAGAGCCTGTCACTCAAGTGCATGTCACTCAAGATGTCCAAGTGGGAAGTGACTTATGCTAATCAGCATTTATATCCTGTCATCAGTAAACAGAAAATACAAGCATTTATTATTCTCCATTCATCAGCATATTTGTTCTTTTCAGTATTTATTTATTTATGCCCAATAGGACATAAAATACAAATGCTGCAAAGTTCAGAAAATTCCCGCACCAGTCTCAGGTCAGCCTCATCTGCAATCACCAGCGTGTCAGGAAATCATGGTACCACGCTAAGACAGAAGAAAAGAGCTTATTTTGGTTTTCACCAGACTGTTGCTTTATAGATATACCAGAAATATGAAAGGAATTCCAAAGAAACATTTCTTTCTAGTTCTCATTGGGTTTGCTACTCCACAGACTGAACAAGAGCTTTCAGAGTCTTACAATGCGAAGACGACTTCCACAAAAGAGGTAAGGAGGGGCAGGTGCCACATATTCTTTGATCCTCAGTCTTTTTTAACTCGTTGTATTAGTTTCATGCTATGGTTGTTCTGTGAAATGGACATCAGAGAAGTAACAGCTAAAGGCCGGAATGTTTCAGATGCAATGTTGCCTTGCCAGTGATGTAGCAAAAGAACATATGAAAAAAAGCTGTATCTTTCAGCACAATGACATGAAAGCCTGTGGGTTTTACAGTTGAAAAGCAACATTGTCACATGCCCAGCACTGGAAAGACATGAGAGAGATACTGAGAGCACTTCCACAACCTTAGCAACAGCTTTGATCTTTTCCAAAGCCAAACAAAGTACTCTTTATTTCACTCAGCTTGAAAGGTACCAACTATGACACTTCAATAGATGAGATTTTTCCCACTCACATTAGAATCATAGAATCAGAAAGCGGTTTGGGTTGGAAGGGACCTTTAAAGGTCATCTAGTCCAACCCTCCTGCAATGAGCAGTGACATCTTTACCTACACCAGGCTGCTCACAGGCCCATCCAGCCTGGCCTTGAACCGTTCCAGGGACAAAGCATCTACAACCTCTCCAAGCAACCTGTTCCAGTGTTTTTGCTATTCTCATAGCAAAAAATTTCTTCCTTAAACCTAGTCTCAATGCCTATCTTTTTCTCCCAAATCAAACACGATTGAAATTAACAGAGATGAATATAGAAGGAAAATGGGACACAGACAAGGAATAAAGGAACGTTAATGGGATTTTCAAACAAGATTGTCTAACTTGCAGAAATGTGTCACAATTTAACCCATTTTAAAAGTAATTAAGTTCTTTGGGACAATTAAGCTAGCACCAGGACAGTAGAAAGTGCATAGAGCATGCATGTATAGATGTATCATAACAAGAGTACTAAAACGAAATACTGCATGCTTAAATTTTAACAACCAAGAAACAACCCCTTTGTGTTCCATGAAACCAAATAGGTCTTGTGAGGGGAAGGGGAAGGATGATAGAGAAAAAATATAAATGCTAGGTTACTAAAAAGCATTAGTGGGGAAAAAAGGTAGCAAAGTTGTATTAGAAAGAATCGAGGTCTGAAAAACTCAAAGGTACAGGAAAGAGGAAGATGAGGCAAGAAAATAGTGTTAAAAGAAAATCCATTTTGGAATTTTTAAGTAGAGGAACTGACTTATACCATAGCAGAAACTACCCCACACAGTAATGCTACGAGAAATCAAACCCTTTGAGGACCAACAAACTTCCCCTCTCTCCCCCCAGAACTGAGCTTTGCAAGCAAGCACGAATCCGCCCCGTTGGGAAAATTCTGTCTGCGAGTATCCGAGACTTGCACCTCGGATGGTCGCATCGAAACGCACAATACCGAGTACCAGCACTCCTCTGGGAACAAAAAGCTCTTACTAGGAGACTACCAAACCAAACATTAGGAATGCCCAGGAAGCTTTATTATTTTCACTTAAAAAAATGCGAACGACGGCACGGTCAGAGTCCAGAAGCAGGCATTTTGCGAGGTTTCTCCGGTCAGTCCTTCGCGGGAACCACACAGGAGAGAGGGCCGGGAGCAGGAGGACGGAGGCTCAGGACTCGTCGGGCTTGTCGGCGGGCGGCCCGCAGGGCTGCAGCATCTTCTCCATCAGGTTGAAGCGGACGCGCGCCTTGCTCTCGTTCTCGGCGATGGCGAAGTAGTTGAGCAGGTCGAAGTGGCCCATGTAGGAGCAGTACGAGTCGCGGTGCTGGTTCACCA